>SKCR01030470.1:0-403901 GCA_019454045.1 Zanthoxylum bungeanum | reverse complement strand
ATTATTTATTTAACCAGGTAGGTAGTTGTGGTTCCTTTTTGTTGTGATGCTTCATGCTTTGTTACGGGCAGGCTGCCCAATACAATAACGGGCTGACCGTACCAGTGTGCGTTACGCAGTGCTTTCCCCTGCCTAATCAACACATCTCAGCCGTTGGTTTTACTGCTGCTGGCAATTTTGATCAAACACGTGTAACTATCAATCTGCTAGGGACAAACGTGGGCCAATCGAATACAAACAACGAGATAATAGAGTCTTCCTTTTCTGACACGCTTTTGGTTTTGAAACATTTCCCTTTTTTCTTTTAATTTTCATTTTGACTTGATTACGCGTGTCAGCATCGTAGAATACGAGATTAAGCCCCCGATTTGTTTTCCTCTTTATTGATGAAATTCTAACTTTATTCCACTTGGGTGTTGTGGTCCAATTAAATACCAGTACGTATCACTTATGACTTCGAAACGTGGGTCCACCTGTCAACGTCGTTGCGAATTTATTTATTTATTTATTTTTTTTGAAACGTGAGAAACACCGCCACCAAACCACCCATTCTGGGCCGCGACGCAGGTAAAACCACCGGCTGTCCCAGGCTCTTACAATAAGTGCACCCCCTGGATTCGAACCCAGAACATTAAGGTGAGATCCTGAACTCTACACCATCAAGCCACACCCATTGGGGACCGTTGCGAATTTATATCGAATCCTAAATGAATTGAATCAAAATGTGATGAATTCGTATTCGATTCGTTAATTAAACGAATCGAATATGTATCTTGATATATGAGGGAGTGCGTTTACTTTTCGATTCGTTTATTAAACTTAGTGAATCGGTCAAGTTAATTTTTAACCATAAAATAATAAAAAATAAAATTAAATATTTTTTAATTAATTAAAATTATTTATAACGTAAAATGTTCAATCAATTCAACCTGAAAAATTCAATATGTTCAACCTTTTGAATAACCTGTTCAAACATCAATTGGATTTTTAAAACATTGATAAATTCCTAAACAACTAGGGATGATCATTGGTTGAGTATGGTATGAGGATGTTAATACCCATATTCGGTTCGTTCAATTAACGGGTACAAAAATAATTTCATTATCATTCCTTAACATACTGGGCCCTCACGAGTCCCGTGCATGATTCCGTTTACTCATGAATTTTACTTATATTTTAACGAAGATTCTAATATCCGTATTCAATCCAATATACCTAATCAATAATTATAAAAACTATATCCCTATTAATCCCTAACATACCTAATCTCGGTGAATCCCATCCATGCATAAATTTTTGCCCTCTCTATCAATGGGTAATGATATACTTACTCACACTTTTTCCGAATTTTATCACAATTCTCTCACTGTAGCTACAATAAGATACAATAGAGAATTGAAATAAAATTAAGTAAAAATATGAGTAAGCTTATCATTTTTGCTCTATAAACAACCCTTTACTGTAATCGATTATAAATCATTAGGCAGCGAACTGAATTACTATTGGATTCGTTCTCACACGTGGAGTACAGTCATTGGACAACGTTTTACTTTTAACGATAGACAGTGCACTGAAATGTGGGGACCACAAACTCCTTTAATAGAATTGGGCTCCACGGGTATGATCTGGCTTGCAAGCAAATTGTTGTACTTGTTACATCTGGTATTCTGGTGCATGAAAAGGAGGGGTTAAATTGAAGTGCCACGTAACAGATAGAGCAATCACCAGACTAACCATAGTTAGAGCCGCGACTTAATTAGGGTTATAAAGTACACGTGGCGGATAGGGGAGGAGTGAGGTTACGTGGCGGAAAGAAGAGGACACGTTTAGGGAATAACAATAAGGCAGTGACTCGTGTTGAGTGTAATTGTGTCACGTGGTGAATGTTTTGCATGGAGAATAATAATAATAATAATAATAATAATAATAATAATAATAATAATGAACAAATTTGTATAGAGCTTTTGGGTGAGTGACACATGAACTATTTTATTGGTGATTCGACCACTATCCAATGAGTAATTTTTCGATACAAATGGAAATATGAGTGACGTGATATAACACGTATGATTTCATATCTATATTTTTAGTTGTTTTTTAATATTTTAATACTCATATCAATGAATTATTGGATTGTTATACGAATGACATGATACTTCCGTTGTGTTTTTAGATTTTCTCCTACCCAAGTCATATAGAAATGAAAGAGAGCAATCGTCTTTATTTAATCTAAAATTTTATTAAAATATCTCATATAAATTAATAAAAAAAATTAATTTATTAATGGGATAATTTTAATTTATTTGAATTTAGGTGGTGATGGAAAATAATAAAATCTTAATGGGACATTTGGTACCTAACTTAGGGGTTTCTTGTTTGGTGGGAATATGTAGTTAGAGAGAAGAAGTGTCACGTTAACCTAAGCAAATGATGATGATATTTTGTGTTCTATTATTATTCGTCCATGGTGGTTGGTTGTGAGAGCTTGAGAGATTTCTCACTCAACTTTCCTTAATTCCTCGAGTGCTCAAAGAACTAACGATTCATTAAATATAGTTGAAAGTACCTACCAATTTGCCTAACAATTTTATTGATTTATTTTATAAATTATTTTATTGCTTACTTATTTTATAAAGTATCTTATATTGAATTGTAAATATTTCATACAGGATGTTCTCACTAGAGAAAGATTATATGTTTATGTATATGTGTATATACATATATATAATATATATTGAGATTCTGGGTTCGAATTCAGGGAGTGCGTTTCTTGTAAGAGTCCGAGACAGTTGGAGGTTTTACCTGCTCCGCTTAAGCTCGGAAATGATGGTTTGACGACAGGGTTTCCAACGATTCCAAAATATACACACACTAAGTTTCTCTTGTTTTATAACACAATGGTAGAATCTACACCAATAATTAATGCAAAACTTATAATACCATGCAATGAACGTGTATATTTTTATTTGGAAATGTTGGAAATCCCGCCGTCAAATCATTCGATTTGAGCTTAAATGAAGTCGGTAAAATTTCCGACTGTTTTAAGTTCTTACAAAAAAAATACACCATCTGAACTCGAACTCAAAATTGATAATGAAATTTTAAGTCATTTGTTACCAAATTACACCATTTGGAGTAATGAAGATGTACCTATACATAAAAATACAACAATTGGTATTTAATTAGTAGAGAAGTGATATACATACAAACACTTCTACCGAAAATAAATACACTCATTTCACTGTAGCTGCAGTGATCGCTACAGTAATCATTGTAGCTACTGTAAGAGAAGTGTATTTATTTTAAGTAAAAGTGTTTGTATGTCTATTATTTTTGTAATTAGTATTGCAGATAATTGGTATACGTACAATATAATTTTTAATTAAATTATCTATTTCTATAACTGCAAATCCCTATGAGGTCAGTGCTTATTATTTTTAATTTTCTTAGGATAAAAGCTGTGCAAAAGGAATGCTAGTAACTTTTGCTCTTGAAATAATTAATGAACTAATCATGGAAGAATCAAGAATGTACACACAAGTCGATTTTAATTTGTTGAGTTTTGAACAATTATTCAAGATTGACCAACTGCATATTCATTCATGCATGCATGTGCTGGCTTTTTATTTGAGGAGGCAAATTGTGTTGATTCTTGTTGTTGGGTTTGGATTGGTTTGATTTGATTTTTAATTAGAAACTAATAGAAAAGTAAATAAGTGATACTTTTATTTTTCCAGCAAATTTCACACTCATCTTTTCCTTTTATTTTTTAAAGATTTGAATCTAGAAGGCAACTACTTGAAAATGAATTGTTGTTGGATTTGGATTTGTTTCATTTGATTTTTAATTAGAAACTAATACAAAAGTAAATATGTGAGTCCTTGTCAGTTGCCTTCTTCCCCTTTTTTAAGAAGGTAAGGGACTGGCAAATTTCACACACTTTTTTTTTTCTGTTAAATTAAATAAAATTATTTAAAAATTAATTATTGTTAATTAATCACTTCATCCACATAATATATATTTTTTTTTATATATATAAAAATTTAATACACAAAATATCATACTTTATTACCCTTCACAATTCAATCCATCAAATTCTTTCTAAATTTCTGGGTAATATATAAAGAAAATAAAGGGTGTATATTGAGCTCAAATATAATTTATTAATCTGTTGCTTTTCATAAGATTTAAATTTGGGTGATTATGTTAAAAAAAATTGTTTGAAAAACACTTAACTAAACTCGAATGTTTAGAGAAAAATAATTATCACTATAATGATAATTTGTTTTTGTTAACAGCTGTTTTTCGTTTAAATGATAATATAGAGAATTTACTTTTCGAACAAACCTCACAAACTGTGAATTTATTTGGTTAGTAGTAACTATACAAACTTGACAAAAGACAAATAATCACTGACACAAGTGTTTACGTGGTTCGGCAAATAATGGCTCAAACCTACGTTCAGGGGAGAAAGAGGAATGAATTTATTAGCCTTGGGTAAATACCGACTCGAGCGCCTAACAAAGAAATTACACTTGGTACACAACAAATAACACATCAGGTATACAATGTGGTCGGGTACACGACTCACTTGCTCTCTCTATCACTAGTTCGCTTTACTAGATTTGCTCTCAATTTACAAGTGTTGTGAAATGTAAAAATTTCTAACCCTTTCTAATATGACTTCTATCCCTTTATATACGTCCTCAAATCACATTTCCAATCGACCATGACGCCATCTTATGTTACCGAATCATCATTACAACCCTTAGTCATTACTTCCACCACCTTCTGAGGCAAACAAATAAGCTCGTTTCCCTACCACTGCATCGGCTTATGACGACTTATGGCTACCATTATTCTGCCACTATACCGGTCCATGGCAGCTGACAGGGCCTATGATCATTGTGAACCATTGTTTTATCTCTTTCGTCATTAGTCTTTTAGATGCACTCATTTTCAGGTATAACATGTGTCATGCTGCTCCCAAACTGGTCGAGTCGGGTAACTGAGACAAATGGTCTTTCAAATCCAGACTTCAAAATTATCGGTTCAGGTTGTTTACCCTATACGGATGATTCTATCGATCGGGCTAAACAAATTATCGGAGCACCTAAAAAACCTCTTTAATGTGGTCGGGTCGGACACCATCATCACTTGTCTCACCATACAGTTTCTCCTTAGGGAGAACACTTTATCACGTACTATGATAGGGTCATTTCTTCAATCTTCCTCATACCCTTGGACTCTTGGGCCTTTCTATCCATTTGGTTGGATAATATTACAGTACCCTTCAACCTACCTCGGGATAAGGATTTGCAAAAAACCACCGTCAATAGTTTTAATAAAATTAAATAGAATATAGTTTCAAAAAGTTCTAACAATGATATTAATTAGTTTTCCAATATATATTACTAGAATGCAAGTAATAAGCCGTTGAGTTTGGTATGCTTCTTCATCTAACACAACTTTTAATTTTACTTTTAATATTACTAGAATGCAACTAATAAGACTCTAAATTTAATTGATTAAGTGAGGGTAAAATTTGATTTTACCATCCAAGTGGCAAGTTAAATAGAATCAAAATTTATCCTCATTGAATCATTTTTTTCATAAAAAAAATGATTGATTCAGTGAGGGTAAAATTTATTTTTTACAAAAAAAATATTAGATATTTTTAAATTTAACGGGATAAATCAAAATTATATCTCATTAATAAATTATATTTTTCATTAATTTATAAAACACATATTAATAAATTTTCAGAGGGCGGTTGCGTTCTTTCACCTCTATGGGGATCCGCGACTGTATTGAAGTCTTTCTTAATCATGCTAAATTAATTTCATATTTAGGTTCTTGGGAAGAAGAAACTATTGACAGTCAATCCTCCATGTGCAAGTTAAAATCGCTCGTAAATCGGTGTTAGTTTAAAGTAGTTATAATCGATATGATCGAATCGTTTAAATAGTAATTTTGCGATTAAGCACCGAATTGGAATGTATTTGTAAGTGTCTGCGCTCAATAATCAAATTCAGGACAGAGCTTGGACTGAGGAGTCCATCACCAACATTCCAGCATTTGAAGGCAAGACCTTCAGTAGTGTAATAGAGTGATTGCTTAACCGAAATCAAATCAAATTTTGAATTTCTTTTATTAATTGAAACTATTATTATTTTATGATGGTGGGGTGGTAGACAGGGCAGTGGCGGAGCCACTTGGTGCCCAGTGGGGGCAGTTGCCCCCGCTGGGCACCACCTTTTTTTTTTTTTTTTTTTTTAAATTTCTAATATATATATATATATTAAAAAATCTAAATAATTAAATAATACCCATAAATATATTATTTATTAATTTCTTGAGTTGTATTTTTTTTAATATAATATGTTGACTAAAGCCTAAATTAGTTGAAAAAATTCCAATACATTTATGCATCAATCTTATTTTTCATTTTAAATCCACTCATTTATGTGTTTTCTATTTGCAAAAAAAAAAAAAATAGGGGAGTCCATTACATTTAAATAAAAATAACTATATTTATACTTAGGTTTGGTTATTGATCTTCTAATTTATTAATATATTTCTAGTGATTCTTTAACTAAACCACATTGTGTATAGTTGTTATTTTAAAATATTCGCTTATTAATATAAATATAATTATTTTGTATATATTTAGTTGTTCAAAGCATAAATATTACATTTTAGCACGAGGTTTTTAATAATGTAATTAAAAAAGTGGTTAAATTTATAATAAATTAGCGGAAATTTAGTATATAATATACTACATAAATTTAAAATACATAATTTTAAAAATAAATTTTTAATTCAATTTTAAGAGTAAATTGATATTTTTAGAAATTATTGATAAAAATATATTTCTGAAAATTTTGGGTTAATTTATAAGTTTAAAAATTATGGGTTATTTCATAATTTTCAAAAATATAGGGATTATCTTATAATTTAAAAAAATATGTATGAATTCGTTATAAATTATTTTGGTTAGGAAAAAATTTCGCCCCGCTGACAATAATTTCTGGATACGCCACTGGTGGTAGTGTGGTACATATTAATTACGTGAAACCAATGCATGTATAATTAAATATATGGGTAACCGTGTGGGACGGGTTTCATATGGGAACGAAACATGCAAAATCAAACACTCTCCGGAGAGTATTTAAAGCGGACAAATACTCCCGTAGATGGAGGGGATAGTAACCACTCCCGTTTCAACAACTCGAATTAACAAAATTAATTAAGCATGTGGATTAATTTTTACAGTTTCAGCTTGGGGAGTCTTGATGAACCAAGGCGCTACAGAGTTAGTTCTTATGTTGTCTCTTTCCCATTCACATGCCAAATTTTTTGCAAGTTGATTCATGGCTCCTGTAAAATACTTAAATCCAGTAATGCTAACTTGTGATTTTGTACATAATATAAATTTAAGGTTATATAACTTGTTTAAATACTAATTATAATACTAAACATGAACCACTTTCTAACACAAGTATATATATAAGCAATATTCTGGAATACAATAACAATTAGATTAGGTTAATACTTAATAGGTGTTAGATCATAGCGTTCGAGTCTTATTCTCATAATTTTCGGACATAAATCTATCAACCAACGGGTTTTGTTCTTATGTTCTTTGGAACCTAGTCAATGATGTTTGTCAAGTGAAAGCTAGTTTAGATAGTAAATATTTGGTGCAACAGTGGTATGGATGACGTGGTACCACCAACCAATTAAAAAATAATATGTTTAATTTTCTTCCTATTTTTTAGTTGTTTTTTGACTTTTTAGCACGCGTGGCAAATGATGATTGGCTTGTTGCATGGATGACGTGGTACCACTGTTGCACCAAATATTTTCTCCATCCACTGGTGGTAGAAGATGGTAAGCAAAAAGGCACAAATATGGCCGTTCATACCAAGTTCATGGCTTGTACGTGGCAATTACTAGATATATAGAAGGATAATGATACCATTAACCTAGGATAATTATTTATCATAATTTGATAAGATTAAATTTAGTATATATTATCAATTAGCTAGTTTGAATTATAGTAGTATTTTCAATAAGGAGCCAAGGGATATTCTTGTTATTCTTATCATCTCTCTAGTACTCTATTTATATTCAAGTTATTAATAAAGTTATTGGAGAATTTCAGGAATATAACGTGGTTTATATTTGATAGATCCAAGTTCCCTTAAACGATCTTAATTGGGAGGTATATGGTTGGGAAGTCTATCGTCCCTCGAACAATTATGTATATCACAAAATAGACGATTACATATTCCTAAATAATTGGCATGTAATAACCAAACATTTACATCTTAATTAGTTATGTTAGAGCCTAAGATCTAGCCCAATCATATGTTAATTGGACTTATTTTTATTTTTGGAATGGTTGGAAATCCCGCCGTCAAATCACTTATTCCGTACTTAAGCGGAGCAGGTAAAATCCCCGATTGTCCCAGACTCTTATAAAAAATGCACTCTCTGAATTCGAACTCAATACCTTAAGGTGAAATGCTAGGAAAACCATAAACAGCCTCTAAAGATAAAAGAGACAGAAGGTGTAAACTAGAAAGTAGCTTTGAATCATCAAAATCTTCAACAAACTCAAGAAAACCGATATGTAGGAAAACCCGCTAGCAATCCTTGAAAGAAAACCAGCAATGGCAGAAGGCGGGTCCATTAGTAGTTGAGTGAAACCTATCAGCCACAATATTACCCTTTCTGTAAATGTGAGTGAAACGAATTCCCATCACATTCATAAGATTAACCCAATTGAAAGCCAAGGAAGAGGAATGCCTATTACAAAGATGAAGGATTACCAACATTGGGTTTGAGGTGGTTTTGGGGAAAGTCGACACAAGTGTTCGGCTGAAGTTCCCAAAATTAGGACTCTCGGATTTAAAAAAATTTCAATTTTTAATATATAATATGACACACACATATATATTATTGAATTTTATGGGCATAACTCAACCCAAAAACCAGCTTGAGAGTTGAAGGTTGTCCAATGTTTATATTTTGAGTTTAATTGTTTATCTTAGCCGATGTGAGATATTTTCCTCAACACTCCCCCTCACGTGCAAACCGGTCTTTTGCCTGGTTCATGTCACGTGGACAGGTAGTGGGGCCCACCCGTACATGAGTGTGGCTCTGATACCATGTTGAAATTCATGGGCCTAACTCAACCCAAAAGCCAGCTTGAGAGTTGAGGGTTGCCCAATGTTTATATTTTGAGTTTAATTGTTTATCTCAGCCGATGTGGGATATTTTCCTCAACATATATATATATTTTTTATTCTTTATCGATAAGGGCATATTTCAAGAACTACCCTA
This sequence comes from Zanthoxylum bungeanum, assembly GCA_019454045.1. Lineage (NCBI taxonomy): Eukaryota > Viridiplantae > Streptophyta > Magnoliopsida > Sapindales > Rutaceae > Zanthoxylum > Zanthoxylum bungeanum. Next base: position 394,550 of record SKCR01030470.1, on the reverse strand, counting down.
GAGTCGCATAAAATTCGATACAAGTCAGGGCCGCAAGTGTATTGATTCACAATCTATCCAATACAAAGGCAGTTACAACAAAACGATTTAGTAAAGTCAAAATATGCAAAATGTAAGAAAATAAAAAAAAAAAAGGATAATTCCCACACATATATTGAAAGTAAAATAAAGCAAAAAGATGTCCCAAATCAAGTTGATACATAGCAAAATGAAATACCAACATTATGGAAAGTGGGATTATTAATAATATTTGACCTAGCTATTAGTTTGAGAAGGGGAATCCATTCACTGTAAAGCCTCCATCAATGCAAATAGTTTGTCCAGTTATATAAGAGGCCGCTGGCATGCAAAGAAATGCAAACAAGGCAGCCACCTCCTTCAACTCCGCAGGCCGTCCCATTGGAGTTCGGGACTTCACTGCCTCTATGAATTTCTCATCAGCAAAATACTGTAAACCAAAAAAAAAAAAAAAAAAAAAAACTAAGATTAATGACCTAAATTAGTAATACTAATTATTATGGAGAGTAACACTTTCATCGTTTTTAGAGTTGTTTTTACCGTTTTATCCCCTAATAGATTTTTATCATCTATAAAGAATTCATATAATTAATAGCATATGAACTTTCCGAATAAAATAATCTCCGGACTTTGAGCTAATAACCCAGTTAATCCCGGTATTTTATAAATTACTTAAAATACTCGTGTTGAAGAAAATTTAACCATTAAAATGTTATGTTTATTCTTCAACAATGAGTCTGTTTGGTATTGTGGTTTGATATGTGGTGAGATGAGAAAACTGTATTTGAGTCAAAGTGTAGTTTTTAAGTGTTTAGTTAATGATGAGAAATTACGATTACTAATGGTGATTTCTTTCAAAATTTAAGCTTTGTAAAAATTAAAAATTTTAGCTTTTCTCCACTATCAAAATATTAAAAAAACGCAAGGCAATTATTATTTTTTTAATCATAAATCAAAATTTCATAATACGTTTTATGAACCACTGTTTGTTCACCACACTTTTCTAATCGCAATACCAAACAAAGCCAATATTTTTTTTCTAGTATTGTTATATTAACACCGTGGATAAAATGAATTAAGCATAAAATTTTTATCAAAAACCAATAAGATAAAAATTAAATCACGTTCCCTACTAATTAATACGGATTATTATAAGAGAGTGAAATTCTCCTCACAATTTCATTCAGTTCAGTTTTGACTTGCCAAGGCGCGACAGAATTAGCCCTAATGTTGTCTTTAGCCCACTCACATGCCAAATGTGTTGCAAGTTGGTTCATTGCTCCTGAAAATGATACAACAAAAGTTAAATCAATTTATACTTGGAATATATTAGTATTTTATGAAAAATTATGTTTAAAATCATATTGAAATTATTTTTTTAAAATTAAAATTATTTAAAATCTCGTAATAATAGATTCAAAAACGTTAGTATTAACTAGCGCTTTCAAACTGATCCTAAATTACCTTTGGTTGCTCCATATATCGACAGTCCCCTTATTGACACCAAACTTGAAACCGAAGACATCATGACAATACTTGCAGATCCTGAAGCTTTGAGAAGAGGATGTGCAAGTTGGGACAAATGGAAGGCCGACTCAAAATTGGTAGCCATGAGAAATGAGAAGTCCTCGGCTGTAAATTCTACAGTACTGTCTTTGCCTACATGTACCCCAACGTTGTTTATCTAGAGACACAAGGACCAAACTGTTAATCAATGAGAAAAATAAATGAAGATCGCGACTAGCATGATAGTTAAGTGTTAAATTACTATCGGTTTAATTTGGTCATGTGTTCGAATCATGAAAATAGTTTTTCCCTGAAAAATTCGGGTAAATTTGTGTACATCATGATCTTCTCTATACCCTACTTATAACGAGAGCCTTATGCCATGGATATAACCTTTTAATATTCGCCCTAAAAGTTAAAACGATCCGAAATAAAACATTTTCCGTGAATTTTTTTTTTTTTTTTTGTTTTCAGTAGTTTTTGAAAAACGTTTATAGATGTTTAATGCATCAATTATTATTTTCGAAAAATATTTTATGATGGTTAGAAGAAGTGAGTTATGGAAGTTTTAGTGAAAGTGAAAAAAAAAATTTCCCTAAAATTATTTATAGATTTATATTTTATAAGTCATTTTTCAGAAAATGATTAAACATTTTCATCGATCGGAAAATAATTTACATTAATCAAATTTTCTGTAAGTGTCACAAACGCTATAAAATGAAAAAAAAAATGATTTTCAAATTTTTTTTTTATTACAAAACTAAGTAAAATAGAATTAGGAAATTAATGGGGATAGTGACATACAAGAATGTTAAGCTTGCCATTGAAGAGTAAGGAGACTTGCTTCATGAGCTTCTCCCGTTGTTGTCGTTTTGATACATCACAAACAGAACCAGTGACTTTGAAACCATTTGATTCCCATTCACTTACACATCCATTAATTTCTGATTCATCCAAATCGCACATATGAACAGTGGCTCCTAGCTCTGCAAATTCCTCCACTATAGCTCGACTGATTCATCCATGAATATATATTCAAGTTTTAATGATAATATAATATATTGCAAAGAGAAGAACCAGAGAGAAAATAAATTAAATTACCCGAGTCCTTTGGCTCCGCCGGTGACAAGTGCTGTCATGCCTTCAAGTTTCCATTTGTTGTGCCCTACGCCATTGTTATTTGCATGAGCCATTCTTCTCTCTGTCAATATGTAAAGGGGATCGAAAGAAGGAGATTCCCAAGCTTCTGTGTTGAGAAAATGATAAGAAGGCACTTCTTTATATAGAGCTCAAAGAACTTTGCTATATTTATCTATATATTTACTTAATTATAGTATATAATTTCTATTAATTAATTTCCAATAAATTGATAATCCCCATTAAATAATATTTCTTGTATGCCCCTGAATTTTTTTTTATTATGCATCGATGATATCACGTCACTTATGTAACAATTCAATAATACATTGTTAAATAGTAAAAATAATTAAATAAATGATAGTTTTGTTTCACACAACTTTTATATATTATATAATTATTTGTTGGTGGTATATATTATATAATTATTTGTTGGTGGTATCAAGTCTTCCATATAACTGTTATATCACGTCATCATACTATTGTAGTACCAAAGAATTTATTCACGAGGCGATACTTTTTTTTTTGTTTTTTGAAATCGTTGTAAACCCCACCACCAAACCACTTCTTCCGGGCTTAAGCGGAGGCGTAGTTTCATATAGGACCTGCTTACTACATAAATTAATAATTTACTTCCATGCTGCTAAGTCCATATAAAAAGTATGTAGAAGGTTTTCATAAAATATACACATGCCAATAATACCAACGAATAAAATACAGTCCATATTTACATGAAAATAATATAAAAATAGTCAATATTTACATGAAAAAGATAGTCTAAATTCATTTGCTAACAACACAACACAACGCACACATATATATGATTAAATTATGAAGATACCTTCTTTTTTTGACCTTTAAAAAAAATCACGTTTACAACATTCAAAAACGTGATAATTTTTAAAGGCAAAAAAAAAGGGATGTCTTCATAATTTAATAATTTATATATGTTGATGGTGATTTTTCATTACGAGGAAAGTTCAAATATCGAGAAGGGACAAAATTGGTAATTTACTTAGCCAAAAATAGATAATAAAAGCACATGGCCTGGAAATACAGACGAAGTTTGATAGAATGACTCGACCCTGTTGTATAGAAGTGTTCACCCAAAGGGCAGAGCGTGTTAAGGATGGAGTCAGTTATCATACCGACCCGACCTAATGAAGGAATGATAGATTTGAGATTATCAGAGAATTTGTTGAACATGCTTGATGATGTCCATGAATGCCAATCTGACCTGGTTGAGAAAGGTAAATAGAATTTTGATAAGTATCATCTGTCTCGATATACCGACTCGGGGAACAAAGATGCATGGGATCATAGACCAATCTATATTTAAGTCACATGACGTATACCCTAAGTGAGGAGATATGCTTTTGGAGGGATAGATCCCACGACGTATGCCCTAAGTGAGGAGATGAGCTTCTGGAGGGACAGGTCCCACGATGTATGACTTATCTTGGAGTTTGAGCTTCTAGAAGGCTAATGATGATAGAAGTTGATCAATGACTCTCATTGAAGGAAGACTTTTCCAGCAGTTCATAGGACGAAACAATACCATAGCAGTTGAATCATAGGCTGGCGCATCAACAAAGTGTGTATCAATGGTTAAAATGTTGTAATGATGAGTTTCTACTGACATGGGTGGTTTAACTCAGTGGCAGTACAACTGTTTGTTGAGTGGTTGTGGAAAGCAACATGGGAGCAATGATGACCTGGTGACGTTTGCTGACATCATGGGTTGGTAGAATAATGGATTTATGAGCCTATATAAAGGGGTTGAAGTCTCAGATTAATGGGTTAGCAAATTTTGTATCTCACTACTTCGAGAGAATCTGAGAGTTAAAGAGTTAGTGATAGAGAGGGAAAGCAGGTCAGCACCCGACCACTTGAGAGATTTGTAGTGGGCTTGTTGTAAGACCCGATGTGCTTATTTTTGTATTCTTGTACTCTCCTCCCCCACTTGTAGCTCATGTCGGTCTTGACCCCGAGCGAGTAATAAAAACTCCCTTTCTCCCGTGGATGTAGGTTGGAGTCACTCTCCGCCGAACCACGTAAATCATTGTCTCTGTGTTTTTCTTATCTGCTTGCTAAATTTACTTTTGGTTCGCTACTAACCAAATAAATTCACTGCTTGAGGGAGATTTGTTCAAGTGGTTAATTTCTCATATTGCTAACAAATAACCCCATGCATGTTAACTTTATTTATCATTTTACTATTTTGCCCCTTATGAAAAACTTAAATGCTTAAGAAATACTTCTCAAAAAAATACTTAGGAAATATGAATCAAGTAAAATAATGTAAAATTAAATGCCTTGTACCTTTTAAAATTTCTCAATTCAAACATTTTAGCTTTTTTTTTTTTTTTTTTTTTTTTTTATATTTATATTATTAATCATTAAGGATAATTATTTTACTTAATTCATATTTCCTAAGCATTTTAATTTTCATAAAGGACAAAATAGTAAAATGATAAATAAAGTTAACATACATGAGGATTTTGTTTAGATTTTAAACATTAGGGGGTTTCGATTAATTTTATCAAACATCATAGAAATTTCAATTAGTTTTGTCAAACGGGGGGCGGCGGCGTGGAGTTTGATTAGTTTTGTCAAATATCAGGAGTTAGGCTAATTTCCCTAATAAGGGTGAGATTTTTTTTTTTTGACATCTTATTGTAATATATATTATAATTTTTTTTTAGATTTGAGGTTTCTAATTTTGACCTAAATTTAGAGACTCAATCGGTGGGATGTGAGGAATAAATATGGAACTCGAGCAAGAGCTGCATGAGTAAATTAATAGAACTTGGTGGATAAATAAGTGAAAGAAGCAGCTGCCTTCCCAGTAGTCTCTTATCTATTTTAGTTTAATTTGTTAGCATCATCACATCAGGATAAGGCCGTCGTCTCGGAGGTTGATGCGATTATGACATCAGAGCGTAGGCCACATATTTCGAAAGACACCACTGGATATTCTTAATATGTAAATTTCTATTTTGGCCCCTCAAATATATTATTTTTATGTTATACCCGTGGGCGGAGAGCATCGGGAGTGGGTTGTCTATAGAGTTGTTAAATAATATATAACACGTGCAATTATTTTATAAAATAATTTAAAATATGTGGTATCATTTTTGTTTGCGCAATTTTTATGTGTGAAGAAAGAAGAGCGTGTAATGTTCAAACCTCTTAAGACAAAGTCCCATCAATGAGTGTTTGATTGAGTGAATAAACCTCCAAGGGGCGCAAGTACACAAATTACAGTCCTAAGATTACAATCTACGAAATGAAAAATAAAAATATGCTCAATTGAGTCTTCATTTGATCGGGCTTCTTTTCTTGGTGTAGGTAGGCTTTTATAGTGAAGCTTGTCAACCGTTTTAGGCGGTTCCAGTATCTCCTTGCAGTTGCAAGATTGTGCATGTAACCGCTGAGCTGCGTGTCTCAACCGCTTGGTTATGGAGGAAAACCGTCCAACTGCTGCGATCGTGGAAGTAACCGCATCATAGGTTTTCGTCTTAATCGTTGGTCTGATCGCTCCAAGCTCGTCATCGTTCTTCGGCCCATCGTACTTCTTCTCTTCGTTCTTCCTTTCGTCCTAGGGTGACTTCGTCCTACAGTGGAGATTTTCGTCTACCAACATTTTATATAATATAATTTTTCGTGGATAAAGAGGCCAAGAGGGGATGAACAATGATCACCCCTGCAGATTAAATGCTGTGATAAAATATATATACAATCTTATTTGTTATAATCATTTACCTATCTTTTGTTTCACAAGGAATTTTATGGCATTTAGCAACCCTTTATGGTATTTCTTCCATTACAAAAGTCAAGGGTGTCATGTGAACATCAGGCCATTGCAAAATTCAAAAAAAAAAAAAAAAGTTAAAATAAAGTTAAAATAAATTTAAAATAAATCAATTTCTTTAAACTAATTAAAAACTAATAATAGTACTCTACCTATCAAATAAATGACCAATGTAAACTTTCTGTCAAAATTTTAGATGTCGATTTAATTGAGATGTAAGATCTTATTATGAATTTTCCCGTCTTTGAGGCCATTCATTAAAAAAAAAAAAGAAAAAAAAAAAAGAAGACCAATGTAAGGCAAAACTTGTCTTGTTGTCAGAGTTGAAATTGTCTAGGTTTTGTCTAATATCCTTGAATTTACAGTTCACATTAATTTTATTGAATACACATCAAGAGCAAGAGAAATACTTTTGTCGTACGGGTATATAGATGACATGGTATTTACGTCAACTAATGTTTTGATATATATAAATTAATTTTGAATTTAACTAATAATAATAATGTAGAGAAAAAATTATTGATTAACACGATTCTCTTTTTCTGCAGGCCATAACCCTTAAAATCAATATATAAATTCATATTCACAAGCTTAATTCCATTTGACAATCTCTCTCTCTCTCTCTCTTATTTGATCCCCTCTTTGTCTCTCACAAAAGCTACCAAATTAATGGAGATTCATCATGATGATCAGCCACCAAAAGAAAATATTCAAGAACAAGGAATCCCATCAGATGATCAACAACAACAAGAAGAAGCTGCTACAAGCCCGATTAGGTCTTATGATTGCACCTTTTGTAAGAGAGGCTTCTCTAATGCACAAGCTTTGGGAGGTCACATGAACATTCACCGCAAAGACAAGGCTAAGCACAAGAAAGTAGCAAACATTAATAATAATCAAAATCAACAATCTCTTAACATGGCGAAAATACAAGCCTCGTATGATCCAGCAGCATCAGCAGCAGCAGCAGCAGCAGCACAATGGCCTAATTGGATTCTGCCTTTGTTTGTTGAAAGATCACACTGCTGATAATTGATAAAAGGGCAGCAAGCAGCTGCCCTGATCGAAAGAACATGTTATGGAGCTCACCAGAGGAGGAGAAATTGGACCTTGAACTTAGACTAGGGCCTGAGTCTAATCAAGATTCATCAAAAAGTTCAACAGGTACAAAAAAGTTCTTCCGAGCAAGAGATCATTAACTATAACAAATTATATTATTCTTCTTCTTCTTCTTCTTCTTCTTCTTCTTCTTTTTTTAATCGTTTGATAATTAAGTATGCTTTATTTATACTTATAACTCGTAATAATAACCACGGGTTAATCTCATATTTAGTCAACGTAAAATAAATGGATCCCAATATTTCATCACGTTCTGCAATTCTAACGTCCTCATATAATATGATTTTTTCATCTCAGTATGATATCAATTGTTATAAATTCATAGGAAAAACTCATTTATCAATTATTATAATTCATAGGAAAAACTCATTTTTAAAGCGGACTTTTGTAAGGAGAGAGTGTCTAAACTACTAACAAATATCATATTTAGTCAATGTGAGACAAATATACGACAATAATCTTTTCATTCCAATATATATATTTTCAAGTGTTTCGAATCATAGAAGAGTTCAATTGTTTGGCCACATTTGAGTAATGAAATTTTATGCCGAATTGCATCTAGTTAATGAAAGCAAGAACCCGAGATTAGGGTTTTGTAAGAAAACAAGTGATTAAACTAAACCTAGCTAGATCATCAAGTAAAGCTAGTCCATATAATATTGAAACATGTACTTAAGCTTAGTTATGTTATTACATGCTTTCAAGTCTATCATCTCATTGTGATATATATATATATATATATAATAATTTCATTTAAAAAAGAGAATATATAGAATCTGAAGGCTCTATCATATAGTTTTGCTTTCGTTTTACGGATCACCATTAATTATACATTAAAAGGGATAAAATAAGGCTCGAATGATGATAGAATCATGTCCGAAAGTCGTGAGAACAATGTACACAGATTAATAATTACATGAATTAATTTTCTTTATTCACTAACTCATCTAAGACTTACAATAAAATATGAGTGTTTTGATCAAATGAGCATCGATCATTCTTTTACGTCCATCATGATCAAAATCCAAGGAGGATATATTAATTACGTAATGTGTGTGTGTGTGTTTCTTTGGTGAAATTGGTAACCTTTTTGGTGGGCTCAGTTTGCTTTTCAAAGAGAATAATTAGCAACGATATATAGGCCATGGAATCCTCTTTTATCAAATATCCCTTTCTTATCACGAGGCCACAAGTGAAAATAGGTATCTAAAGATTTATGGTGGTAACAAGATTCTTCTCAATAAGATGCAAATCTGGTAAAGATCCGTCAATTTCGTACTATATATATTTTATAGAATGAGGACCATGATTCTTATCCGCATACTTTAAGGAAGACATGATAGGTGATATAGGCAGAACCCATCATCTCATTAGCCTATTAAATTTTTATTTTCACCCATTAGCCCATTGAATTTTTAAAAATCGTGTATCCAGTCTATTTACGTAACGCCGTTTCGCGCGTGTAACGAACGGACCGTTAAGTGAGATTGTTCAGATTTTTTTCAGTGCCACGTAGACTTTTATAATACATCTCATTAGCTCCCTGAACTTTTATAATACATCTCATTAGCCCCATGAATTTTTATAATACATCCCATTAGCCTCCCGAACTTCAATATTTTACTTATAAGCCTACATAACTCTCAAAAATGATGTTAAAAACTCTTTATAACTACATAAATCACCATTAACACAATCATGTCTTGAAAAAAATTACAAATGGTCTATTTAATTTCATTTGACCATTAATCAACACTACTAAAAAAAAGAAATTTTCGTTTTTAAAAAAAATAGTAAAACACAATTATATTTAATTTTTAATAAATAATTTTAGAATAAAGGTGACATAAAATATTAATTGTTGATAATTTAAGTACCATGAATTTGTGTTTAATATGTTTCGTCACCTTTATTCTAAAATTATTTATTAAAAATTAGATATGATTGTGTTTTACTATTATTTTTTTTAAAAAAAAAAGAAAATTTCTTTTTTTTTCGTAGTGTTGATTAATGTTCGAATGAAATTAAATAGACCATTTGTTATTTTTTCAAGACATGATTGTGTTGATTATGGTTTATGTAGTTATAAAGAGTTTTTAACATCATTTTTTAGAGTTATGTAGGCTTATAGGTAAATATTGAAGTTCAGGGGGCTAATGGGTAGTGTTCTGTTATATTTGCACTGTTGGCTGCCACATCACCAACTCCAAACGGAAAAAATCTGACGTGGACAGTAAATGGAACGGCGTTGCACTGAATGGGTTTGTTACACCGTTTTTAAAAGTTCAGTGGGCTAATTGGTGAAAATAAAAGTTCGGTGGGCTATTGAGATGTCGGATAAAAGTTCAGTGGGCTAATTATGGGTTCTGGCTTGTGATATATATATATACTAGTTTTTGCCCGTGCCTACGGCACGGTGTTATAGTATTTGGCCCGTGCCTACGGCACGGTGTTACAGTATTTGGCTCGTGCCTACGGCACGGTGTTACAGAATTAAATAATTTTATTTTTTAATTAAATGATTTTATTTTAACTTTCTATTTTTTAATTTGAAAATTTGAAAATTTTTGACCCTTTCCATCAATCAATTCACTCTATTCCCTCCAATTACCAATGAAATGATATGGGCCGTCAATTAAGCCACATAAAGAGAGCCGTTGGATACACTCTCTTTCCTCCAACATCATTCTCCTTTATTAGTTTGATATATTATGTGGATGGATTTTCATATGATTCTTATCACAGTGTTCATGAAATTAGTTTTTTTATTTACAAGCAAGCATGACTAATGAGCTTGCTAACTTTAAGCGTGGCTTTCTCCACTAATATTTCTTTGACATAATGTGAATCACGTGATATCACTAACTAGGGGTGGGCATTATCGGATCGGATCGGATCGGATCGGACTGAATCCGAATCCGAATCCGATCTGATCCGATTAGTATTAGTTTGTTTGATCCGATAAGGTTTGATAGCCTTATCAAACTCGATCCGATCTGATCCGATAACTATCGAATCGGATCAGATTTGTTTGATCCGATTCGAATACTTAACGAATCAGATAAATTCGATTTGATAACAGATTCGAATCCGATAGAGAATCCGATTTGATAATGAATCTGTTAGTGGATTCGATTCGATAACGGATCCGATTTGATAAAATTGATTTGAATTTTAAGTTATCCGATCCGATTAGATAAAATTGTTATGAATTTACAAATTTTCAAATAAATTTTTCGAATCAGATCCGTTATCAAATCAGATTTATTATCAAATCGAATCTACTATCAGATTTATTATCAAATCGGATTCTCTATCGAATTTCGAATCCGTTATCAAATCGAATTCCTTATCGGATTCAAATTTGTTATCAAATCAGATAAAATCTGATTCGATCCGATAGTTATCAAATTTATCTGATCCGATCCAAAATTCGACAAATGAACCAAACATAATTTGATTGGGTTCGATAGCCAAATCCGATCCGATTCGATCTGATATTATCGGATCAGATCTGACCTATAAATATAACCCTTAGCTGTCATGCCCTGCAGTTGAAACAGATTTCCCTTGAGCTAAAATCTCTCAAAACTTTCAACCTTATTTGATTCCACCTTGAAGACTTTTTACATCTCCTTGTCTTCTTTATTAAATATGTGAATCTCTCTTTGATAAACCTTCAACACAACCAAACCCAAAATTCTCAATCCTTCAGTGTTCTCAATGAGGAAGTTTGGTAGTCGGAGTTTTGGCGTCAGAGGTGAAACAATCTACTCAGAGACTTCAGACGTTCTGAAGAAAACCGTGGGTCGCGGGCTTGAGGAGTTGCCTTGAGTTCTTGCAGTATTGAGGTACTTGAGTCGGTGGAATTACCATCATAGGTCTTGACCATCGCTGTAAGTTTTTCTCTATATAGTGGATTGGGCTGGTAGCCGATATACCCGGAGTGGTTTTTTACTCGCAAGAGTTTTCCACTTCGTCACCAAAATTATTGTGTTGATTTTGTGTGATTGATTTAATTTTCCACAATTTATATTATTGATTTTTATTGTGGTTTGCTTTGTGACTTCCATAGACATATTAATTAGGACTTGTCTTAAGTAATTGTGATTAATTCCGCAGAGGGTCAGAACCTAGGCTAATCGTAAATTTTCAAATCACTGGCCTTAATACATAAAGGGGAGAACTTTTTCTGCCTTCAATTTAAAATCGATGGCTACTTTGTGGAGTTACCTGAAGTTTACAATTTCTTTAATTGTATATGTAATTCAATTTATGTAGACGTTTTGGTTAATTTACAATGAGCATCGTTTGTTTAGTTGTAATGTTACACTTCTTTTTCTTGCTTTTAATGAATATGATAGTCGGAGCAGAAGTTACTGTGAGCAATGAGTAAGTGGACTTTTCTGGGATGAATGAAATCTCTGAATCGCAAAACAGAAAAGGGTAGATTTCAACTAGGATAGCAGAAGATCCCAAATCCGATCAAAGTTCAGAATCTTGTAATACTCGGTACGGGATTTGGAATTGGACCAGAATTGGCAAATCTCGACATGTCTCAAGTGATTGCACCTCTCATTTCAACTACCCAATTGAGAAACAAAAATATCTTTAAGCATCATTTTCAAGTACACATTTAGATTAGAAGACGCTATTAAACAAACCAGCCATAGCTGCATGCTGACAATCTCCTGGAACGATAATGATGAATCATTCTTCTCAGGTGCATGTTGTGATTCACCGATCACTCTTGGAGTGTTTTGAGGAAAAACCGAATTTCTATCTATTACTTTCAAGAATAGATTACAAGTTTACAAACATAAAACTTAAGAAAAAACCTCACACTCTCTCTATACAATTACACTCTTTGGGATGATTTTTAACACTGGAAATGACCTCAATTATAGGGCAAGGTTGGTTACTATTCACCCTTGATCATTGACACAAATTGCTCCTTGATTCATGGCATCTTCAAAAGTTGATTGTTTGTTTCTTCAATTTTCAAAAGACCACCTAAAGTTGCATGACAACTTCTTCATGGATGGAGGTGGCAGCTGGATCATGGAAGTTGATGGGAAGCTACTGGATTCCATTACAATTCTCCCCCTCCAGCTGCATTTGAAACAATCGTTATCTGACAGCTATCCCGGCTATGTTTTTGCACAACTCTAGCTATGTCTTTACAAGTTTACAATCTGACAGCTATCCCCGAGTAACCACATTTTGTTAACATGTCCGCTGGATTCTCATCTATATAGATCTTCACTAGTCTCAGCAGTTGTTGATCCACCACCTCACGTATCATGTGATAGCGAATATCAACGTGTTTTGTCCATGAATGATACATTGAGTTTTTGCTCAAGTCCAGAGCACTCTGACTGTCACAATATATCTTGTAATTTGTCTGCTTGATCCCTAACTCTTGGAGAAAACGCTTTAGCCACAACATTTATTTTCCTGCCTCAGCTATAGCGATGTACTCAGCTTCTGTTGTGGATAATGCAATACACCTCTGCAATCTTGACTGCCATGACATAACTCCCCCTGCAAAAGTGTAGATGAATCCTGATGTAGATTTCCTACCATCAAGATCTCCTGCCATATCTGAATCTGTATAGCCTTCTAAGATCGGATCAGCTCTCCCATAACACAGACGAAACTTTGTTGTACCATTGAGGTACCTGAGAATCCATTTGACTGCTCCCAAGTGTTGCTTTTCAAGGTTAGAGAGAAAACGACTCACTACCCCAACTGCGTGTGCAATATCTGGCATGGTACATACCATTGCATACATTAGGCTTCCAACAGCTGAAGAATATGGTATCGATGACATCTCCTCTATCTCTTTCTTGGATGAGGGACACGAATTCTTGCTCAGTTTGAAATGGTGCGCTAGCGGAACACTGACTGGTTTGGCTTTCTGTATATCGAACCCTCTGATTATCCGTTCAATATACATTTCCTGTGAAAGCCATAACTTCTTGTTCTGTCTGTCACGAACAATCTCCATTCCCAAAATCTGTTGAGCTGGTCTTAAGTCTTTCATGTCGAATGACATAGAGAGTTCATTCTTCAGCTGACTGATCTTCGTTGCTTCTTGTCCAACAATCAACATGTCATCTACGTACAGTAGAAGAGCAACAAAATTTCCATATGGAAACCTCTGGATGTATACACACTGATCTGCTGCAGTTCTTTTGTAGCCTTGACCCACTATGAATGAGTCGAACTTCTTGTACCACTGCCTCGGTGCTTGCTTGAGCCCGTACAAGCTCTTTTTCAGCTTGCGAACAAGGTTTTCTTTTCCTGAAACCTTGAATCCTTCTGGTTGCTCCATGTAGATTTCTTCATTCAGATCACCATGAAGAAATGATGTTTCAACATCCATCTGTTCAAGCTCCAAGTTTAATCTGGCTACCAATCCTAGGATGACTCGGATTGAAGCCATTTTTACCACTGGTGAAAATATCTCATCAAAGTCAATTCCCTTTTTCTGTAGGAATCCTTTGACCACTAGCCGAGCTTTGTGTTTCACCATTTTCCCGCTGCCATCTTTCTTGAGCTTGAACACCCATTTTTTCTTCAATGCCTTCATTCCATGTGGGAGCTTGACTATCTCATAAGTGTTGCTGCAGAGATTCCATCTCAACCTGCATTGCATGCAGCCACTTGTCTTTGTCTTTATGAGATACCGCTTCATTGAAGGTTTCTGGCTCCCCATCATCAGTAAGCAGAATGTATTCTGATCTTGAGTATCTGGCTGATGGAATCCGACCTCTCTCAGATCTTCGTAGTTTAGATTCTGACTGTTTGTTGTCATCCGGATCTGTAGATGATCCTGAAGCCTCTGATGGAGCAGACTGCAGCTCCCCCTGCTCAACATTTTCTTCCTCCTCTGGTTCTGCTTCTGGTATATCTTGCACCTCATCATTATATGTGGCTACTGGTGTTCGTGCTGGGGTTGTGTCTGGATTTGCATCGACATTGTCGACACTGGTTTTAGAAGGCATATTGGGCTTTTCAATGTCTTCTATTGTCTGGTCTTCAAGAAACACTACATCTATGCTTCTGATGATCTTTCTTTCCTTCGGGTCCCATAGCCTGTATCCAAATTCTTTGTCTCCATAGCCTATGAAGATGCATTAAATAGTCCTTGCATCGAACTTCTGCCTAAGCTCATTGGATACATGTGCAAATGCTAAACATCCGAATATTCTGAGGTGAGAATATGAGGGATTCTTACCAGACCACACTTTCTCCGGAATCTCAAAATTCAACGGTACAGATGGTGATCTGTTGATCAGGTAGCAGGCAGCACAAACAGCTTCTCCCCAGAATGGCTTTGGCAGCTTAGCCATGCTGATCATGCTTCTGACTTTCTCCATAATGGTGCAGTTCATCCTTTCAGCGACACCATTGTGTTGTGGGGTGCGTGGAACAGTCCTCTCGTGTCGAATACCGTAGCTTCCGCAATAGGCATCGAACTTCCTGGAAGTGTATTCGCCTCCATTGTCTGTGCAAAGGCACTTTAGTTTCTTCCATGTTTCACGCTCGACCATGGCATGGAACAGTTTGAAATAGTCCTGGACCTGATCCTTTGATTTCAGAAAATACACCCATACTTTCCGAGAAGCATCGTCAATAAAAGTCAGAAAATATTTATTACCGCCTAGTGAGTTTACCTCCAAGAGACCACATACATCAGAGTACACCAGACTGAGTAACTCTGATTTCTTTGTATAAGAGAAATTGAAAGAGACTTTGTGTTGCTTACCGAATAGACAGTGGTTGCAAGGATCCAGAGCAGCATTTTTGGAGACAGTGATTAGATATTTCTTTGTCAATGTAGACAACCCTCTTTCACTCATGTGACCGAGTCTCCAGTGCCACAGATTCTGAGAAGCCTCCGGTTCAGCTACATTTAGGCTTTCTGCACATATCTTCACATGAGTCTTGTATAAGGTTCCACAGATGTGTCATCGGGCGATGACCATGACACCTTTTATCATCCTCCAAGTTCCGTTGCTGAAGTGGCTAGCATAGTCCTATTTGTCAAGGGCTACCCCCGATAGTAAGTTGAGCCGAAGTTCTGGAACATGTATGACCTTCTTCAGGGTTATTGTATACCATGCATTTGTCCGCAACTGTATTTCACCAATTCCCACTATCTGAGAAGAACTGGTATTCCCCATCTTCACTGCTCCAAAGTCTCCTGCTTTGTATGTTGTGAAGAAATCTCTGTGAGGAGTGACGTGGTAGGATGCCACAGTATCTACCACCCATTCGACATCCTGAGTTGCGGTGTGAAGGCATGCTTCTTCCTGGCCGGAGCATATAGCTACATCTACAGTGGTAACTACTAGTGTCTTTGCATCATTCTTCTTCGGCTGGTTATTGCCTTGTCCCTGCTCCCGTTGCAGTTTCCGGCAATTCTTCTTTAAGTGGCCTTCTATGCCACAGTGGAAGCATTTATATGTCTTTTTCCCGTCCTTGGATTTGCCTCTGCTTTTGCTTCTGCCTCTCATCCCACCTTGATGTTTCTCATGTTGTCTTTCCCGTTGCTCCGAGACAAGGGCTTCTGTTTGATCTGAACCCACGTCTTTTCTTCTGGCTTCTTCATTTGACAGGGCATCATTTACCATAGGCATGGTAAGTTTGCCTCCTGGAGCTGAGTTGATGAGAGTAACCACCAGAGTCTCTCAGCTATCTGGAAGAGAACTGAGTAGCAAGAGGGCTTGAACTTCGTCTGCTAGTTTCATATCTACTGCAGACAACTGGTTCACCAGGCTTTGAAACTCGTTGGTGTGTTCTGCAACGGAAGTTCCACTCCGTGGCTTCAGGTTTACCAAACGCCTCATGATTAAGGCTTTATTCCGAGCTGTTTTGGCCTAAAACATGTCTTTCAATTTCCTCCACATTTCATAAGAATCTGTGTCTTGTGCTATGTGGTGGAAGACATTGTGACCGATCCACTGCCTAATCTGACCCAAAGTTCTGTTGTTGAGTTTATTCCAGTCATACTCCTTAACAGACTCCGGTTTCACTCCCTTCATCTCGATGACATCAAACAGATCTTTGCAATGCAAAAAATCTATCATCTGAGGTCTCTAGAGGGAGTAATTAGTTGCAGCCAATTTAATCATTGCACCAGAAGATGAATCTTCCATTTCCATTTTAAGTTTTAAAGTTTAAAATGAAAATACACTAAAATCGGGGCTGAATTTCACAAATTGGAGGTCATCGTTGCGTCCGGAACGGTCGAAAATGGTGGAATAGACACTTCGTTGGTTTAAATCCGACACATGGGCTGATTTGTAAATTTCTATAAGTTCTGGGGCAAAACTATAAATTTCAAAACTTCAGGGAGCTAAATGAAATTTATCAGGCTGCAGACGTGGCAGCTGACGTGGCAGATGTGGGACCGGCTTGATGATGTGGCACACACGTGGTGCTGATGTGGCGGATGTCGTGTCGATGACGTTGCTAGCTGACGTGGCTGTAGGGCTGACGTGGTAGCTTGCGTGGCGCCACGTGGTCGTCTTCTTCCTCTAGACGCGCTTGTGGCGCGTGGCGAGAGTGGGCTTCACTCTCCTGGAGAGTGGCAGAGCGTGCTGGCTCCTCAGATCTCCGTTTGATCGCCGGAAAATACCGCCGAACTCGTCTCGACGAGAGCTATCTGATGGTATGCTTGAAAATAATTTTTGACAACTTTTCCGGAACTCGAATTTTCCGAACCAAGCTCTGTTCTTCAGTTTTACGACCCCAAAGTAGAACCAAAACTCTGATACCACTTGTTGTGATTCACCGATCACTCTTGGAGTATTTTGAGGAAAAACCGAATTGCTATCTATTACTTTCAAGAATAGATTACAAGTTTACAAACATGAAACTTAAGAAAAAACATCACACTCTCTCTATACAATTACTCTATTTGGGATGGTTTTAGTTAAAGTTGTATCAACACAGTTGCAATGTGTTTGAAAAGCTTAGAGAGTTTTCTAAGCAAGAAGAAATTCTTAAGCAGAATATTTCTTATTAATATTGGCTAAAGAGCAGCAGCAACAACTTGAGCTGAAGCTTATTTATATACAACAGAGTATACATGTAACTGACTAGAGGAACAATGAAATTCTATTGGCTAAGAATACCACATCAGCATAACAAACCTAACAAACTCTTTGAAGATTATAATCTACTGCACACCATAACACAGTAGCTTGTAGTCCTCAAACTCATGGCCGAGGAAGGACATTGAGTTTGCTACGAAGGAAAGCAAATTGGGCATGACCGAGAGGTTTCGTGAGTATATCAGCAAACTGGGCAGCACTAGGAACATGCTGAATGAGCAATTCCTTGCGAGCAACATGATCACGAATGAAATGATGATCTAACTCAATATGCTTAGTCCGAGCATGGAAGACAGCATTAGAGGCAAGGGCTTCTGCGCTTTTTTTTATCACAATACAGAACATGAGTACTAGCTGAACAGAGCTGCAGCTCCTTAAGTAAATAAGTGACCCAAAGCAGTTCAGAAGTAGCTAAAGCAATGACACGATATTCGGACTCATCAGTGGAACGAGAGACTACCTGCTGTTTCTTCGCAGACCAGGAAATAAGATTGTCACCAAGGTAAACACAATAGCCTCCTACAGATTTGCGATCGTCCAGATCAGCCCCCCAGTCAGAGTCAGAATAAACATGAAGTTGGAGACACCCAAAATGATAGAACTGCAAACCATAGGATGCAGTAGCTTGGAGGTAACGAAGAACTCGCTTACAAGCTTCCCAATGAAGAACTGTGGGATTGGAAAGAAACTGACTCAATTTAAGAACACTAAATGAGATATCAGGCCTTGTTAAGGTGACATACTGAAGAGCACCAACTAAACTTCTATAAAGAAAAGGATTGGCAAAAGGTTGGCCCTTGTCACGAACTAGTTTAGTTAGCTGAGCCATGGGAGTGGGAACCCCTTTACAATCAAGCATACTAGCACGTTTCAGAAGATCCCCAATATACTTCATTTGAGACAAATGAAGACCATCAACTGAATGAGTTATTTCAATACCAAGAAAATAATGAAGATCACCCATATCCTTAAGAGCAAATTCAGCACTGAGTTTATGGATAACAGTATCAATAGATGCTTGGTGAGAGCCAGTGATGAGAATATCATCAACATAAATCAGAAGCAAAGTTATGGAACCATGAGCAAAACTGATGAACAAAGAGGGATCAGCTTTGGATACTTGAAAACCCCACTGGACAATAGCAGACTTTAACCTATCATACCAGGCTCGTGGTGCCTGCTTTAGGCCATAGAGAGCTTTACGTAACTTGCAGACATGATGAGGAAATTGAGAGTCAAGAAACCCTTCAGGCTGATGCATGTAGACAGTCTCTTGGAGATCCCCATGTAAGAAAGCATTGTTAACATCAAGTTGTCTAATAGACCAATGCCTCATGACAGCTAAGGCAAGAACAACTCCGATAGTAGTAGGCTTGACAACTGGACTGAAAGTTTCAAAGTAATCTACTCCATGAGTTTGATGGAACCCTTTGGCTACAAGCCGAGCCTTATACTTAGCAATAGTACCATCTGGGTGATATTTGACTCTGAACACCCATTTATTACCTATAACCTTGGCTGCTTCTGATTTGGGAACTAGAGACCAAGTATTATTTCTGGTGAGTGCTGCAAACTCTTCTGACATAGCCTTGGACCATTTCTCATCAGATAATGCTACCTTGACACTAGCAGGTTCAATGGGAGAACTGACTGCTAAGTAGGTTTTGGGTTTGAAAATACCAACTTTGGATCTAGTAATCATGGGGTGAGAAGCAATAACAGGAGGTATGGGAACATCACAAGAGGATTGAGTTTGTGAGGTATGAGGTGAAATCTGGACAATGGAAGGAGGCACATCTGGAAGCAAATGAGAGTGTGATGCAGATCTGATGTTGTACCAGTATTGATAGATTGACAGATATGAGGCACTGGAGAATAAGGGAAAGAGATGTAGGTAGAATCAGGTGCTTGAGATTCAGTTGGTGAAGATGTTGGAAACAATGATAGAAAGGGAAACTCATTTTCATTAAAGGAAACATTCCTAGCAATGTAAACTTGACCATTTGGATGGAGACACTTATACCCTTTGTGAAGAGGACTATACCCAAGAAAAAGGCATTTTGTAGTGTGAAAACTCATCTTGTGTTTGTTATAAGGTCTTAATAGAGGAAAGCAAGAGCAACCAAAGGTTTTGAGGAAAGAATAATCTGGTTTGTGATGAAAAAGTTTATGATAAGGAGAAAGATTATTCAAGACTGATGTAGGTAGTCTGTTAATAAGAAAAGCAGAAGAATGAAAAGCTTCCCACCAGAAGGACAATGGCATGGTTGCTTGGGCAAGTAAGGTGAGTCCAGTCTCTACTAGGTGCCTGTGTTTTCTCTCAACAACTCCATTTTGGTTGTGAGTATAACGACAACTATGCCTAAAGAGTATGCCTTCTTCATGAACAAAATTAACAAATGATCTAAACTCTCCCCCCCCCAATCTGACTGTAGGACTTTAATAGTGGTTTGCAACTGGTTTTCTACTTGTTTCTTGAAGAATTTGAAGGTATTTAAAACATCAGACTTGGCTTTTAAAGGAAAAATCCAGGAGTATCTAGTAAAGTCATCAACAAAGTTGATATAATATCTATACCCTTCAACAGAAACCATAGGAGCAGGACCCCAAAGATCAGTATACACTAACTCTAGAGGCATTTTAGTCTTTATTGAGGAAGATGGAAAGTGAAGTTTATGCAAATTACCATACTGACACACATCACAGAAATCAAGGAACACATCTTTATCAAAGTTTGACAAAGTATCACAGAGTTTAAGAACTGTTTTGATGACATGAGGACTTGGATGACCAAGCCTTTGATGCAACAATTTAAAATTGAGTTTGGTAGAACTACAAGATCTAGAAACAACAAGAGCTTGAGCAACATTATTATTTGTTATACTAGTTGGAGTAGTACATTTGGATTGCTCACTGTCTTTAAAGGAAAAAGAAGATAGCATAGAAATGACTTTTTGATGTGAGGAAAAGATAGGAATATATTCTGTCAATTTATTTGAAACTGGTAGCAACTTGTAAAGTCCTTTATCAGCAATCCCTTGAGCAAGCAGAGTGCCCTTCATCTTGTCCTTGATAAAACAAAGGTTAAGAGAGAATTCAACAATGACATTATTATCTTCAATGAGTTTGAAAACACTTAAAAGGTTTTTAGCAATAGATGGCACATATAACAAATCAGTGAGAGAGAGATTTGAACCAGTAAGTGTATCTAAGGTAGCAGTGCCTATATGAGAAATTTGAAGACCATAGCCATTACCAATAAGCAGTTTTTCAGTACCTGTGTACTATTTGCTGTCATTCATATTGTTGAAATCATTTGTAAGATGGTGAGTAGCTCCACTGTCAATGTACCACCCTTGATCAGGTGTTGCCATATATGCAGCTTTGTTAAGTTGATTTTGATTCACTTGATACTGGTTTCCACTTTGTTTCAATGGATCATGCACAAACTCTCTGTTGAACCTATTTCTGCATTTAACTGCTGTGTGGCCTTGCTTGTGACAGATTTGACATATCTCAGTTACATAGTTTTGATTCCAATTCCTGTTTCCTCCTTGTTGATTAAAACCTCCTCTAATCTGTCCATTGCTATTATTCCAGTTTCTAATTTGACCATGATTCCAGTTGCTATTGTTGCTAAAACCTCTTCCTCCTTGATTAAAGTTTTGATTTCCAGCACCTCTATTATAACCTCTTCCTCCTCTATTGTTCTTGTAACTACCTTGAACATAGTTAGCATTGAAATTTGCTTTAATTTCTTTACTGGACCCAGTGGCGGATGTACATGGGGGCGAGTGGGGGCAGTTGCCCCCACAATTTTTTTTTTTTATAAAATATATATATATATATATATATATAACAAAATAGAAACAATTAAATAACACTTATAAATATATTATTTATTAATTTTTTAAGTTGTATTTTTTAAAGGCCCAAACCTAAATTAGTTAAAAGAAATCCAATATATTTTTGCATCAATCTCATTCTTAAATATGTCTAAAATAAATTACGATCTTGAATTTGTTTGTATCATTATATTTAATTTATATGTGTATAAGATAATTGACTACTTTTCATTTTAAATCCACTCATTTATGTGTTTAATTGTTCCGCTTAAGCCTGTATTGAATGGTTTAGCAGCGGTTTTCCAACGATTCTAAAATAAAATAATTTTTTTTTTAAAAAAAAACAGGGGCGGTGAAAAATCAAATTCAATAAAATTTGATCGGTTGTTGGCATTGAAAATTTGTAGAAGCTGGACGCTTGAGGGTGGAAAGTTAGAGATTCAATTTGTCCCACATCGCTTAGAAGGAAAACATTAGCCTAAAGGTTTGTATATAAAACGTTGTTGGACATATAAGATTAACTTCTCGATCAAATTGAGCATTATAATTTAGAAGCACGAGTTAGGCTTTTAATAATTTAATTAATTAAAATTTTAATAATTAAAAATTTCAATCAATTTTAATTTTCAGTACAAATATTACTCAATAACCACCCATTAGACTTGGTTCGACTAAGAATTGGAATTTGGATGACTCTATTGAAAGGGTAGAATATGTGTAACCCCTAGTATAAGCATTGTGTACATGAATTCTCTACATGTGCGCACATAAAACTGGATGGGAATATCGTATTAAAAAGAAATTATGGATAAAAAAGTAATTCTAGAAATTTTTAGTTAATTTACAAATTTATAAATTAGGGGCTATTTCAAAATTTTTAAAAGTATAAGGATTATCTTGTAATTTTAAAAAATATGTATGAATTCACTATTTATTATTTCGGTTAGAAAAAAATTTAGCCCCCACTGATTGAAATTTCTGGATACGCCACTGACTGGACCTATCATGTTTTACCTCCATTCGTCATTCATGTACTAGTAACATTGAATATATCTCATTCATACTCATCCTAGACAAATTTCCAGTAATAAAGACAGCAGCTGATTCAAAATCATCATCAAGACCATTGACTATGTGCATTGCAAAATCGTCATCAGTAACTACATATCCTGTTGAGCTCAACTTATCAATCAGACTCTTCATCTTATTATAGTATTCTGTAATTGTCATTGAACCTTTTCTAAGAGTGTTCAATTGACCTTTCAAATGTGTAACCCTAGCTTTTGTTTGTGAACCAAATTGCTCCTCTAAAGTTTTCCAAAGATCAAGTGAGGTTTTGCAATTAAGAATCGAACTTAGAATTTCTACACTCATTGTTGACATCAACCAGCTCCTAATGATCTGATCTTGCCTGTTCCAGATCTCAAATTCAGGATTTACAGAAGCTAGGGTTTGTACCTGAACGCGATCTGCAAGCGTCGGTGCCAGCAGTCTCTCAGGACACTTCTTTGATCCATCCACAAAGCCTTCCAATCCGTTGCCATACAGTGACGAAAGAACTTGCGTTTTCCACAGTAAGTAATTTGCTCGATCTAATTTTACTGGTGCTGCAAAGAAGAAGTTTGTTAAGACATTTTGTGAAAAGCCAGATTGAGACAAGCTTGAGGAAGCCTGATTCGCCATGGATTCAAAAACTCTGATACCAAGTTTGTTGGGGTTGGTGCTCAGAGCGCCAATCCGGGCCGTATTTATGTCTGATTCATGAATACGAACATCCCATTATTCCATAATATTACTTATTTATGGTTGCACCTCTTGTTCTTATATACGTATTCGATCTGATTACGATTAGACTGAAACTAAATGTGGTTTAGTGATATGTATATATTAGACAAAGGCCCGATAATATATAAGCAGTACACAGTTACAAAGTTAGTTTGTAATTGACATTGGGAAATGTCACTGCTATATGTATATTATCAAACATAGTTCCTGGTCAGATTTGCTAACACGGGTCGGTTAGTCAAATCCGTTGAGACCAGTACATGTCGTATATCGAGACTTGGTCCGATGGTTTATCCCAATGAACCATGAGTCTATGGAGACTCGTATAGACGTGTAGGTGTTTATAATGGATAAACACTGAACGGCTCACCGAAGATTCTTAATGGATGGTACGCCAACGTCAATAAGAATCTTCTCGGGTTGAGTAGCATAGTGGTCCTTCGACTTGAGACACCACTGTGGATGTATGAGACATCCTCCACACTTAGATGGCAGTCACGTCACCGATCTATTTAGATCAGACCTCCGCCTGTTCGTTGGGTGTGGATCGATCCTCAGGATATCCTGTGTGTGTCAAGATAGGATCCGTCAGTTCTGTGTACAGAGCATAGGTAGTCCATATATATTTAGCAGTCTGTTAAATCTGTGGCCACAGTATACATCGGAAGTAAGTTCGAGTGTTATTTAGAGATTGCTAATAGATACGTCGACGAGATAATACCTATAGAGATTTGACGTTTACATCTATATCTCTGGGATTATCTGGATACCTGTGATGGAGGGATTATACGTATGCAATGACCTCGACCTGTATGATTCAGCTCGTTTATCCGTGATCGTCATAATCTACGGGTGGATAGATTATGGACACAAAATTGGATTTCGTGACGGATATACCTGAATCTAGAGAATCTCAATAATGAAACATACTCGTAGAGCACTAGAGCAACATTTATGAATAATGATGATTATTTATAAATCGTTTAATCGTTAAACGAAAAATACATGCGAACGGGCCGAACCGTTATTTCCTAATTAATGTGTATTTGTATTTAATATATGATATTATTAAATACATTAATAAATAGTCAAATAAAGGTATTTGACATATATCATCAATATATGTATTTGAGATATTTAAAGTAAATATAATACATATATTTGATATATTTATATTTAATTAATTATTTAATTATTTAATTGTTTAATGATTAATATAATTAAAATATAAATATATCACCAAATGATAAAGTTAGGAAATGATTATAAGTGTTTAATGTTGACTTAAAGTAAAGGAAATGGTAGTCAAATTGGATTTGACTTCTTTGATATTTGTTTAAAATGTTTAAAATTGAAATATCATTTTTCTTTATTTTTCTTCAAAATTTCGGCCATGACCTTAAAATATAAGAGTTATATTTTTTGGTTGCCTTTGTTGACTTAATTAAATATCTAATAAAGTGTTATTAGGATATTTATGCAAGTTGATCAAAGATAAAGGTGAAATGAAATTGAAATTAAATAACTTGTATTTGTCTTTGCAATTTCGGCCAAGGCTATTTTACAACAAGTATATATTGTTTTCATTTCACTTTCATTTTATAACCTAATACACTTTAAAGAAAACTCCATTAAAGTAAGCAAAGGATGCTAGAGAGAAAGAAAGGAAAATCAAGAAAAGCTTGGAAAATAGTAAGTATTTCCAACCTTCCATTAGAGAGTAATTGTTCCTCTTGTTGTGGGAAACATCTTGTGATGTTCTGAGTTTTCTATTCTTTATTCTTTGTGTTTTTTTGGATAAAATTTTGTGAAAGTGTAGAGCATGTATAATGGAGGAAGCTTGTGACTAGTGTAGTTATAAGTATTCTTTTAAGGTTTTGGAAACCATGTTGCTAATCTAGAGTTGTTGACCCACTCTTAGATGACCTAGATTTGATCTTGAGTTGTTTCATTGTGTTGAGACTTTGATTGGATGGAAGAAACATGATTAAAGTAATTGATTTAACCAATTTGGTCTAATTTGTCCAATTTGAAGAAATTGAAAAATTAGGGTTCATGACCAATTCCAAATTTGGGGGTTTTCATATATGTTGTGTATTGGATGTGTATATGATGCATATAAAGTTTCATGTTGATTGGATACATCTTGATGTGTTTTGGAGCATGAAATGACAAAGTGCACACAAATGACACCCCATTGGGAGCATTCGGCCAAGTGAGTCAAATTTGGGGATTGGTTGCTTTTGGTGTTTTGATGTTTTGAACATGCTAAGTTCATCTTAGAAATGATTTAGAATCATTCAAAATTGATTAGATCAATTTCGGACTAAAATGGACAAAATACCAAGTGTAAGGGCAATTCGGTAAATTCACTTAAATATGATTTATTGAATTATTTTCATAATTTGATTATTGGAATATTAAATAAATATGTTTATTTAATTAATCCGAGAAAAAGTTTTGAAATCGGAAGATACGATCTTCCGCCGCTTCCGCTGCGTTACCGGATTCTGCCCCTAAAAACCCCTACAAAATGGTATCAGAGCAAGTCTGATTCTAGGCCTCCATAAATGATTAGCTTGTTTTATTCAATGTTTAATCATGTTTTCTTGACTTTATACATGCATGTTATAATCTAATTTGATTAGATTTAGGGTGTATGACACTTAATGGAATATCCCCGCTTAATAAGGTTTAAAGTAACTAGTATTTGGAATACTTGTTTCTTGGTCCGTCTTGTCAATACGGTTTATAAATATCTTTTTGTTGACTACATCCGAGACCGTGCCTCTGCTGTGAGGGTGTAGCTGATAGAAATTTATTTATGCCGAATGTATATTAGATACTAGATAAATTCAAGCGAAAGCGGAATCCTGAACGTGCCCTAGCTGTCAGGGTTACGCAAGTAACTTGAGTTTATCATTGACAAGTTTAACCTTGGTATGTCTCCTTGTGGGCCTGCCTTCGCAGCGACAACGAGAAACGGCCAGGACCGGAACCTTGGAGTCACTAGTGAGTGATTGACAATTAGTTGTCTACCTGTGAATATACGTCGGCGAGACCGTGCCTCTGCTGTGAGTCGAATATATTCATGGGGTCCTCTTCCCATTATGGAATTCGATTTAATTATTGAATTCTCGTCTTTTCGTTGGGGATTACGGCATTACGTAAAAATAATGGGAGGCACTGCTAAGTTTAAAATATTCCATAACTTAGGCAGTGTATGTTATTATGGAAATTGCCGCTTGTTTGTTTCCTTATTCTATTGTTTACATAGAATTAAACTTTTATTTACTGCACACATATTATGATATGTTATCTGACTAGACTCTTGGTTGCAGTTATTCTAGAATAGGTTCTAGATACTACTAGAGTAGGATATTATTAGATTGGTCTAAACCATCGGGAACTATTGTTCCGATTTTCTTCAAAAATAAAGATGGTTAGTGACTTAGTTTCTAAGTCATGATAGATAATCTAGATAGATATCCCTTTAGGATATAATACTTTAGAGATAATAGTTTCTTATGCAGTAAGAATTGACTTGAATTAGTTCATGTCTCAAGATTCTTGACTGGCATTTAGAAAGCCTTATTAGGTATTTGTTTATCTAGTAATGACGTTTCTAAGCTTTAATTACCTTTAGAGGTAATGTGTCTGACACAATTTGCTAATCAGTTATTTACAATTGTTGTGAATAGTTGAATGCAAATAGTAAAGCTAAAGAAATGAGATGCGTATATTTGTGTATAGAAAATATCGATTTTCACAATACTACAACTATAGGTATTGGATACGAGATCTCCCGTCTAGTTATTTGAAATATTGGTTAACGATTGTTTTGATATTTGATATCGGAACTTGCGACTATTGGATAGTCACTTGTTCTTTATAAACAATTGTTACATATTTTATAATAACTAATAGTGTCATTGACGTAGAGATAAACATTAAGAAAAATTATTCGGTAAAGTAAATAATTTAGAACGGTGCTTTATGAATTTAATCACTTAAGTATAGGATGCTTATTCCGTATGGTAGAGGATGGTTTGATACTAGATCACACCACACATCCTATCCATTTAATGAATATTGTATTCAGGAAAGTGATTAAGATTTCATTTAACCAATGATTGTCATTGGACCACCAGATTTATTTAACTGATACATTGGATGTATGTAGTTTTATAAATAATAATTGCTTAAGGTAGTTTTCTATACTTCGTAACTTAGTTGATGAATTGTCATAACTTAGTTATGTGTTTCTGAAGGAACACATATTGAAAGTCTTGAAAGTATCAAGTACTTTCAATCCGTTCTGATGAAA
Organism: Zanthoxylum bungeanum; assembly: GCA_019454045.1. NCBI lineage: Eukaryota > Viridiplantae > Streptophyta > Magnoliopsida > Sapindales > Rutaceae > Zanthoxylum > Zanthoxylum bungeanum. The sequence continues at coordinate 366,872 of SKCR01030470.1, read as the reverse complement.
CGTAGATTGAACATTTTTGACTTGTTCAAATATATTCAATCTAAAGGTTTTAGAGAATTCTATCCTCAAAATTCATAACATGTCTTTGAACTGTTCAAAGATCTTTGATACGATCAAACGTATGAATTTAAAGCAATTAGTTCTAAGGTTATTTAGTGAATATGATTCATATTCAATATTGTTCTTCCACGATTCCATCTTGATGGAATTGAGTAGTGGGAGCAATCGAATCTTATATGATTTGATTCGTCTGATATTGAAGTTACCGAATTAGTTTCAATACTCTTGGGGTTATACTCCAGTAACACTAATTCATCTCTAATTAATGTTCCATTATTTTCTACAGTTGCATATATGATATGTATAGGTAGAAAATTTGAATCTTGAAAAGTTTGAGATTTCAATCTTTCTTTTATATAATAGTTATATAATGGAAATTACTTACACCTCGGAGGTATAAGTAAAAGTTTATCGTTTATTCTGTTTAATAGAATATCTTTCCTACGATCCTAAGTAATAAAATTGTTTTATTGTTTGGTGTGTAACATCTGATGTTGATTATTGTAGAAAAGACTTGACTTATTGAAGTCAAATGTGAGAATGATAAATTATAATTGGAACTATGTAATTAATAAGATGAAACAACCCTTATACATCTTCTATACAAGTCCAATGGGATAACAGAATCATTCACGAGTATTTGATACTTAATGGTTCCGTTGTTTTCTTACTGAAGAAAAATTATCCTATAACTTGTAATGGAAGTGATATTTGATATCGATTCTGGAAGTTCACCATTGAACCTTAGATCTAAGATTGTTCATAGCTTACTACGATCAAGTTTTGAACTTGATTAAGCTTTCATTATGAATTAGTTCATGATATGTGCTAATTGTTTGCGCAGCGAAAGCATTGTGAGCTTGTTAAAGGTTTGACCTTTACAGTATGACAGTGAGAAATGTTATACTCAGCAATCTATTGTAGATTCTGAGAAAACTTATCTCTAGTCACACTAAATGAACAATTAAGGTATATTGGTTAATGTTGATAATAAACTGTATATTTTAGCTAAAGAATGCAAAGTGGCGTTTTTGGATGACTTATTCGAATAAGAGATCATTTGTGATTTCCTTGTTTGAAGAGTACATTCTGGAATGGCCCTAGAGTTTGTGTTCTGCTGAATTGCAGTTTAGTGTGCTAGCTTATAGAGCCTATTGTAGACTCGGATAAGTCTTCCAGAAATATGTGTTCTCTATTTTTGATATCGTCAGATTGTCTGATCTTGTCAAAGTATATAGAATACATATGTGATAAAAGGGTTAGTGGGAGCGTACAAATTACTTTCTAGTGTTTATATCCTAACGACATTATCATTATTATAGTAATAATGAGATGTTTGTGAGGTAAAAGATTTACCTAAGTCTTCTTTACTCCGTGAAATCAGTGGGAGTAGTCTCTGTTATATTTGATATAAAGTTTTATATAAGATATAAAACCAAGAGACTTGTGAGATACTCATATTATTCGTACATTAGATATGATCTAATAAAGGACATAACAAGGCTATCTGTATGACAGTTAGTATAACTGTTCGACAGTTATTGTATGTCTTATACACAGTATTCATCTTTCGTAAAGGATGATTCCTTTTTCGAAAGAGATATTGATTAGAATGTCTAAACAATATTATGTATCATTTGATGATGACATAATGAATACTTTATTACATGCGATTATCGATGTTGATTTAATCGTAATTGTTACGAGTTATTTTGACATATTATAGACCATATGATGGATCTTGAAACACGTTCTTTGTGATCTTTGAGATATTAAGAACGAGTTTCTAATTCATGGAGAATATAGTCTGCAACCATTAGGGTCATATTAGTTTTGAGACTAATTATGACGTTAGACAGTCTACGTCATAAAGAGTCACAAAAGATGCAGTGGGAGTGTCACGAAGGATTCTACTATTTAGTGGAATCAAATGCAACTTTTGAAGTATTGACTTATGAAGTTGCATAGTGACCTTTTAAATTAGAAGTTTTTGAATTGTGATTGTGCTTACGGTTGTCTTCATAGTATTTTGGATTTGATCCTTAAATACTTGGACAACTTAGTAGCTGTAGCATAATACAGATATAGCATCCATTTCATATTAATGTATAATTTAGATTCTACAAAATATGAATGATGCTGACTATGGGAAACGATACAGTTTGTTTGACAAACTCGATATTTCATAGCGGACTTGTTTTCGTTGCCTACCTCTTAAGTACTGGGTGAGCTTTTGAGGACCATGTGCATACGATGCACATTGAGACGTGTATATGATACCGTGGATTGGCACTAGAGCAAGTGGGAGAAATTGTTGGGGTTGGTGCTCAGAGCGCCAATCCGGGCCGTATTTATGTCTGATTCATGAATACGAACATCCCATTATTCCATAATATTACTTATTTATGGTTGCACCTCTTGTTCTTATATACGTATTCGATCTGATTACGATTAGACTGAAACTAAATGTGGTTTAGTGATATGTATATATTAGACAAAGGCCCGATAATATATAATGCAGTACACAGTTACAAAGTTAGTTTGTAATTGACATTGGGAAGTGTCACTGCTATATGTATATTATCAAACATAGTTCCTGGTCAAGATTTGCTAACACGGGTCGGTTAGTCAAATCCGTTGAGACCAGTACATGTCGTATATCGAGACTTGGTCCGATGGTTTATCCCAATGAACCATGAGTCTATGGAGACTCGTATAGACGTGTAGGTGTTTATAATGGATAAACACTGAACGGCTCACCGAAGATTCTTAATGGATGGTACGCCAACGTCAATAAGAATCTTCTCGGGTTGAGTAGCATAGTGGTCCTTCGACTTGAGACACCACTGTGGATGTATGAGACATCCTCCACACTTAGATGGCAGTCACGTCACCGATCTATTTAGATCAGACCTCCGCCTGTTCGTTGGGTGTGGATCGATCCTCAGGATATCCTGTGTGTGTCAAGATAGGATCCGTCAGTTCTGTGTACAGAGCATAGGTAGTCCATATATATTTAGCAGTCTGTTAAATCTGTGGCCACAGTATACATCGGAAGTAAGTTCCGAGTGTTATTTAGAGATTGCTAATAGATACGTCGACGAGATAATACCTATAGAGATTTGACGTTTACATCTATATCTCTGGGATTATCTGGATACCTGTGATGGAGGGATTATACGTATGCAATGACCTCGACCTGTATGATTCAGCTCGTTTATCCGTGATCGTCATAATCTACGGGTGGATAGATTATGGACACGAAATTGGATTTCGTGACGGATATACCTGAATCTAGAGAATCTCAATAATGAAACATACTCGTAGAGCACTAGAGCAACATTTATGAATAATGATGATTATTTATAAATCGTTTAATCGTTAAACGAAAAATACATGCGAACGGGCCGAACCGTTATTTCCTAATTAATGTGTATTTGTATTTAATATATGATATTATTAAATACACATTAATAAATAGTCAAATAAAGGTATTTGACATATATCATCAATATATGTATTTGAGATATTTAAAGTAAATATAATACATATATTTGATATATTTATATTTAATTAATTATTTAATTATTTAATTGTTTAATGATTAATATAATTAAAATATAAATATATCACCAAATGATAAAGTTAGGAAATGATTATAAGTGTTTAATGTTGACTTTAAAGTAAAGGAAATGGTAGTCAAATTGGATTTGACTTCTTTGATATTTGTTTAAAATGTTTAAAATTGAAATATCATTTTTCTTTATTTTTTCTTCAAAATTTCGGCCATGACCTTAAAATATAAGAGTTATATTTTTTGGTTGCCTTTGTTGACTTAATTAAATATCTAATAAAGTGTTATTAGGATATTTATGCAAGTTGATCAAAGATAAAGGTGAAATGAAATTGAAATTAATATAACTTGTATTTGTCTTTGCAATTTCGGCCAAGGCTATTTTACAACAAGTATATATTGTTTTCATTTCACTTTCATTTTATAACCTAATACACTTTAAAGAAAACTCCATTAAAGTAAGCAAAGGATGCTAGAGAGAAAAGAAAGGAAAAATCAAGAAAAGCTTGGAAAATAGTAAGTATTTCCAACCTTCCATTAGAGAGTAATTTGTTCCTCTTGTTGTGGGAAACATCTTGTGATGTTCTTGAGTTTTTTCTATTCTTTATTCTTTGTGTTTTTTATGGATAAAAGTTTGGTGAAAGTGTAGAGCATGTATAATGGAGGAAGCTTGTGACTAGTGTAGTTATAAGTATTCTTTTAAGGTTTTGGAAACCATGTTGCTAATCTAGAGTTGTTGACCCACTCTTAGATGACCTAGATTTGATCTTGAGTTGTTTCATTGTGTTGAGACTTTGATTGGATGGAAGAAACATGATTAAAGTAATTGATTTAACCAATTTGGTCTAATTTGTCCAATTTGAAGAAATTGAAAAATTAGGGTTCATGACCAATTCCAAATTTGGGGGTTTTCATATATGTTGTGTATTTGGATGTGTATATGATGCATATAAAGTTTCATGTTGATTGGATTACATCTTGATGTGTTTTGGAGCATGAAATGACAAAGTGCACAAATGACACCCCATTGGGAGCATTCGGCCAAGTGAGTCAAATTTGGGGATTTGGTTGCTTTTGGTGTTTTGATGTTTTGAACATGCTAAGTTCATCTTAGAAATGATTTAGAATCATTCAAAATTGATTAGATCAATTTCGGACTAAAATGGACAAAATACCAAGTGTAAGGGCAATTCGGTAAATTCACTTAAATATGATTTATTGAATTTATTTTCATAATTTGATTATTGGAATATTAAATAAATATGTTTATTTAATTAATCCGAGAAAAAGTTTTGAAATCGGAAGATACGATCTTCCGCCGCTTCCGCTGCGTTACCGGATTCTGCCCCTAAAACCCCTACAAAGTTAAAGTTGTATCAACACAGTTGCAATGTGTTTGAAAAGCTTAGAGAGTTTTCTAAGCAAGAAGAAATTCTTAAGCAGAAGATTTCTTATTAATATTGGCTAAAGAGCAGCATCAACAACTTGAGTTGAAGCTTATTTATATACAACAGAGTATACATGTAACTGACTAGAGGAACAATGAAATTATATTGGCTAAGAATGCCACATCAGCATAACAAACCTAACAAACTCTTTGAAGATTATAATCTACTGCACACCGTAACATAGTAGCTTGTAGTCCTTTACAGTTTTTAACACTGGAAATGACCTCAATTTATAGGGCAATGTTGGTTACTATTCACCCTTGATCATTGCCACAAATTGCTCCTTGATTCATGGCATCTTCAAAAGTTGATTGTTTGTTTCTTCAATTTTTAAAAGATCACCTAAAGTTGCATGGCAACTTCTTCATGGATGGAGGTGGCAGCTGGATCATGGAAGTTGATGGGAAGCTACTGGATTCCATTACAGTGCAGCTCAATTCACCATTACCATCAGATTTAGGAAACCTAAACCCTTCAGGTTCTGGCAAAGATTTAGGCGATACAACGAATGGTGATAGCAAAGGAATTACAGTTTGATTATGGTTTGTGTAACCATTGCTGCTGACTTGATCTAGCTGAAGACTCGCCGGAGGTTGCCTCTGTAGCCTTGTGGCTGGCTTCCCAACTTTAGTTTTGCTTGATACAATTTCTTGTTTGTGAAAAAATATTCTCACCGCAACCTTCCATTGTGAACGCTTAAATTGCTTCTATACACAGGTTAAAATTATTATGTTTACATACAACTAATTGTATCAATAATTTATCATGTGTAGCTTCAGAATGAGATATGTTTTATCACTATTTAAGAGATCCTTTCCTGCTAAATTCTGAAAAAGATCGTATCCAATGCACAACACTCCCGTTATAAATTGACAGTCTCATCTCTGTTTTTTCACAGAGATTTTTTCTAAGATTCGACCCATGACCAAGCAGATAGCAAAGCCAAGTTATGAAATTCCAACTTTTGCCCCTCCCGTCTTGTTTCCTTCTTTAAACCAGCAATCAGCATTACGACAAAATTGGTCCGAATAATTGATGATTTAATGATCTTGTATCAGGGAACAATCAATGGTAGTAATGGTGAACTGAACTACTTTGTAACAATGAAGGAATTGATGTGACAACATCATAAGCTACTTGCCATGATGAAACATATCAATGAAACAACTATCAGGCAACATGCCACTATATCAAAATTAATTTTACCCAGGAAAAAAAAATGACAGGTTTTATTGAAACACTACCAAGTAGGCTTACAAGCTTAGTGTTCAAGAAATTCGCAAAATAAGTCGTACCCAATGCCCAAGGCTCCCGTTATAACACAGCTGTTTGGTTCAACGACCTACTGTGATGATTGAATCAACAGTAGACATGGTGTGAGAGGAACTGCTTCCGACCAACGAAGCAAATGATACCATCCTATGAGCTTCATTTTTAGCTGTCAATACACCAAACACAGAGCTATCAGGAGGTATATTAGGCAACACAGCATCACCATCCAGATACTGCACCACCTGCCTCATGCTTGGCCTAATTTCTGGGTTAGAGTGGGAACAGAACAGGCCTAGTTTCAGAACCAACTCCATTTGCTCCTCCACATAAATACCTTCCAATCTTTGATCACTAGCATCAAGAATAGCTCCAGTTTTCCAGTAATCAATTACCCAATCAACCAAATCTAACTCCCCTGGCTCTATAGGTCTCCTTCCACAAACCAACTCAAGCATCAAAACCCCAAATGCATATACATCTGTGCTAATAGTTCCCTTTCCACTTTTAAGAAGCTCTGGAGCCAGATAACCTGCAGTTCCTACCACATTGGTGGTGTGTAGATTGCTGCCGCGATCATATAACCGTGCCAGGCCAAAATCTCCTAACTTCCCATCTAGATCCGCGTCTAAAAGAACATTAGCTGGTTTTATATCTCTATGTATAACAATTTGTTCCCACTCTTCATGTAGGTAAAGAAGACCATATGCTACGCCTTTGACAATTCGAAATCTCTGAAACCAGTTGAGGTTTGGTCTTGTATTGCTGTATAAAATTTTGTCAAGGCTTCCATTAGGCATGTAATCATAGACCAACAGAAGTTCTCCCTTTCGCCTGCAATAGCCGCAGAGTTGCACCAAGTTCCTATGCCTTAGCTTTCCCATGCTTACAATTTCAGACACAAATTGCTTCATCCCATGATTAGAATCATGAGAAACTTTCTTGACCGCGATTTGTGCATCAGAAGAAGGAAGCACACCTCTGTAAACTTTTCCAAAACCTCCTTGTCCAATAATTTCTGTATCTTTGAAACCTTTGGTTGCTTTGTAGAGATTCTTATAGGAGATCCTATGAGGACCATATTCTTTTTCCCAGTCTTCATAAACTTCTTCATATTTTTTCTTCCTCACAAAGTAAACAGCTCCACCAATAGTTAACAGCACAACCACTGCAGCTATTATTGAAACTATAATTGTTGGATCAAGTTTCTTCCCAGGTTGAGGAGGAGGTGGAGGAAGTGGAGGAAGCTTGGAAATGTCAAGGCTTTCAGCTGGTCCACTTTTGTTGAAGCTCCATCCCAGAATGTAATGGTCACTTGTACGTGTACCGGTTGCTGCAGAGAGACCAACATACATGGATTCCAGGAGAATCTGAGAGAGATCAATGGATGTTGACAATAGAGGTCTGCTTGGTTTCGGGTTTCCGATTGGAGCTAGAGTTACATTGAGTAACTTTTCTTCTCCATTGTAATCTATCCAAGTTTGTATTGCCTTTCCACTTCCTAAAACAAATGTTTTGAACTCCTTTTCTTCATCAGAAAAATAAGCTGCTGAAGCTGATTCATTGGATTGCAAGCCGTTTACATCAATCCCCACATGGTTACTATCCATGTCTTTGAATTCAGGGCTTTCTACAGTATCAAGCTCAACTGCTAAGATGTGGTTTGTAATCTGGCCATTGTTAGCTTTATTGAAGAGTCCCAAATATGCACCAGCAACAGCTTGGCTGAAGTCCACAGAAGCTGAGATGAAAAAGGCCATACCATTGCCACCAAAATTAGGCAATTTTGGGGACATGGCAAATATAAAATTTGTAGAAAATGAAAGCGAATGTGAGGAAGATGAATTGAATTTGAAAGGAAGAGGGTAAAAAGCATGGCCACTTTTAACCTCAGATGTGTTGGTTAGCTGCAATAGACCATTGGGGTGAATCTTTGCCAAGCCATCCAGTTTCAGTTTGGATCCACTGAAGCCTTGATAGATGAACTGATTTTCCTCTTTAGCGAATGCTGAAAAAATCAATGTTATATTAAAAACCAACCAAAAAGAAACAGATGTAGGAACTGCAGCAGCCATTGAGAAAAGAAGAAGCTGGAATTAGTCTTTGCTTTTTGAAACAAGAAAGGCTTGCCTCGAGTACTAATCTGAATAACTAAATAATTAATAGCTACCATGTCTTTTAAGAACCATTTTTAAACATTATTATCTTATAAGAGGTGAGGATTATAAGATAAGGATGAGCGTTGATGTAACGGTAAAATTCCTCTATTTTGATTTAGAAGAGGTCATAGGTTTAAGTCACATAAATATTATTTATCACCTTATAAAAGTTCATTTTGACCTTTTTTTTAACCGTTTACATACTTTTGTATAAGGGTGGTAATCGGTCGGGCTGGGCTCGGGCTTGATAAGCTCTGCTCGAGCCCGGCAAAAAAAATACCCGGGCCTGAGAAAAGCCCGGTCCGGGTGTCTTTCGGGCCGGGCCGGGCTCGGGCCCGGGCTTTATCCGGCCCGGTTTTTCAAAAAAAAAAAATCTAACACCATTTTGGGTACTTTTGTAAGAAGGGCCACCTTTAGGGTTAAAAATCAGATGGTAAGGTTAGACAATATTCCATCAATCGTTATTATCGTTGTTAATTTATTCTCTTTTAATTTACAAGTCAACATGACTTTGCACGTCTTGAGTTGAATATTCAAAGATGATGTTAAAGATTTTTAATTATTTGAAATATCTAACAGCTTTTGCTTCAATATTGCCTGGAATTCTCAATTATATGACAGAGATGGACCTCTAGAATACTGTCAATAATTCTTCATAGACTTATAATTTTCTCACACCTAACTTCATGAATAAACAAATTGCAATGATCCATTATCATAACTGAATAATTACGTGCGGCACTTAACGATCATTCAAGAAAAACTGCATGACCATGGAACTTGACCACCTATTTCCAAACCAAACAAAACAAAAATATTTTCGCATTAGATGGAATCTGGCAGTCAGTTATATGAATTTTTTGACATGATTATGATCTAAGTTTAGTAGTGAAGGTGGTAAAAATGGGTGGTAAGATTCAGTACCTCTCAATGGGTTTTAGGCTTAATTCTCTAAGATCCAATCCTGAGTTGGGCCGGAAAATAGGTGTTTGATGGTCCAATAAAAGTTTCCCGCAAGATTAGTACTTAAGTTAGAATCTTCATTTTTAGTGATTTATCTTTTTTGTTTGAAATTCAATTTACAGTTCTTTTCCTTACAATAACTTTTCTGTATTTCTCTTTTCTTTTTAATGAATATTTTGATTATTTTCTTATATTTTCACATTCCCAAAAACGTCCCCCTTTTCTTCAAACTCATTGGCTTATATATGGAATTTTAGGTGGAGGTGTCAACACGTGTCCATTGATAGACTCATGTGAGACGCATGTTAAGCACCTGTCATATACCATGCTGATATGTAAAATTAGGTGGCATAACACATGTCACTATGCATGCTAAACTAAGATTGTATGTAAAGATAAGGGGATTGTCATTAAAGCCCACTAACTTTGAAAGTAGCCCGAAGTGACTAACATCACACCAGAATAAAAGTACACTAGAGTGATTGACATCACTTCGGAATGAAAGTACACCAGGGTGACTGAAATCACTCCGGAATGAAAGTGCACCAGAGTGACTGACATCATTCTGGTATGAAAGTGCACCGGAGTGACTGACATCATTCCAAACTGAAAAGTACACCGAAGTGACGTGAGTCACTCCGGAATGAAAATACATTTAAGTGATTAACATCACTCTGGAATGGCTGACATCACCTCAGAATGGATGATATCACCACGGTACGTCAACTTAATATCCAAGTTTCCTCGGGGTTCCGAGAGTTTTGAAGATCTTCTAGATTTTTCCCGTCTACTAGTATTGTTCATAGGAAGATTCATTTATGTGGTGACACGTGGCCAATAGAGTAGAGCTAAAATTAGGCATCTACAAGTAGCATATAAGTCTATCTTTATGGTTTCTTTCCATGTCAGCCAATTAGGTCTTATTTGACCTTGATAACATATGACAACACCATTTATTCTCTTTTTTCCCATCGAAATATTTATGGATCTAAATTGTACATACATGAATCAATCGGTAGTACCCCTACTTTCTTTCTAATTTATTTATTTCTAACTTTGTGTCTCATCTCAACTACCATCATTTTTTGATATGATTAATTAAAATATCACACATAATATCTTAATTAATCTTCTGATTATCTCAAACTAGACCCAGTAAAGTGATTAAGCTTTCATTAATTACATTTACAAGATGTATAGACAGGTCAAATCAAACATTTGAATAAAAGTAATCTTTCATCTCCCTTGAGCATATCAGGTCTGCATCCAAATTTTGATTTAACTCTTAGGACTGATGTATGAATGAGGCCACCTAATGTTTAAGAATTTTAGGTAATAAACTTTATTAGAAAACAAAAGTCCATTTTGTGACATAAATTTTTCATTTCTTTACTTCTTTTTCCATGGTCCAATCTTCTGTTTGGTTTTGTTTTTTCAAATAATGGAGACTTCTATTGCAGCATTGTTTATATAGAAGATGGACTTGAATTCAGTGTTAAGCTGAATTTTATATTTAATTTTTTTATCAATTGTGATTGATAAATATTGAATAGAATTTACATGCAATTGAATGTTAATCCTCAATTGCTATTATTGCACTCGTGGCAGAAAATTATAAAAAACTAAGCACAGTCGAGCTGATCACTAGATTCTAAAACCTCATTTTCCTATAAGCTCCTTGAAACCCTTGGTTGCTCTGTACAGCTCCTTGTAGTGGAACCTTTGAGGACCAAATTCTCTTTCCCAGTCTTCACATACTTCTTTATATTTCTTCCTCCTCACAATGTAAATGATTCCACTTATTGTTATCAGCACAACCACTAGCACTGCTAGTATGTGCAAAACAATCATCATTGGACCTCATCCTTGCTCCATTGCTTTCTCAGGCGGAGCAAATGGTGAAAATGAAGCAGATGGAAGTAGTGAATGTTGAAACAATAAGCACAAATTAAAATAATTTTACCGTTCACTAAGGATGCAAAAAGTGAATCTGGGTTGAGTCGCGGATCGGTTCGCTCTCTTTAAGACGTTCCGCGGCTCTGCTCGGATTTTGTGCTAGCAGTAATCAGCCCCGACGTCCCCAGGATAAAACAAGCCCAGATAAACACTGTCTCAATCGATTTTGCACAAAATCGATTGGTATACTCACACCCAACTCTCGGATATGCTCGGTATCAAAAGAAAAATACAAAGAGTACTGTAATCCACGAACAGAAGGTTGTCTTGTTTTGCTTGCAAAGTTGATGCAAGTAACTTGAAAATAAGAAAACTTTGTTTTTTTTTTCTTTTCGGCTGAACTTTGTTTTTTTCCCCTTTTTGTATTGTAGAAACAGAGACTGAATTTATAGGAGTAGGGAAAAACAAAAAAAATTGAAAAACGTACATTCAATTTTTATTTAATAGTTAATAACGTTTTTTTCAGCTTAAAATCTATTAAAGTTTATACACGTTGAAAAAAGACCAACGTCTCCCACCTTTAAATATTTTTTAACTGAATCAGTTCAAAATAATTTTGTAACTCCCAATTGAAATAATTTTTTTTTTTAACAGTTTTTTAAATCCACAGTACTAACAATCAAATTTTAACCCCCTTGAATTAAAAAATTGTAACAACTCTCTCTAAAAAATCTTATAACATCTCATTTAAAATTTATAATTAAAATTCATATGTTATAACAATCTTAATTTTAAAAAAACATGTAACTCCATTTATTAAATTCACATTTATAACAATCCCCCACTTGAATTTTAATAAAATATTTTCATCGAGCAATGTAAAAATAAGGTCGTGCATAAATCAAGGTGTCTTTCGACTTGAACCTTCACATAGTGTTGACGATTCAGATTATACTAGAGTAACTCGTAGTTTTGAACTCTATCTCTGACAACGTTACACACACAAACCTTTCAGGGTGTAGTCAAAAAACCCGAGCATTAAGCTGTGCTCGTATATCCCAGTATAGTGAATGCTCTAGAAATTTTTGCCTAAAATTTCATAAGAAGCGGCCACACTTCTACATTCACATAGGTGTGTCTATCAAGAGTACTCATGTAGCTAGGTACTCTACTCTACATAGAGTATAGAACACATTAAGAGTTAAATAACTCATCCTTCTATCGCTTCAGGATATCATGCTCTCAGAATGGAACTCACAAATAAAATAATAGCATGATTCATCATCACTTCATGACTTGTTATTACCCATTGAACCTATTTCTTGGGATCTCCAGTCTATAAGGTCGGGTTACCATCATAAGTGACTGTCTAATGACAATAGTTCCATTCTTTTCTAGGTATTGGATACCTTCTCTTTTGCTAGTCCTTTTATTAAAGGATCAGCTAAATCAACATCAGTTCATACATGATCAATTCTTACAACACCAGAAGAGAGGTATTCTCTAACTGTACTGTGTATCTACAATCTCTTACTGTTATAATAACAGATTTGAGTATTTGTAATAGCCCGGTACTATTACAATGGATCAAGACAACTGGTATCAGTCTCTCCCATAAAAGGGTATCATAGTAAGCTGCTTAATCAAGCTGCTTCTTCACTGATGCCAGTGGTATCATCTCATACTCAAGTAAATATATCCCTTGGTAGCCTTGGAATCATCCGAAAAGATGTTCCAATTAACATCGCTATATCCTTCAAGGATAGCGGAAAACCTCTAAAATATAACTCTAGGTTCATGGTCCTTTTCAGGTACCTTATAACCTTCTCAATAGCATGTCAATGCTCATACCAAGTCTACTAATAAATCTACATATAATCCTATAACATATGCAATGTCAAGTCTAGTGTTACCAAAACATAACATCAGTTACCAATGTTGTTCGCATACTCAAATTATCTAACATTGACAGCAATGTTCTTGAACAACTTTACACTAGAGTATAAGGAGTACATGCAAATTTATTATTAAATTCCATTTTCTGACCAAGTAAATTTTTTATTCCAAGAATTACACTAGTTTCTTCTAAGTTTTTCAATTACAGATTTAGAAGACAACATAGAATTTAACAAAATTAACAACATGCATATAAAATAAGCATATCAAAATATAAACATTTCACATGTTGTTTTCAACCTTTATAATGCATGTATTTTTCACCTTCAATCACTTTAAAACCATGAGTAAAACATTAGAGGTAGAACCCCCACTATTTCCAATTTATCATTGGAGGTCGAGCCCCCACTATTTCTTAATATCAAAGAAATATTTTTCATAGAAACAATATGTTCATATCAATCATAAAATTTATATATTTCTATAAATCTTATACTCAAAGTTCTAGGTTCTCAAACCTTCCATATTTCATAAAATAAAATTTAAGTTCCACATCACCTGCTTTTAGCAGCTTAGAAATTTGAGAAATTAGTCATCACATTATCTTATTCACAGCTTGTACATAAACCTAGAACAAAGCATAATCATAATAGACATGACGGAAAACGACAATGCCTACCCATCATCCCTCAAATCCACCAAACATGTTGATCTCAAAGATCGTAGTAACAAGTTGGTCTTCGGTAAAGTTTGCTTTTGGAGCAGAACTCTTTAACCGGTAGTTCCGGGCAAGGTGCCCTAATTTGCTACAGTTGTAGCATTGGAACTAACTATCATCATTTCTTGAGGGAGGTTAGTGCTTGTTCGGGTTATTTCAGTTTTGGTGATTATGGTTCTTAAAAATTAACCAATTAGCTTTCCAACCGTTTTTCAGATATGCATTGAGGCATTTTCTAAGGAATCACGATAAATCAACACCACATCGTTCAAGCAAAATAAAATCACAAATATCCCAATACTAGCTCATGCTGAACAAAATCATAAATGTTCTACAAATATTAATTACTGTATGTATAATTAAAGCTACAGTCAATCATAAATGGCGTGCTCTAATTTCTTTCTACTTGTCAATCTAAAATTCACATGACAATATGAAATTCACATCACAGTAAAATTTTGTTAAAGCAAATACCAGTTATGCATATATTTAAGACATTCTCAATGTTCCATATCAACACTGTAATTCTTAAAAAGACTAACTGATACAACCAAAATAAATCATGATTTCAAGAACGATATATTATAATCCAAAATCATTCAAATCGGCAAACACATGTCTAATTCATTATAGGCAGTATATACCAAATAATACTCACAGGATAAGTCTAAAAATTTCAGAATATGACATTGGGCTATCAATCTCAATAACCTATATATCCACTCATATTCTAGCAAGCTTTGAAAAAATTCAATAAACAGTTAATAGAATTAAATTATAAATGTATTTAAACATTTTCCTGCAGCTTCTTGAAATTGTTGACAATTTTAAATAATCATCTCTATACATTAACAGCCATTTCACCATTGCATATTCTAAAAGTTCAACAGCTTCATCAATTTTTAGTCTCATCCGCACTCATATTTAGCATAAATGATTTCATCAGAATTATATACTTAAACATGTATATTCAAATACTATAGAGACTTTGATAAAACAAAGTAAGTCATGCAACATATACACCAAATGTTTTAAAAAATTATCAATTCTAAAACATCAGCATGACTGTTACCACATGAAAGCTGTTACTTCATGAATGTGCTTACAAAGCTACAGCAAAAAAGGTGATCATCTAAATATAAGGAATATCATAAGCATACCAACATAAAATTTATCAAAACATACAATCCCACATGGTTGAACATCTATACCAATAACCATGTATATTTTTTTATGTAAAAGCTTAATTCAAAATAACCATTTGCAGGATGCAAACATCGAATATTCTAATTTCATGCATAATTTACTTATAATTGCACCATAAGAACAGTAACAAATATAACATAAACAAATATAGCAGATCGAATACGTCTTAAAATTGTTGAAACAATAAGCACAAATTAAAATAATTTTACCGTTCACCAAGGATGCAAAAAGTGAATCTGGGTTGAGTCGCGGATCGGTTCGCTCTCTTTAAGACGTTCCGCGGCTCTGCTCGGATTTTGTGCTAGCAGTAATCAGCCCCGACGTCCCCAGGATAAAACAAGCCCAGATAAACACTGTCTCAATCGATTTTGCACAAAATCGATTGGTATACTCACACCCAACTCTCGGATATGCTCGGTATCAAAAGAAAAATACAAAGAGTACTGTAATCCACGAACAGAAGGTTGTCTTGTTTTGCTTGCAAAGTTGATGCAAGTAACTTGAAAATAAGAAAACTTTGTTTTTTTTTTCTTTTCGGCTGAACTTTGTTTTTTTCCCCTTTTTGTATTGTAGAAACAGAGACTGAATTTATAGGAGTAGGGAAAAACAAAAAAAATTGAAAAACGTACATTCAATTTTTATTTAATAGTTAATAACGTTTTTTTCAGCTTAAAATCTATTAAAGTTTATACACGTTGAAAAAAGACCAACGTCTCCCACCTTTAAATATTTTTTAACTGAATCAGTTCAAAATAATTTTGTAACTCCCAATTGAAATAATTTTTTTTTTTTTAACAGTTTTTTAAATCCACAGTACTAACAATCAAATTTTAACCCCCTTGAATTAAAAAATTGTAACAACTCTCTCTTCAAAAATCTTATAACATCTCATTTAAAATTTATAATTAAAATTCATATGTTATAACAATCTTAATTTTAAAAAAACATGTAACTCCATTTTATTTAAATTCACATTTATAACAGTGAAGGAGGTGGAGGTAGTGTAGGAAGCTTAGATTTATCAAGATTTCGTGCTTTGCTACTTCTGTTGAAGCTTCATTGTTTTCTCAGATGGAGCAAACTCTATAAGCTGCTGGAGCATAATCATTAATGGATTTTGTAAGTTCCATTTTTATTGGCACTGTCCGTGACAAAACAAGTTCAATTGAGTTATAACAAGTCTTGAAAATCTTAGAGCAATTGGACTGATTTTTGGCAAAGCTGGAGCATTTTCGTTAGTCCTGCGTTCGTGGCAGCGTTCGAACGTGTGGCGTTAGTGGCACGTTCTTCATTGGGTTCGAACGAAACATTTCAGAGAGGAATCGTTCGTGGTACGTTCGTGGAAGCATTCGAACGAAATCTTCCTGAGAGCAAGCGTTCGAGTAGCGTTCAAACGAGTCTTTCTAGTGGGCACGCATTCGTGATGCGTTCGAGTAAACATTCGAAAGTGACTGCGATCTGAACGCGTTTTTTAGCTTTTTCACTTTGAAAAAACCCTAAATCTTCACCCTACCTATAGATAGAACATGTAGCCATCATCCCCGAGGGTTGAAACACAAATCCTTTTAGCCCAAAGCTTTCAACCTTCTTTAATTCCACCATTGAAGACTTCTTTATATTCTTGTCTTCTTTGTTATTGGTGTGAATCTCTCTTTGATAAACCTTCAACACAACCAAACCAAAATTCATAATCCTTAAGAGTTCTTAAGGAGGAAGGTTGGTAGTCGGAGTTCCGGCGATTAGAAATAAAGAGACAATCCGCTCAGAGAATTCGAAGGTTCTAAAGAAAACTGTGGGTTACAGGCTTGAGGAGTTCCTTGAGTTCTTGCAGTCTAGAGGTACTTGAGTCGATGGAGTCGCCACCATAGGTCTTGACCATCGCTATAAGTTTTTCTCTATATAATGGATTGGGCTGGTAGCCGAGATACCCGAAGTGATTTTTTACTCGCACGAGTTTTCCACTTCGTCACAAAAATTATTGTGTTGATTTTGTGTGATTTATTTATTTTCCGCAATTTATTTTGTTTGTTTATATTGTGGTTGCTTGTTGAGAATCCATAAACACATTAATTAGTACTTGTCTTGATTAATTGTGATTAATTCCGTATACGGTCAAAACCTAGGGTTATCACGAACTTTCAGATTTTTTAGGATACTTGGAGAAATCTTATACTTTCTTTAGGAAGATTCGAGGTACCTTGAGCAAACAACAAAAACTAACCTTTATAATTTTTTGTTTGTTTTATTCATTATTATGCACTCTATAAATAAAGTTAAAAGCTTAGAACAATGACTCAATACTAATCTAACATGCCTATGTTTAGCTATAACAAACTAATAATAATCAAAGATAATTATGAAATAAATAAAAATATATCCATAAAATTGTGCATGGACAATTTATTCACTTAACATGTTCACATCAATAACTACATGGGTTCCATTTACATCTTTAAATTCAATGCTCTGTATAGTGTCAAGCTCCACTGCGATTATGTGGTATGTAGACTAGCCATTGTTTGTAGAATTAAGGAGTCTCTGAAGTTCATATGGCCCATGCCATGACCACCAAAATTAACTGGAACCATTGCAAATTGAGGGGAGGACATGCTGAACTTGAATTGAAATGGATAAAAATCATAACCAGTTTTAAGTTGGGAACTTGTTTGAATATGATGCATTGGATCTAACTGATGCTTCATAAAGGATGGTACAGGGCACGAGAATTCCCATACTGTGAGTTTTGGGTTGAATCAGTCTTATTCTTTTTTTTTTTTTACAAATAGACTATTTCCGCGACTCAAACTTGTAACCTTCAGGTTATAATGGAGTAACCTTCATAGATTATATAAAATCATAGGAAGATTTCTCCCAATGGCCTAATATGTGTAAGCCATTTTTGGGTTACTTATGTGTTCATAGTGACTTAACTAGATTGGATGATGGTTCTGATAGTACATCAAGTCAATTCAGACAACATAAGAAATGGTTCAATTATTCTGCTTGATGTTCTTCATGCTTAATGAAATAAAATGTGTTAAACTTCTCTAAATTTCTTACTTTTTTATTCTTCTTCCATTTCCATGCCTGTTTTTGCCCATCTTCAGCTTGAGGTTTCAAAATGTTGATTATGACTTGGTATTATTCAAATATGAATTATCAAGCTAATCTTTACCTAATATATGAAAAATAATAATAATAATAACGTTTCCTTATAATAGCTGAATGATTCTCAATCTTGATAAATGCCAACAAGAAGTCAATGTCAAGATAGCCCAAAGGGCTTAACTTAGTGGTTTTCAAGTAGGTTTCTCTTACTGAGAACTTTGAGTTTGAATCCTGAGGGAGATAGGAGATTAAAAAAAATTAAAATTAATTTGAACTTTACCCACCACCCTATCTTTTGAGGAAAAAAAAGTCAATATCAATATTATAATTTTTTTTTAATCGTTAGAAACTCTGCCGCCAAACCACCTCTATAAAACCCCCGGTTGTCCCAATCTCATACAAAAAAAGCACTTCCTGAATTCACAATGTCAATACTACATCATATACTATACTTATTAGATCCTCAATCATTGCATGAACCAGGGCTAACATTCACAGGATTTAGTCAAGTCAAAACATGTACATTCTCTTAAACACAAACTCATCTATGAATTCACAAATAAAGTATATAAAGATGAGTGGTTAAATACTTCTGTACTTCACAAGAAAAAGTAAAATAAAAGTAATAAACAAGAATTTGTAAATAGCAGAAAAAATTGGAGCTGATTGTGTACTGATTGAATCAATCAGCGACCTTCTATGAGGATTGAATCAACGGTTGACATGGTGTGAGATGAACTAGTTCCAAGCAGTTCAAGAAATGATGTCGCGTTTTCAGAAGCTTCATTAGTTGCTGCAGATACACTGACCACAAAACTATCAGGAGGAACATTCGGAAACTGGACATTGCCATCCAGATACTGCATCACCTGCATCATGTTAGGCCTGGCTGCTGGGTTAGGGTGTGAACAAAAGAGGCCTAATTTCAATACCAGCTCCATTTGCTCCTCCACATAAAGTCCTTCGAGTCTCGGATCAGTAACATCAAGAATAGATCCTCTTTTCCAGCAGTCAATAACCCAATCAACCAAGTTTACCTTTCCATTCTCTATAGGTCTCCTTCCACAAGCCACCTCAAGCATGCAAACCCCAAAAGCATATACATCAGTCATGGTATCTGCCTTTCCATTTTTGACAAACTCTGGAGCCAGATACCCTGGAGTTCCTACCAGATTAGTGGTATAAGGAATGCTACCATGATCATATAACCTAGCCATGCCGAAATCTCCTAACTTCCCATTCAGATCAGCATCTAAAAGTATATTACCAGGCTTTATATCTCTATGTAGCACAACTCTTTCCCCGTCTATGTGCAGGTAACAAAGGGCAGAAGCTACTCCTCTGAGAATTCGAAATCGTTGAAACCAATTAAGATTTGGTTTTGTACTGCTGTGTAATATTGTGTCAAGACTTCCATTATGCATATAATCATAAACCAATAAAAGTTCTTGCCTTCGCCTGCAGTATCCGTGTAGTTTCACCAAGTTCCTATGACTTAGACCTCCCATGCTTGCAATCTCAGACACAAACTCCTTCATCCCTTGCTCTGAATCATGGGAAATTTTCTTGACTGCGATTGGCAAGCTTTCAGATGAAAGCACACCTTTATAAACCTTTCCAAAACCTCCTTTTCCGATAAGCTCATTGAAACCTTTAGTTGCTTTGCAGAGATCCTTATAGGAGAACCTGTGAGGACCATATTCTCTTTCCCAGTCTTCACATACTTCTTCATACATCTTCTTCCTCACAATGTAAATAAATCCACCCATTGTTATCAGAACAACCACAAGCAATCCTACTATAGGAAAAACAATAATCATTTGACCTCTTTGTTTCTCCTTTGCTTTCTCAGGTGGTGGAGCAAATGGTGAGAATGAAGGAGATGGAGGTGCTGAAGGTGATGGTGGGAGTTTAGGAAGCCTAGAAATATCAAGATTTTGAGCTTTGCCACTTCTGTTGAAGCTCCATCCAAGAACATAGTGGTTACTCGCAAGCATGCCAGTTGATGCAGAGAAACCAACATACATGGAGTCCAAGAAAATTTGAGAAAGATCAAGGGGTGTTGACAAGAGAGGCCTACTTGGTTTAGGGATTGTGATTGGAGCTAGTGTTACATTGAGCAACTTTTCTTCTCCATTGTAGTCTATCCAAATCTGTATTGGATTTCCACTTTGTAGAGCAAAGCTTATGTTCTTCCCTTCCTCAGAAAAATAACCTGCCGGAGCAGATTCATTGGATTTCAGGTCATTCACATCAATTCCAACATGGTTTCCATTTATATCCGAAAAGTCAATGCTTTTTACTATATCAAGCTCAACCGCGATCATATGGTTTGTTGGCAGGCCATTGTTTGAACTATTGACGAGTCCCAAATATTCAGTGGCGAAAGCTGAGGTGAAGTCCATAGATGATGAGATGACAAAAGCCATGCCATGACCACCAGAATCATTAACTGGAGCTATGGCAAACACAAAATGTGTCGAAAACGAAAGAGATTGATAGGAAGATGTATTGAACTTGAAAGGGAAAGGGTAGAAAGAATGACCAGTTTCAAGTTGGGTGCCATTGGTCAGCTGCAATAGACCATTGGGGTGGATTTCTGCCAAGCCATCCAGATGCAGCTTGGATTCATTGAAGCCATGGTAAACGAACTGGTTTTCATTTTGAGCCAAGGCCAAGTAAATCAAGGTTACAAAGAAAAGTTTCAAAAAACAAAGTGATCCAAGGATTGAAGCCATTGAGGAAAATAGAAAAAAAGGTATTCTGCTTTCGCAAAGGGATAGCTCTTGCCTGTTTGCTTATCTCAAACTCATGACAACTTGATTTTTAATATATCATTCATCAGGAATTTACATTAAAGAGACTATGTCAGCAAGTTGACCCTGAAAACAAGGGCCAGTTTGTGACTGAGGGTATAACCACTTGAATTCTTGAAGTGTCTCTTTGAAGTTCAAATTGTGATTGTTATTATTCATATTATTATTATGTAGGAAATTTGAAATGGTCATTGATTTTCTAGCTTATAAGTGGAATAGAATCTTACTCTATTATTCATACACCTTCTAAATGAAATACATTTGGATTATTTCAAATTTGAAGTAGGAAATCTACATATTATTTAAATATGATGATGCTGTGAAACTGAATGATGCTTCATTAGATATAATGCAGGAACCATTTTTATATCTGCAGATGAGTCCAAGGTAAGCAGTTAAATGTATGATTGAGCACTAGTTTCATTAGTTCAATTTATACAATAAGAGCTTTTGGGTTTCTTATAGCTCAGTGTCACAGCAAATCAGCTTAAATCAGATATCACTGGAAATAGTTTTAATACTTAGATGAAAGAAAATAACAATCTTGGACTTTCTTTAAGTTTTTCCCATTCTCTGCTTGAGGTTTCAAAGATATTGATTATGACTTTTTGGTGTTTGAATAATAAACAAATAGAAAACTTTAATATCTTCACCTAACATATGAAAAAACTTAAAAAACAATGAGTTCTTGTATCAGCTGAATGATTCCAAGCTTGACATTGCCAACAAGGGGGCAAAATAAAAGGCAGTTTTCAAGGTTTGAACCTGTGATCAAACGGATAATAAATTAATAATTGATCATCTAGCTAGTTCATGTCAATCCTACCATTAATTTAGTGTCGCTTGGTGAGAAGATTTTCTTCCACCTTGATTAAAAAGAAATATATGCAGTAAGTGGTTTGGTAGTAAACTGCATTACATCATTTAGAAGTAACCATAAGCATTAAAATATTCCAATGCCACATGGATACATGTCCTGGTCTTGAGCTTAAACCACTTCTTTACTATAAGTCATCTGCTTGCAACACAAGAAATTGGAAGAAATTTGACTAATGACAAGTTGTGTGTAGTAAACTAAAATGACCTGGCCAATATGCAAAGCATTAAGCAAAACTATCCACCTCAGAGACCCAAAGCCTTGAAGTTTGATTCAACACTTAGAAAACCTTCAGCTCTCTTATTGCTGCATTATTTGCATTATAAGATTCAATCCTACCTGCTTACATTTAATGGTGTTGAGCTTAAAACTATATTTTACAATTACGCCATCAAATAATGGTTATTCAGAGGCTGCGATAGGAATTAGAATCTAATATTGAGTCAAGTTTGTGTTGAAAATTGAATCAACGATCAAGAGATAAGTGAGATCCATGTAGGCCCCACATTAGATAAGTCTTGTTGAAATGAAAAATAAAATAATTTTGCAAAAGTGTTGAGCAAATTATATTAGGATAACCAATTAACCATCCATTAAATACATGCAAGAAAGACATGTCATCCCCCATAAAAGTATAAAACGACAAGTCGTCCATAATTCTAAGACTTGTCAACTTTGAAAATTAGCAGGGTTGTGGGATTTAGGATCATGACTTGCTAATCACTCTAAAGATAGAAGATAGAAACAGATATTGGTGAAAAGAGAGCCCTAAGACCTTTTGGTCAAACTACGTTTGGCCTAAAAATTTAAGCTGATTGGTAATGGTTTAAAAGATAGTATCAATCTCTAACAAAACAACTTAGGATTATTTTCAAGATCATAATGCTTAAAATCATTACTTATACTTCTTAAGTAAATTCAGATTACAGATAAATATTTTTATGTACTGACAGACATTGTACATTTATCTAATTCATATGCAAAAGTTGAAACTTAGAGAGCTGCAGAAGCAGCTTTTTGGTAACTTGACATGACTTGCAAAGCAATTTAGCTAAATTTAAAGGTAATGGGGTCAGAAAGGCCAGATTTATTTTTAATTTCTTACCTTTCTCGAGGCTCGAATCTGGGTGGCAAGCTTTAATTAGATGCTTGAAAATCAACTAGAGTACGCTCTTTGGTTTTTCATTTTCTATTTTCATTTTTTTTTAAAAGTAGGATTCGAATTCGGGTGGCCAGCCGAAGAAAGCTGCTTGAAAACCATTCAGTCAAGCTCCTCCTGGGGTGAATATGATCTTCCTAAACTAATTATTAGATACATAAAACTTGTACAATCAGCACTAGGAAAAAATTATTTCCTAGTCAGCTAGCTGAATTCTTCTTTCAGTTTGTTTGGAGCACTCTTCCCTCATTTGCTTCTTCAAAAACTGCAACAGCAACAGATCCCAGAACAGGTTATTAATCCATCCATAATAAGCATTAAGAAGAAAATTTACTCATATGTTAAATAAAAAATGGTGATGAAGAGAAAAGTAGCTTACCATCATCAGCATTGGTAGAGACAGGAATGCTTGTTGATGCATTTGTAGGTGGCTGTGTCATTGAAGATTGGGGAGACTCCTCATGCCAAAGGAAAGAAGTTACCGCCTCCTTCATCTTCCCCACAACTCTCCTTCGCGAGGACTTTTATTCTTAGGACTCATGACATCGGTTATGGCCTTAGATAGTGCCCTCTCTTCTTCCCCTGGCTCAAGCTTGTCCATTATATACTCCTTCACAGAAACACCTTTATTCCATATTTTCCCCGTTTCAGTTTCCTGCTTCTCCGCGTCAGGATTAGTTTTCGTGTCAATTGATGGAAGAGCTTGTTTGAAGGTTTCTAGATTATCTTGCTTGTTACTCTCCAGGGTTGTATGGTTTTTAGTTTCTGGAGCTGACAGGGTTGATACTGCAAGGCCTTGAATCATTGAAGTTATTGCGTGTGTTGCATCAGATACTGTGGCATATGCCGGAGCCAGCTTCTCAGTCACTGTTTCTGCTAGTGTCTTGTTTGGAGAATTAGGCTTCCCAGTCACTGTTTCTGTTAGAGCCTTGCTTTGATTAGGAGGCTTTTCATTTTCTTGTCCATTTTCTGTGTTGCTTGGAGCAGAAGGCTTCTCGTTTTCTTTGATGCTGCTTAACAAAACATGCTTCTCAGATATCAAAGGAATAAATCTTGGATGCAGCCGCGCATTCTCCTTATAGTCCTCGGGTGCCAGCTCAGATTCATACACTGAAAACAGAATTAGGCTTTGATTAAACTAAAAAAAAAAATGTAGTTGCCTTGCTCCACAAGTAAATAAAATCAGAAGTGTTCTTTTGAATAGAAAAAAATGAAATAACTTCTCTGTTAAAAGCTTTGTACTTGGGGCTCCTAAATACTCAGCATCTTCCTCTTCGTCTTCGACATCCTCCAATGTAACACCCCACGAAGGCGTCAAGTTTTCTCCCTCAATGTGCTTCTTCTTACCACTTAGACTGTATCTCAATTTCCTTGCCCTCTCCTTAACTTTGGAAAGAACCGATTTCTTGTGTGGGGTGTGATCCTCTTCAGGGTCATGGTGTCGCCGAAATGTAGGTGAGATGTTAGGTGACCATGTCGAAGCATCTACATTCACATAAATCTTGTTAGAATAAAATCCATTGTATCTGATGCATAAGATATGTATCTGGGATTTTTACCTCCCCTAAGGTGTTCAACAGATGGACTTGGAGGAGTCCTAGGACTGTTGCTGCTTCTTTGCTGGCCATCATTTCGAGTCACGATTCTAAATCTTGAAGGTTGAGGGGATTTCATTGCAGCTATTTGGGATCTTTCTACCAATGTGTCTCTGTATTTATGTTCAATTCAGCAAAGAGAGGAAATTTATGACAGATGAACAATTAACATGCATCATTAGTTTCCGAGGTTCTCTCATTGACAGTCATAATTGCTACATGGCATCCTGCACAATGCTTGGATGCTTGTCATTAGAATTTGGGTAAATGTAATTTGCTTGCCATTAATTTACAAGTCACAAAATGAAATATATTTTTTTTTTTCCTAAAATAACAACTTGACTAGGTCTGTACCATCCATTTGGCTCAATTTCTCCTCTTCCTTGGGTTCTTGCCTTGGGAGAGATATTTCCTCTGTGGTTGAAATCTTATTTTGGTTGACCAAAATGCCCATTGGGGGAAATATAAAAATCTATTGGAACTGATTTAAGAACATAAGCTGGATAAACCCACTTGAATTGATGGTGATTGTAGCAGTTGATTCAATTTGACATAAGAGAAACTAAGGTTGAGAGTATTGATTGAGAATATAAACTAACTTATAAGTATTGTAGTGAGGGTATAAATTAAGTTATAAGCTCACCAAACTCTCTACCAAACGGTACATAAAATTGCATTTAAGTCAAAGCTGGTTTTGATGATAATCAGTATTGTCCACCGTCTAGGGCCCCATTTTTTGAAAAAAATTAAAGCCCTGAATTTAATTAATTTTCCATTGTTATTTTTCTTTTGTTAAAAAAAAAAGGGAAAAAGAAAAAAAAAAATCATCTTATATATTTAGTTAGCCTTCATTATTTTAAGGACCAAATCCTTTCAAGTGGGGAAAAAATTTATGGTCCCCAAATCTTTTTAAGATACCGTTATTAATTAATAATTTTAACCTGACTTAAAATCTCACTCGAGCATTCAAAATTTTACATTATTCTCATGAAGGCCTAAAAGAACATTATGTTTGTTGTAGTTCATCAAGTGCAAGACCAACCACTAGGGGAATTTTCATGACTTGGTCCATTTGACAATAAAACTGTCCCCAGGAAAATAGCCAAGGATCAAACCTAACGAATTGCCTCCGAACCATGAATGTCCTCTAGTACATAAATACCGAATATGTCAGAAAACCCAAGTGCCAGAAGATTCTCAGAAACAAAACAGCTGTTTAAGCAAACTGTGACTAGGTGATGCATCCATTTGAATAAGTATTAACTTCCCCAGTTATGTAGCAGTAAGTTGCGGTTCGCAACTTTGGGTTCGGGAATTCCTGATTGAGACATGAGAAATTCGGGTACTAGGAATTAGTTCTCAAATGGTCACGAACATGTACACAATCCCAGTAACCAATGGTCAATCTGACATTTTTACAAACTTAAATAAATTTGTATTTCTACCACCCAGCACAGTAAGATCAGTTTCTAAAATCTCTCTGCCATGCCAGGACCTGAGACAGAGAAGAGCCCCACGCAGCCACAAATTCAAAGATATCAAGTCAGATTAACTAACTGCTAAAAACAAACTATAACCAGGCTTCTTCCTCATTCCTATATCACGCATCAGTACGCGTATGGCTACAGCATCATCCCAACAACCAGCTGCTTTCAACACATTCGACAGCAGCACATAAGTGCGGCTATCGAATAAAACACACCATTTTTTTATTAGAAGCTGTCAAGCTAACATCTTGTAATGTTCTCATTGATCAGAAAACAGCTTGATTTCATGAAGATGCCTTTAACATCTTTATTTTCAAAGAAACAAGTGTTTCACATCACAAATAAATGTTGCTAAGCAGCAGCAGAAGTATAACTACAAGCTTTCAACTGCATACAGCTGCTAACAAATTTAACTCTATAAGAGAATAAAATCACATTTCCCTCAGATTTTTACAATTACAACTATTGGCGCCAAGCAATTCCCAACATGTGGACGTCGCCTTTCATCTAAAATCTTTCTAACAGAGTCTCATCCTCCATATGCTCAAATAAAAAAATCAATAGTTCAATACAAAGTTACGTTTTCTATCTACAAGCCCAATTCTTTTTTCAACTTTGCAAGAGTCGCTTCTATGTCATCAATGCTATCCTCAATGCTGCTACCCTTCCCGGCTTCATTTCGCATGCGACTTTCTGTTCTCTCTGTCGCAGAACTGCTAAAAGGATTGCTTTTTCCAGGCTCCTCACTTGCTTCAGTTTCTGGATCAGCTATATTGAGCTCTTTTTCTAGGAATTCCACAAATTCTTCCCCGATTTCCTGTCAAAGAGGAAATTTGCATAGTAAGATAAGCTTGAGCTGGTCCATTGCAGGTTACAAGTTTCAATGAAAATTCATTGTAACTTAAATGAATCTCATACCGCCAATTCCTCCCACAGACTTTTTGGACTCCCTTGCGAAGAGGCACTTGCTTCCCAATTCCGGAATTCTTCTTGAAGATCTCTGAATAAGTCCTCTGCAACACCACATTTAGACTTGAAATAATTATGAAGACATTTTCTACTTGAAACATAAAGATAATACGAAAATAATGCCCCACAAGACTTTCGAAATATGCAAAGTTAACATTGTGGCCATGCTGATGTTTCAGAGTACAATTCTACCTACTGTTATTTGGACATCCCTCAGAAAATTACCTGCAGCATAAATTGGTTCAAGTATAAGAAAATACATAAGAGAAACCTAAACACTTTAAAGACAGCAGATAAGATCAAAGTAATACTTTTCCATAGCCATTTGGAGGGTCATTCACCCAGAAAGATCAGGAAAGGCGATTTGGAGGGTAGGCGAGTAACAGAAGAATTTAAGTAACCCATGGTACTAATGCATAGAAAAAATAAGCTCCCCAAACAACTAGATGCAAATTGTGTACGACAGTGTGTAGCAGGATTTCTTAATCAAATTATTTCTGTTATCAATTTGGGAATTTTTGTGTATCATATTGAGAAAGTCCGAGTAAGAGAACAAAACATTATTCTATCTGGACATATTTCTATCAACATTCAGTTCGAGAAGTAGATTCAGTTGGATGGTTGGGAGAAGCTAGATAGATCCATTGGAAAATTATATCCTTCAACCAAAGACCTTAATTTAATGCCAGTATGCCTGAAACATACAGCCTTCTCATTGTGTACAGGGAGATAATTCAAGGACAAGCACACAAACTAATCAATGGGTAACATAGAGGTAGACAGGCTAAAAAACTTGGCAAAACTAGAAAGCCTAAGAGCAAAAATGGAAAAAAGAAACATATAAATTTGTACCAAATCCGTAAAATTCTTCATCTTGGGCACTTTGGCTTCGACCAGTGGAATACGAAAAATCTGATGTCTGATTTCCAGAGTCATATTTTCTCCGAGATTCAGAATTCAGCAATGTATTGTATGCATGCTTGATCCTCATAAATTTCTCCTTCGCATTTGCCTGTATTCCAAAATTTTGAAAGACAAGTTACCAACTGAAAATTCGGATTTACCCTAGGTTCTGACCCTATGCGGAATTAAACACAATAAATCAAGACAAGTCCTGAATATTGTTTCTAAGGATTAACAAAATTATCAAGCACCCTTAGTTTCAACAATTTATAAATCAATGCAAAAATAATAATGCATAAAATAAAACCAACAACATAAAATCAACACAAGTATTTTGGTGATGAAGTGGAAAACTCGTGCGAGTAAGAAACCACTTCGGGTATCTAGGCTACCAGCCAAAATCCACTATAAAGAGAAAAGCTTACAATGATGGTAAAATACCTATGACAGCAACTCTACCGACTCTAATACCGATAAACTGTAAAAACTCGAAGAACTCCTCGAGCCCGCACCCCACGGTCTTCTTCAGAACCTCTGAAATCTCTGAGCGGATCAATTCTGTAAAACGCGACGCCGGAACTCTGATTGTCAATCTTCCTCTTTGAGAACTCTGAAGGGTTAGGAAATTGGGTTTGGTTGTGTTGATGGTGAATCAAAGACAAAACTCACCAAAACAAAGAAGACAAGAGAATCAAAATAGTCTTTAAGGTGAAATAAGGAGGTTGAAAAACTATGAAAGTTTTTTGCTCAAGATAATGTGTTTTCAACCCACAATGAAGGTGGCTATAATGTTGTTTTAATAGGTAGGCAAAAAGAAAAGATTTCCTAGTGCAAAATAGGCTTAAAACGCGTCCAAAATAGTTCACTTACGCACAGATGTTCGAACGCCACAAGAACGCGTGTCGAATGTGCGCTATTCCGCAAACTCGTTCGAACGTTGTATCGAACACACCACGAACGCAAACTCACTGGAAGATTTCGTTCGAACGGGAAAATAAACGCACTACGCACAGGAACCTTCTGTCAAGTTTCGTTCTAACCCAAATACAAATGTGACACTAACGCCACTCGTTCGAACTCAAACACGAACGCAGCACTAATGCATATATGATTCCTTCACGCACAGTCTGTCAAATACCAGTCCAATTGCTCCAAGATCTTCAAGACTCATTACAACTCAATTGAACTTGTTTTGCTACGGACATTGCCAACAAAAATAAAACGAACACCAACAATATACCCAATCCCCACTTATCTAAATTAGGGAAATTAAGCCTAAATTAGCCGCCAGAATCTCACTTGACAATCAAATACATTCAATTTGTACACTGATATTTACTTCAAAAAATACTAAAGTCACCAATGCACCCATCTAATGGTTTTCCGCAAAACTTTAATAAGCAAAATCTTAAATTCAAACTCAACAAAGTCTGTGAATCCACAAAAGAATATAATTTCTAATGAGTAAACCTTCCCCACAATATCGAATTCAATCTTCAAAAATCGATACAAGACAACAAGCAAGCAATAAAGACCCAATTTTTCACCTAAAATCAAGCACTCAAAACTAAAATATTTTCTCTAATTAGAGCAAACCCCACCTAAAATTTGCCAAATTAGGCATCAAAACACTCAAAAAAATGTCAAAATTACACTAAGTTCAGTGCTTAACTTTTGAGCCAAATAAATGAACAATTAAAAACGGAAGCTACCTCTTTATTAACGT
The DNA here is from genome assembly GCA_019454045.1 of Zanthoxylum bungeanum. Taxonomy (NCBI): domain Eukaryota; kingdom Viridiplantae; phylum Streptophyta; class Magnoliopsida; order Sapindales; family Rutaceae; genus Zanthoxylum; species Zanthoxylum bungeanum. The sequence goes on along the minus strand of SKCR01030470.1, from coordinate 337,043 downwards.
CAGGGTGATACTTCAAAGCAAGTTTCCGATAAGCCCTTTTGATTTCATCAACAGTAGCAGAAGAAGACACACCCAAAACCTCATAAGGAGACTCTCTGCGACTTGCCCTCAAAAGGGTACCGAAATTATTTCTCCTCTTCTTGAAATTTCTAAAAGATTGTGGGCCAAATACAAGAACACCAAATTCATCACCATAGCTAAATCTGCAACTGGGTATTGTTAATGTGAAGTTTCTTTGATTCTTAAAGTGAAAAAGATAAGATTTTGAGAAGAGATGGGGAAGATCGACAAGTGTGTTTTTGTGTGGTGTTAGAGAAAAAGTAGTTAATCCATGCATGTCCATGAAATTAGAAGTTTTTTTTTTTTTTTATTAATTGTATCGTTATTTATTATTATTTATACGCTCTTTTTTAAGAAATTGGATTTTAATAAATAATATTTAAATTAAAAAACAAGTTTTTCAAAATACAACCCAATTACTCAACAATTAGGATCGTGTTCGTGTCGTTTTAGGAATTGGCATTGAAATTTTCACTCTTGGTACTTGGTAGCTGTTGTCGTTTTGCACTTGTTGTAATATGGAGGATGGATCATGATCATATCAAGGATCGGACTACACCGTTTAGATATTATTCACGAGATCCGGATTTTACATAGTGATTGTATTTAGAGTTGATGCTTTAAATCAAAAATACTTGAAATATGATTGAATTCTTTAAAATCCGATCTTTTTTTAAAAAATCATTAGAAATATTATTGTCAAATTATTCAATCCGGACTTAAATCGACCCATTCACCAATTCTAATTGTATTCTAATTGTATTGAGTAAGATTAGCGCGCTTATTTATGTCAGTGACACATTCATTAAGCGGCCACTTAGGTTTCGAATATTAATTACAAGGCTCGCAAGTTTTCTTTATTGAATCATAATTTATTTATTTTTAATCATTGAAAATAATTTTTTTCACACTTGGTAATATTAGGATGACAACGGAACAAATATAATACGAAAATGTCAATATTTATATATGATCCATTCAATTAATGAGAATAAAAATTATATTCTTACTTGCCCTTGTGGTACAAAGCCCTTGCAGGCCCTTAAACGGATCACCATTTATATATAAATTTTACTTTTATTAGAATAAAGATGTGAATACTAATATTCAACCCGTAATCCCATGGAAATTTTTACCGTCCCTAAATAATAAGGCTCCAGCAGCACAAATGCATATGCTTGAGGTGACTTGTGAAGAAAAGGACTACAAAGCCATTAAGGATTGCCGGAAACAGATAGTTTGATTGATTGGGTAAATAATTCCGGGAAAAAAATGCTTGCGATCCAAGACTAAACCCAGCAGCAGGAGGTGGTATATCATGTGCCGGGTGTATATGTCATCTCTCTCACAGCAGACGGGCGCCACAACTGTGTAGGGTCTGCCTGCGGTGAGAGAGATGATATATACATCCGGCACATAATATAATTTTTGCAGCAGCAGAGCCAAGCATGAGGCAACTCAAGTTATTTTAAGTTTCTTTTTCATACGAATCTTGTTTGTATGAATTGATTCTGAGAATGAACTTTCAATAAAATTCACAACCCGATGGTATGAAGCAAAATCCAAATTTTGACATTATAAAAAAAAAATCTCACCCCATGAAATATTACAAATTTGTTCAAATAGACAGGTAAAGGATTAAACCAAAAAATTAGATGTTCTTTCTTTAAATATCATACAGTCGCTCTGTTCGGCAACTGACTTATGTCTGCATTGAACAGCTGGAAGGGCAGACATTAAAAAAAAACATCAGAAGTGACAATAATGCACAAGTAGTTAAGACATGGCAATTCCAATGCAATCTACGCTTTCAAAAGCGGTAGACGGAGCAAGACGTTTTAGTAGTTCAACTCATCCAAGCGTCGCCTTTCACCAGTCAAATGACAGGTTGACTAGTCAAACATGCAGAATTTTATCTAAAATATAAGGAATCATAAGGTGACGCCTTTGACTTGCTAAGGTATGTCAAATATAATATACCTTGACAACATGAATCACATATTTCATATCACGGACCACATGTGAGTGGGCCAAATAATCAACAAAAGTTGTCTTTCAATAGCATGGAAAAAGATTGAAGAAATCTCAAAAGTGATTTGTGATGAAAACGTGATGCATTCAATAACCCAGCATTGTACGACTACCTTATTAAATTTGCTTTAGTTTGTTCTATCCTTTTATCAAATCATGTTTGATGCCAAAAAAGAAGTTTTACATGTTCAAAATACACAAGTTAATGACATTTATCAATAAAGAACAAGTTAAGAGTGTACTTTCTAACTTGTTTTCGTCTAGGTAGACCTCTGACAGATTTGCTAGGAACCTTAAGCTGCAATCAGGCAAATGGAAGAAGATATCTACTGCGACAGAGGAGGTTGCAAGCTTAGCTGATCCACATATTCCAAAACATGTTAGAAATACACACTAGAAGTGTGTCCATTTACTTCATGAGAATTCAGTACAAGGTACACAGCTACTTCCAAAACTTCAAACCAAGCCGCTCAAGCTCAAGCATTTTAATCTGAAGGATCAAAGAGAATAAATAAAAAAACTATTCATCTGCAGACTGCAGCTGGGGTATATCATCTCATAAAACCAAAAAATAATTAACCGAGAGCAACTGAGCAAGCGCAGATAACCTTGGAACCGCCTGCTAACGTCTTGATAAAAGGAAAAGCTTCAAGAACAAACACATAAGCATAATCACTTCAAAAGCACATACCTATCTAATGCATGTAAGATTACTCAAATCACAATGAACATCATTTCCTTAATGCATACCTAGATTGATGTATTTGGTAACTGAATGTGATTTTTTGCAACCCCTCTTCTACGAGGTCATTTGTTCGCCTTGGAGAGGGTGCACCACCCGCATGACCCCTCACAGTTTTGTCCCTATCAGAAACCTCACCCAGATTGGAGTGGTTGTGACGAAACTTCTTTAAAGTCCGTGCAATGGTTCTATGTGCACACTTGATGGCACGGACTTTAAAGATACATGGTTAAAGTCACACCAAATAATGTTGGTCACGACCACTCCCGCATGGGGTGAGGTTTCCTAGGGGATAAAACTGTGAGAGTAATAAGAAATCATCAAAAACTGACAAATGACTTCATAGAAGAAGATGTCGCAGAAAAGCATACCTTCAGTAACGAACCTAACAGTACATACAAATTGGTATTCAATCTATCAATTCCAATATTTATCAAATCAGATCTTTAACAATCAAACAGCATACATTTCATTGAAATCATAAGTTTAAAGAAAAAACTTACCTTTCTTAAGGCTAGATCAAAATTTCATTTATCACTGGAATTCGGGTACGAAGCCACCGACCCGTGCCCATGCTTATTCACAGACCAATCTCTCTGATGATGCATCATATTATTCATCCCCATACTCATATTCATACCCATGCCCATGTTCATATTCATATTCATATTATACATATTCGGGTCAAACCCGTGTCCATGATGAAACCCTTGATGGTTCATCATCCCATACATCGGCACCGGCATCATCCCCGCTGGAGCTCCGTACATCGCCATCCCCGCGTGTCCATTATTACCATTCTCATTATTACTATTACCATTACCACCGTTATTACTGTTACTGACCTGGCCTCCATGGGGCCCGCCGTTCCCGCCCTCGTAATTCAAACACTGCGGCGGTACCGGGGTGGAGGCGAACAGCTGGTGATCGGACGGCGACGGGTCGTCGTTCGACAGCCCCTGCATCCGCTTCAAGTAAAGGCGATACTTTTGCAAGTGGCTGGCGACGTTCTCGCGAGTCAATCCCTCGACGTTCATCAGCTGCATGATCGTCTTCGGCACCGCGTTCTTAATCCCTAGATGCGCCACCACGTCGACGAATCGCTTGTGCAGCTGCGGGGTCCACACAAGACGCGGCCGTTTCAGAGTCCTCGCCGACGGATCGTCGTTCGAATTGTCGTCCGTCCTCAGCGCCGAATCCGCCTCCTCCGTACTGTCAGGTTTCCTCGAGTCCGAACCCGACCCGTTTTGGTCCGGTTCGTCCGTTTCGATAACCACCGGGTCACGATTCTCCGCAAACGACTTTATGTTATTATTGTTATCGCTGTTGTTGTTGTTGTTGTCGTTCGTAGACGAAAGCGCGTGCGCGTGGCTGCCACGAATCGACGAGAGCGTGGTCTGCGACGCGCGGTTCACGTCGAGGAGCGTTCGGTAAGGTATCGGTGAGATACTGAAAGCGGAAGCCAGTTCAGGAGGAATTAACGACTGCGCTAACGGCGTTAGATCCTCTCCGTTGGGCAATCCCATCTCCCAATCTAATATCATCTCATCGTCTCCGTTATCGTTAACTTCATATTCCGTCATCCTCACCTCTTCGCCCATTTTTCCACAACAAAATTAGTTTTTTTGGGGTTTTTTTTTAATTAAGGGGTGTTTGGGAGGGGAGAAAATGAAGGGGAAAATGAATAGGGAAATTTTCTCGGTGGATTGAAGAAAAGGAAAAATAAAAAGATCTGAAAAAGTGCAGAATCCAACTCCAGATCGATCTTGTACTGCTGCCAACGTGGACGAGTTAGCCAGATATTTTTGATCTTCTAAATATCTTTCTCAGGCCTCCTACTCGCTGTATCCTATTGCCACGTATGAATATTTTTCAATAGATCCAATCAAATTTCGACACCTAAGTCACACACCGCTTCATTGAGTAGACCTGAGCGTGGGGGAATTCTTTAAGATTACTAATATACCCTTCAGATTGGTGGGGTTAATTTTTCTAACACCGACTTTGCCCTTTGAGATTTTTAATATTCAGATGGGTTGACAGCTGGAGAAATGAGAATGATGTGTGAACCGTTGGATGGAAAGAATTCCGAGGATCAATCATGCGGTGGAGAATCCAAAGACAAATGGGGAAATAAAAATTAGTAACTAATTACTAATGAGGAAATAATAGTAGGAGTCTCTTTCAGACAAATACATAACATTTAAGAAAGTTAAGGTGGATGATTAATTAGTTTAATTAAATTGATTATGAAAGAGTGCTTTTACCCTTTTTATTCCAACCAAATGTTGCCATTTTGCCTTGTCCACTCCTTTAGGGAATAATATTATTAATATTGGTATCACTAATTTGTCATGAAAATGGACTAACTCAGAGTTCTTTGAGAGATCATAATTAAATTTTGAAATTTCAACCAAAACAAAGTCCAATATATCTATCAGGCCTAATTCATCGAGGCCTTTGAATGGCCTTTAAATAATGCAATAAAGTTCAATTACATAATGGATGATTGATGATGTATCAGGTTATTGTTTAGTAATTTGGATTGCTCTCAGGTATATAGAAGCAATGAGATTTTGAAGAATTTAAAGTTAAAAAAGTACCAAATCAACCAGGTTTAAGGAAGTATGAATCTCAATGAACTGTTGCTTGCTTCCAGGTTCTTCAATTATTTGATGTGTTTGAACTCTGAACATTCAGGTATGAAATCAAAATCTAGAGCTGAAGAATTTTTTTTTTAAAAAAAGAAAAAACTTCACCTTAAAGGAAGAATCATTAAACATACAGTAGAAAGAAAATAAACTGGCTTCGCCTAAAACATCAATAGCTCTCCGCATTGGCAACATTTTTGTACAGTCGCTTTATGATATAAACTACCTCAACATTTGAAAGAAAAAAAAAACTATATAGCCTTTCATTTTTTACCTCCTCTGCATAGGCATCAGGTATACTTCTCCGCTTTGCTCGACTCTGTGTATAAACCGTAAACTACAGAATGTACGCTTTCCATGTACAACCAAGAACTTTATTTTCCATCAACTCGTACCCGTCTTAAAAAAGATAGGTAGAGTCGTTGCTCTAATACTAGAAGAAAGAAAGAGGAAAAGAGGAAGCTCACACTTGCCTCAGTTAGCTGTACATACAATTTTCTTTCCTACGCTACCTGAGCAGTGTGTGGAGACTGAGCAGCAATTCTCCTTTCTGCAAATAAATTAATAATCGACCAGTTATCAAGCTTTTCGGTAAATGGAAGGAATCAACATTGTAATCTATTGTGAAATATTCCCGAAGAAAAGAGGTGTGGCACCCCAGATGCTTTGTGGAGATTTAACTGCTTATAATAAAATAATAGGTCTGCTGGCATCCAGGGTGCTAAATGTACGTGTTAGGTCGCGGAGCCGAGATGATGATGATCTAACAAGCTCATAATTGCACATGTAACTCACTTATTGTCACAAGTCATCTCATATGCAATGATAAATTTAAGGGAAAGAATGATTACCCCCAGCAGCAACAAGTTTCTCTACACGTGCGACAATATGCTTCCCATAGGTGTACTTCTTTAAGGCATTCAAATGAACTTTAATTCGCGAAAGAATCAGCTCGCGTTGTTGGTCCTCACAAGTCTCCAAAACTTTTTGTACAACATAATTTGCAAACTGATCTTTCATCATTGCCTGTAAGACAAACATAAACAATAGCAAAGAGCACGGAAATGGCTCCTAAATCAGGAAATAAGAAGAGAGCAATAACATCACACCACCAGTTGATTTTTCTGCTTTTCTTTCATCAAGATGTCCGGAAATAGCTAGGTGAGAAAACACAAAATGCAGGACAAGATTTAATTTCAGAAGTTCTCTTTCCAAATATTTAAGAAGCAGACATCTGGTCAACTAATCTGAAAGCATTACTACTTTCCAATCGCAGCTTTCAAATCTTAGCAACAGAGTTAAAATACTATTGACTGAATAAAAGACGGAATAATCCAGCTGTCTGGCAAAATTATCCTCCAGTTAGACATGATGCAGCTTAAAATTCGTAGGAAGTTTCGTCTAATCTTTCAGTGCAAATCAACAACTGAACTTTTCGGCTCATTTACGTTATACAAGAGATTGAAAAAGAATGTGAAACGCTGTTTTGTTTTTAGCAAATGACTAAACAGGTAACCACACTGTTATAAGGTCAGAGAAATTAGACATACCTGAAGAGGCTCATTTTCATCAGTAGAGCCAAGCATCTCATTCACCAGTAACTGACGTTCATTAGGGTCACCAAAAGTTAAACACTTCTCCACAACATTTGAGGCAAACTTCTGCTGACTCATTTGAACTATCTTCCCAGCTAATTCCTCAATAATAAGGGAACGCTCATGAGGCTTTCCATACTCTAGAACATGCTATAAAATGAGTTCCAGGAATCAATTGATGTACTTGATGTTATATAATAACCAAGAATTCCCACACACTAAATAACACCACACATGAAACTACAATTTGTAAGAGAACAAAAAAGATTCCACATGGGAAGCTTCCAGTGAAAATTACAAACCTGAATAACGTAATTACCATACTGATCCTGTGCCAACATGCTAACAGATCCTAAAATCTCATCCATAACCTTGCTCTGTGTCTTCGGGTCCTTGCAGTGCTCGAGTATTCTCTGCCAGATAAAAAGCAATAACAATATAGAATAAAAACAATTCTGATTTTTATCCGAAGGAGTACACAAAATATAACAATTAAGCAAGAAACAATCACTGAACCTGTATCACACGACACCCATAAGGATGGGTGGAAAGGGTAACGATTTGATCGAAGAATGTTGTGACAATAAATTGGATACTCTCCTCGGGAACACATTCAATACACTTCTGAATGACATGGTTTCCATTCTGGTCGCGTACACAGCGCATGACATGACCATTAAACTCTTCAACCATTTTAATCTTCTGATTAAGATCAGCAACTTCTATGGCCTGAGCAGTTGGACAAAGCATATAACTGTTAAAATCTTCCATGAAAACACTGTTATAACCATTCAATATGTGCATGAGCACTTTGATGGAGCAAGCTTCGGCATAAACTCAAGGTGGTACAGAAGATTTGCAGGTCAGAATAAATGAAAGGGTATAATTTTAAAAAATAAATAAATAAATACAGTTTCGACTAATGGTACCTTCTGGATCACTCGACAACCATACATTTGAAGGCTAAGGGTTAAAACATGACCAAAAAGCTTGCTTGCCAATTCTCTTCGCTGAGATGCAAGCCCATGCTCAAAAAACTGTGCAGATGGAAAGACTTTTATTACGTAAATTTAACAGATAGTACAGAAAGACCAACGAAATTATACTCAACAAAGCACGAGTATGGGTACCTTCTGAATGACATAATTACCAAAAACATCAGTCATCAAAGCAAGAGCTTGGGGCATGATTTCTTGATAAACCATGTTCTTCTCTTCTGTTGTAGCTGTTTCAAGTTTTTGTTGAATGAATCTGCTACCATACTGATCCACACTGTTCATAGACAACATATAGAGGCATAAATCAATTTAAAATGACAGAAAAATGATGGAGCAGCAGAAGACCTAAGAGTATTGCACACCTGAACTCAACGACAAGGCCAGCAATTTCAGAGAGTTCAAAACATTTTGTTTTGTTGTTCTTAAACTCTTCCAGCAAAGAGGATCCAAAGCCCTCATCCATGCTAGCATCCAAATGCCAAGGTCCCATGACACCCCCAGCTAAGTTCCTCATCGCAGCAAAACGCAAGTTCGGCTCATTGGGTCTGATAGGACTACCATGCCCAACTGGGGAGGTTGGAATTACAGGATTTGCCAGAGGACTTCCAGGATAGGACATGCCAAGGCCAAATCCAGGACTTCCACAATAACCGTGATGATTAGAACCACCAGATTTACTGCCTAATGGAACACCATACTGAGATTTCTGAGGTGATAGAAGAACTCCGAGATAAGCTTTTTGGAGTTCAAGTAAATTCATGTATGAATTACCTAGGAAGTTCCTATCCAGCGAGGGATCGTTAAGAGCTGCAAGTTGTGCTGCATACTCAGATGTTCTAAAGTGCTGTAGATACATAGGATCAACAAAAGGGGCCGGAAGAGCACCCCCTGCCATTTGACTTCCCACTCTATTAGGAATATGTGATTCAGATTCAGCTGATAGATTCTGTCCATAAGCAAAGCCTCCTCTGAGCACTCTTGAGTCCATTCCAGGGGCTGCCATAGCTGATACTGCAGCAACATTTTCATACAGTGGTGGCAGATTACCAGCACCAAGTTGCCCAGCCATGATGACAGAGGCCATAGATGGACTCGAGGGATAACCACCCAGACCATAGTTAGGCAAACTATCCACCCGCTGATACTGAGCATTCAAGCCACATCCACCATTAAGAGTGGATGTAGGAGATCCTTTCAAGTATGAGTTGCTAGTAGGAATAGCAGATTTTTGTAATTCGACATGCCAATCAGCTAACAAGGACGAGTTAGTCAGGTCCGACCCACCTCCATTACTCTTGGCCAGATTAGAATAAGACATTTTCGCCGATTGATTACCAGGAGGCATATGCAAATGCTCAGAATCAGATTTTCTTAGATATTTATTTTGCTTGATATGATTTTGACCACTTTGCATGCCAAACAAATAATTTTGATGGTTTACAACATCTTGTTCAATCTGTGGTGCCAGCTGGTTTTCTTTGTTCATTACACCATTTGTTGACAAGTTCATGCCCGACAACACAGATACAAGATCTGCAGACTCATTTATTCCAGAAGAGACGCCGGAAAATGAATTTGGATTTGGACTACCCATGCCTCTCTTTTCTGAGGCTCCAACTCTTCCACCTCCAATAGGTGTTGGACAAGGACTAGGAGCTCTACCAACATGTTGAGGATCAGGAGTGGTATTTCTAGACAAGGAAGAACCTAGGGCAGCAGCATACGTATATGATGAAGGTGGACCAATAGTCTGGACAGCAGATGAGCCTTGAACATTTGCAACAGTTCGTACAGTATCTGCAGATTTCAATTCACGCCTTAAATTAGCCAGTTCAGATTCAGCAGAATCAATGGTCTCGATGCTTTCATCGAAAGCATTGCGGCTAACTGGACGAGAAGGAGTTCCAGTGACAGTGGTTGATCTCCCCAAGTCATCCTGCATAGATATTACACTAATTCAGCATTTAAGACACTAAATTTAAAAGGACAGATCAAGGACCAGATTGTGATATTAAGTAACAAGTCATCGACTAATCGGTAACTAAAATTGATAATCATGCAACAGCTCATGAGTAGAGGTACAACATTTAAAAGTTTGTAAGTGTAAAAGAAAGAAAAATACATAACATATTAGCACTGTGGTATAATGTCTGTGATAATCTTAATAATTTGTTGTGTTAAATTGGTCACGATGTTTTAAGATAGCCTGTTATATGCTTGTTATTTTCATAGAAACAAACCGAACAATAATATCAGATTTCCAAAAATATTTGAGGTACTGTTCACCAGTCCATTTTCACACTCCATGTCACCAACCTGCAATTATTAATATTAGGATAATTCCCCTGAACAACCTAGAAGGAAGTCCAACGAGCAACTATATAAACAGGATTCAATAATTCTTATATACAAACACATCATATCGTGTCAAACTCCCTATAAATGGGTATGTTTTAGTACAACCATATTTATGAAAATAAGAGATGTAAACTAGTCTTTATCAAGAGAAAGAAAGTACAAACTCAAGGGAAAGCAAAACAAATTTGTATCCATCCATGACACTTGTCATGAAGCTGGAATTTCAATGAAAATAATGAATTTGCTGTAATGGGAAAATTAACAACATGTCGCAGTTAAACAAAAAGGGAAAGAAAAACATAGTTGTAACTCTTCCGGACAGACGTCATATGGCCAGGTTTCAATAGAAACAGATTCAGCACCAGCCATATACAACAGTTTACATGTCAAAAACCAAAGAAAAAGGCGACCACAGATAACTCAACAATTATCAACAAATAAAGCAGATACTGCAAGAAAACAAATACCCCTCAAACAAGTTTAACAATTAAAATTTAAAGGATCAGTAAAGTAAATCACCTGGAAGATTTCAGCAAGACTCTTCTGTCTGCTCCCCAGTCCTATCCCTGAAAAGCCAATGAGTCCATCAACATCCCAATCTGCGCCATGAAGCTTTTCCTGCTCAATCTCACTCTCCTGTTTCCTGGAATCAAACCCCGGTGGCATCGAAAACAAGGACATGTTGCCGCCACTAACATCTCTATTCACTTTCCTCCTATTACCCAACTCACCCAACACCGAACTCTCTCCTCTCAAACTCTGTGCAAACCTCCAATCCTCCTTTGAAAGCAAAGGAGGCGGTAGCCTGGGGTTCAGATTCACATTCGAGTCATAATATGAACGATAAGTTGGATCAGACCTAAGCTCCTCCTCATACGAAAAACCATTATTATTTCCAACTTTAGCCCTAGCTGAAAAGGCTTTGTTATTATTAGCACCAAATCCACCACCACCAAATAATCCACCGACTGCACTCAATGAACCCTCCACGGTTGGTGGTGCAGAGCCACTCCTATACAAGTTGAGCTCACGCTCACGCTCATGATCATCAGCATCTTGCCTATGCTGTTCATGTAGCAATAGCCCTATTTCCTTCTCAAAATCATCACCAAACGACCCCTCCTTGTTTCCTATCATTGGTCTCCTTCCCAATTCAGATAACATTCTCTAAAACCCTAATTGATCAAACCCCACATAACAAAACTAAAAAACAATAACTACCCAGATGCAATAATCAAGCCATAAACCTCAAAATCAAAACTTTCAATCACATAACTCCTAAACCCTATATGTACAACCCACAAAAGCTCAACTTTTAACTAACAAAAATCAAAACTTTTAGCACCTAAGCTAATGATGTCAATCTAAAAAACAAACAAAAACAAAACAAAACCAGATGATCAAACAGAAAATTAATATCAAAACATGAATTATCTTCCCCTTGAAATAATTTCATAAATTAAAGGAACTAAATTCATGCACCATATTACAAAAACTCTCAAGAAAACCAAAAAAAAAAAAAAATGAGGTTAAAACAAAGACGGGAGAGCAACAAAGAGATCAATCCGGCGGCGATTGATTCTTACAAGAACCCTTAGGGTTTTGTACCCAATTGAAGATTGTTATTAAATAAATATAATAATTATTATTATTAAATGTTCAATTTTGCTTTTATATTTGTTATTTCAAATCAGGAAAAAAAAAAATTATTTACTATATAATATTAATACTGTCACTCATGTAAATAATTCAATCATATTTTACCATAAAATAATAAAAACAGCTCAATAATTATTACTTTTAATATAACTTCATGAATCAAAATATAAATAAAAATAAATAAATGTCCTAAAAATTAGGGTTAATTGACCAAAAGATAACCGACAGGTGTTAGATAAATTTTGCCTTTTTTGTTTTTCAGAAATAATGATGCTTTAAATAAAAATTAAAGTACAAATAAATGCACTTAACTGTCTTAACTACTCTCTGGAATCTGGATCTTTTTTCTCTCACTTGTTAGATTTTCTTCCAAAAGTACTTTCATGTTTTTTTTTTTTTTATAAAAATACTCAATTTATTACATTTGAAATTCAAATATGAAGGGAAAAAATTTACATTTTCTTAAGAATTTTTTATTAATTTAGTCATGACAATGACAAGCTTTTTATTTTATTTTTAGATAGTGAAAGAGAAAATATTGACCTTTTTTTTTAAGGCAGCTAGATTTGTGCATTAAAGCAATGCATTATGCATCTAAGGGCATGCAATGTATTGTTGTTCTTTTCACGAAAATCTCGCTGTAAAATCATCTGATCCGGGTCTAAACGAAGGCACGAAACAGGTAAAATCTTCGATTTCCTAAATTTTTATAAAAAAAATATACAATTTATATTCGAACACATGACATGACAATCAAATTTTAAATTTTTTTTTGCCATCAAACCACGCCCTTATATTTTGTTAAATTAGCTAAAGAGCATATAATGAAATTTTTGTTGAGTTTTTTGTTAACTTGTTAAGCACCTCGTGCTTTTAGACAAATATATGCATATTAACATTGACATATTATTAGATTTTCGTCCTCAAATTGGCGTGATTTGATAGTATAGGGTTCAGGATCTCATCTTGAGGTCTTGAGTTCGAATTCAGAGAGTGTATTTCTTATAAGAGTTTGGGACAGTCGGGGATTTACCTCATCCGCTTAAGCCCGAAAGGGATGATTCGGCGGCGGGAGTTTCCAACGATTCCAAAAAATATATATATTATTAGATTGTCAAATGATGTATATTCGATAAATGAATTAAATACAACAATATAACTGTAGGGTTTTTTAAGAGAAAAAATAATAAAAAGTTCCAATCAAATTAGTTCGATAAATTGATTTATTGAGTTGATTATCTCAGTTCAGAACGTATATAACTCCTATGGACTAATGAATGCATTTTCGAATAGTATTGTTGGGTAAACCTTATTTCGATTCATCAATACATATGTGTGATCTAATGAGGAATCTCTTAACTTTTTAAATCAAGTAGTATATTTTTTTGGAAACGTTGGAAATCTCGCCGTCAAGTCACCCGACTTCAGCTTAAGCGAATCAGATAAAACATCTGGTTGCCTCATGCTGTTACAAGAAATGCACTCACTGGACTCGAACCCAAAACCTAACAACCAAGTCGTAGGCCATTTGTCACCAAATAAAGAAAATACACATTCTAATGTGCTAAAAATAAATAACAATGCATTGAAATCTATATTTTATCTGTCTTTTAATATGTCAATTAACTTAATAAGTTAAAAGATTCCTCGTTATATATATATATCGAGAATTTATAATATGGGTATTATTTAATTGCTTTTAAAATCTTAGGTAGTTAGGGGTTGGCAAAAGTTGATGTAATATAGTGAGGCGGCCCATCTCATATATTAGCTATGATTTTAATGTCTTACATGTTGTAAATTTATTGCTTGATATAAAGTTTCGGGTCAAAAGATTACATCACTAGAATAAATATCAATTTTTTTATAAGCAAAATGAAAAGAACCCCAGTATTTCAAGATCTTCATAAAGTAACTAGAAAAAAAAAATTATTAATTTGACACATGAATGGAAAAATATACAACTTGTAAAGTATATTATATATGAAAAAAAAACTTTTTTTTCCTTTAAAATAATTATTTTAATCACTCGAGACAAATTGGAATACTCGTGAAAAATATATGGATATAAATATGAGTGAGATTGGTTTCAGAATATTAATGAGAGTAGTTATATTTTTTAGGTGCGGATATTCGAGTACATATATATCCTAGATTTTTTTTTATTTTTTTTTTGGAAACGATGGAAACCCCGCCACCAAACCACCCATTTTGGGCCGCGGCGCAGGTAAAATCACCAGCTGTCCCAGGCTCTTACAAGAAGTGCACCCTCTGGATTCGAACCCAGAACCTCAAGGTGAGATCCCGGACCCTACACCACCAAGCCACACCCCTTGGGGACATATATATATCCTAGATGTAGAAGCAAATATCACCTCTCATGGGTGCACATTTTTAATATATATGGGGTAAATTTATAGACTATATTGTAAATGTTTAAATTCATATTTTCAGAGAATAGGACACATTTTTGTTGATGCAATATTTTGTGGTATAAATACTTTAGTGTTAATGTTGAAATGACAAGTGATCTTGCACTTGTGTGTGTCATGCTTTATACATATTAATGATCCATGTGCTTACTTTTGATCCAAACATATATATTATGGGGAAAATTGTCACATGCGGTACAATAATTTGGAATAAGGGTGATAATTTGGGTCAGAATTCGTTTATTCGTTCGATTCGATTCGCTTTAAAGTAAATACGAGTTTGAAAAAATGGATTTGTTTAATAAATGGGTCAATTCGATTCAATTAGTTTATTAAACGAATCGAATACGAATTTAAGTTACTAGTTCTTGTTAATTTTCAAAAAATATTCGAGAAATTATAGCTAATTATCATATAAAAAAGTAATATTTTTGATATTTGGTAAGATATTTTTAGTAAATATATTAATTACATATTTCATATGTATATATCTATGAAGAATTAATGTAAATCAGGTGTGGTAAATTATTTTATTAAATAATATCATTGACTAAACGAATAAACAAATATTCATATTCGATTCGTTAATAAACGAATCGAATACGAATCCTGATATTAAGATTCGTTTAATAAACGAATCGAATACGAATCCATCACATTTTGATTCGTTTTGTTTAGGATTCGATACAAATTCGATTCGTTTATTCGTTTTGCCACCCATAATTGGGACTGCAGCCATTCAATAAAAAAATTAAGAAATAAATAATAAATACGTGTCTACTTTCAATTGGACAATCATTCATGTATACATGACCCATAAGTGTACATAGGTTAAATCAATTTAGTTTAAGGTTTGCACCTCGTGAATGCACCTCGAGATAACTTCTATCCAAATATTTATTATCCAACTACACTTCATTAGTTATATATAAACCTCTTTAATATTTGTTTCTTTTTCTAAGTGAGATATAAAATTTGTCTTTTAATTTTTCATCTATATTGGTGTACTTTGAGAAACCTGTAATAAATTATTTTTTCAATAATTTATACTTTTTATTCCTCGTTTTAAGAACTCGTTCAAGATAGACTAGGTGGGTTATATGAGTTCTCACAATTTTTTTTCAAACTTAAATTAAAATTATGGGACCGACTCGATCATGAGATTCATATGAACCCGTATATTCTATCAAATAACATGTTACGATTGACATGATGCACTTAAGTCTTTCTCATTTTTCATGGATAATAACAAATTTTTATATTCAAAAACTAAAAAAAAAAAAAAAAAAAAATGTTATTCATATATTTACAGCATGTTTGGAATTGTATAAGTTTGAATTATCAAATTATTTGTGTAAAATATAGTTTATTTAAGTTGTTCTTTTAAACCTCTTACAATAACAATCATAAAGTAAATGATAACAAAATTTTATAACCTCAATCCTCATGTGATTATAGAGCTGATCGGGTCCAAACATCCCGAAGGTAATAATATTCCGACGAATAAGATAATATATGTACTATATCACACAATATCAAAATAGACGAAATAATATAGATACTATCTCGTATTATTTATAAATCACGATGGTTGGTATGTGATATACACTACATGTTATCTATAAGTACTATTTTTATTTTAGTTGATAAACTCATTAATTTAAAAAACCAATAAAACGTCAATTAATTTTGGTTGTAGCTGTTAGAGTTGGCAACGAGACAGGCTAGAACGGGAAGGGATTTGCAAAATCACATCTCGTCCCAATCATACAAAACGAGATAAAAATATATAATGGTATTATCTCGTTTTACAAAAAAAATCGTCCCGTAAAATCCCGACCCATTATGATTCAAAATTTTCCTATTTTCGTCCCGTCCTATTTTCAAAACGAGATAAAATTTTTTATCATGAATTCCGTCCCGAACGGAATGAAGTCCCGTTGAAACGGGACTAGGCGAGTCAAAATCCCAACCCTAATAACTGTTATGTTTCCCTTCATCTACCCCCTCTTTAACAAGGCATTTTATCAAACTGATTAATCAAATTTCAATTATTGCTTTCCCCGTTTGTTCATTTGAAAACAATACCTTCTGTTTTCATTTTTGTTTTTATTAATTGACTCTTAATTCCAAACATGCATGTAAAATTACAATACCTTCTGTTTTCATTTTTGTTTTCAAGTATTGGAGCCGGAAACCGGAAGCCGTGAGCTTATTTACCATAATTATAAATACCTTCTGTTTTCAGGCTATTTGCATAATTTAATGTTAATACGCCTGTAAGGTTTTAACTTATTGAGACACAGTTTCAATAAGGGGTGATTGATTCCAATAAAATATCTTTAAGGGGGACAAGCACACATAAATTATAGCCATAAAGATTAAAAAGCTAAGAAATTAAAATACTTACTCTTTCGAGTCATTTTTTTTTATCTTTTGTATTACTCTTGTTATGCTTGAGCCTTTTATACTGCATGGCTCCACCAAACGCTCGAACGATCTCGCCGTTAACCCCCCACGTCCCCTGCTCACATGTAATTGCTGGATCATGCGTGCAACTGTTAGATCATGCGTGCAACTGCTAGATCATGCGTGCAACTGTTTGGTAACTTGCTAGATCGTGGATGTCACCTCCAGTTTGTGCCATAATCGTCGAATATATCTCATAACCGGCCAACCGCTATGGAAGTGTTTCTTTCATTCTTCACGATTCTCTTCACAGTCCTCGAATAGTCCTGGGTTAAGCCTTTCTGGACCGAATCATTCTTCATCCCACCCAGAATGATGTCATGCCTTTTCATCCTTAGAAACATCATCCTTTTTTGTCCTTTGATTCTTTCGGCCTTTTCGTCATTGAGAGAAATTTATTTTCGGTTAACACATGCTTTAAAGTCCCCAATAGATGTGGTTTGGTAGTGTAGAGTTTAAGATCTGATCTTCAGATATTCTGGATTCGAATTCAAAGAATATGTTTCTTATAAAAATCTAGGATAGCCTCCGTTTAAGTTTGGAAAAGATAATTTGACGACAGAATTTTCAACGAGGGGAAAAAAAAAGAGAGAAGAAGTCAGGCTTTAAAATCAATGGAATTAGAAGTTTCACAAATTCAAGCCGGTTAGGTAGGTGCAAATGCTAAAGTTTTATATAAAATCACAAAAATAACATGCATGTAAAATTATAATTTGATATACGGATATGATAATCGTTGGAATAGTATCTAAATAAATCCGAGTATTGCGCGGGAACCCGATTAATTATATTAGTTTGCAAATTAATGCACTCGCGTCCAAACAGTGCCCTATTCTTAGTCATTTAAAAAAAAAAAAACAAAAACCGTATCAGCAAATCCGTTTTCGAAAATTACTTCCATTTTATAATTATGATATTTTCCAAGCTCGGGCGTAACTTCACGCGATCATCTTCTCGTACTAATGTAAGCTTTATTGCCATTAATTTAATTTATTGATTTTAATTCTGTTTTTGTTTATGAATTGATAGAGTTTGTTATACGGTGGAGGAGCGAGATCGGCAATTGTCGGCGGAGGGTTACCTCGGCTGCCACGTGTCACTGATGGATTAGTGGATGGAAGATTAGGGTTTTTGAGAGGGTATTTAGCTGCAATAGGAGCTAAAAACGACTCCTATTTATCTCATGTTCTTGCAAATCCTAGAATTTACCGATTTTTCTCCAGCGAAGCACCCAAGAATAAGAGAAGTAAGAAAATTATTCTTTTTTTTTTTGGTTCAAAATTTAATTTTGTTTTTTAATAGCCTTGCACTGTTTAATTAGGATATTGGAAGTATTTTGATTGATTTTCGTAGAGAAATGCTATGCTGTTAAATTTGATGTGCCGCCTAAGTGGCACTTGGGCGGTTTTTTCAAACACTTGCTTAATAAAATTACGCTTGTTTGACTAGTCAATCCGCCATTTGACTGGTCAAAGGCAGCTTTGGATTCGACAACATAGGTGAAATGTGAGCATTTTGTGTTTAGGAGTTGGGAAAACTTCATCAGGTGATATTGATATTGTAGAGTTAAGAATTATTTGGTAGTAGTTCTACTCTGAGCTGAAACTTTTGTTTATTGAAGCAAGTGGAGTTGCATTTTAAGCAAAATTTAAGGAGGTTTTGATTATGAAATAGTGAAAGTGATTATGTAAGGTAAACAAATAGGTGATTATGGGAATTTTTGGGATAAGTTGTCTGTTACTAGAACAAAGTGTAAGCAAGTATAAATAAATTTTGAAGCAAAAGCTTTGTGTTTACTGAATTTGTTGTTCGGGGTTGACTATCAGTTTAAAATTAAAAGAAAAATCAATTGACTTTAATTTCTGTCGAAGAAAAGTACTTTAGACATTCTTTCTAAGAGCTTTTGAGATCTGTGTTGAAGTAACTTCAACTTTTCTTATTAAGAGAAAGACTTGGAAATGTTAAAGAAGATTGTTCAATCTCTGAATATTTTGTGTTGTGGTCTAGTTTTAAACATAATGTTATGTGGGTACTAATGTACTATCCGTTTCTGCAGATTATGAAAACTTCTACCCGAAAGAGAAGAAGGAAATACCGAAAGGGGATGAACAGAAGTCTGAATCTAAAGGTGACTAACTACTCACTCTTCAAATTATTGTATTTGTTCTCTATCCCCTTTTTGTTGTTTTATGCGTATGATTTTACTGATGACTGCATGTAAGACCTTTTAAAATCTTACTTGATTCTGTCTCCAATTTCAGAGGATTCAAACACAGATGATCATGGGAATTTTCAGGACACTTTCATGAAGCAGTTTCAAAATTTGATCACCCCACTACTAGTGATTGCACTATTCCTTTCTTCTTTTTCTTTAAGTCCTCGTGAACAGAAACAAGTAAGTACTTCCTCATGTATGCTTTAAGGAAATTTTTAGTTGTCAATTCCAAAAGAGAAAAGGTTGCATCATGTTTCAAACCAATATAAGCAGGACAAGAAGCATTACTTCAATTTATTTCAACAATTTGTTCACCTAATCAATGATGATTGCGATTGGTTTTTTCTTTTATTCGTTTTCTAAGTTCAATTGTTCCTGAATCCTGATGTAAATTTGATAGTTATTTTTGACTTGTAGAACTTCTTGCTTATTTGCTCTCATTTCTTTTTCCTTTACAGATCAGTTTTCAAGAGTTCAAAAACAAACTTTTGGAACCAGGTTTAGTCGACCATATAGTTGTTTCTAATAAATCAGTTGCGAAGGTGTTTGTAAGAAGCTCACCGCACAATCAAACAAGTGAGGATGATTTCCATGGTCCTGCTAATGGTGCCCCTGCAAAAGGACACGGAGGTCTATATAAATACTTCTTCAATATTGGCAGTGTTGAATCTTTTGAGGAGAAGTTGGAGGAAGCCCAAGAAGCTCTAGGGATTGACCCTCATGATTTTATTCCTGTCACATACGTCTCGGAAATGGTTTGGTACAACGAACTGATGAGGTTTGCACCAACGCTGTTGCTTTTGGGAACCCTCATGTACATGGGGCGGAGAATGCAAGGTGGATTAGGTGTTGGTGGTGCTGGTGGGAAGGGTGCTCGTGGAATTTTTAACATAGGAAAAGCCCACGTCACAAAAGTAGACAAAAATGCCAAAAATAAGGTTAGTCTTCTCTTTCCTCAGTTAATGATGGTGCCCTTTGTTTCACAGCCTCAAAATATGTTACAGAATTTTGCCGTACTTTCTTACCAACAATAATAAAACTGGTAGTACCCTGGAAAAATGCTATTCATGATTCATATTCACCTCTTTTATTATTTGTAATATGTGGGCCATGCCAGGTCTATTTCAAAGATGTTGCTGGCTGTGACGAGGCAAAGCAGGAAATCATGGAGTTTGTGCACTTCCTCAAGAATCCCAAGAAGTATGAGGAACTTGGAGCAAAAATTCCAAAAGGTGCTCTTTTGGTAGGCCCTCCAGGCACAGGAAAAACCCTTCTTGCAAAAGCAACTGCTGGGGAGTCTGGTGTGCCTTTTCTGTCTATTTCTGGTTCAGATTTCATGGAGATGTTTGTTGGTGTAGGACCATCCAGAGTGAGAAACTTGTTTCAGGAAGCAAGGCAGTGTGCTCCTAGTATAATTTTCATTGATGAGATTGATGCAATTGGTCGAGCAAGAGGACGCGGAGGCTTCGCAGGTGGCAATGATGAGCGTGAAAGCACTCTTAATCAGCTTCTGGTTGAAATGGATGGCTTCGGAACAATTTCTGGAGTTGTTGTGCTTGCAGGCACTAATAGGCCCGATATTTTAGACAAAGCTCTCTTGAGGCCTGGTCGATTTGATCGCCAAGTTACCATTGATAAACCTGACATTAAAGGTCGGAACCAGATATTCCAAATTTATTTGAAAAAGATCAAACTTGATCACGAACCGTCATATTTCTCTCAGAGGCTTGCTGCACTCACTCCTGGATTTGCTGGAGCAGACATTGCAAATGTTTGCAATGAAGCTGCTTTGATTGCCGCAAGGGGTGAAAATTCACAAGTCACAATGGAACATTTTGAGGCAGCTATTGATAGGGTCATTGGCGGTCTTGAGAAGAAGAACAAGGTTGTCCGTCTTATTTTTGTCGGGCATCAAATTATTCCTTAGTTCGATCTCTTAATTCTGTTTTCTTTGTTCCTAGCGATCGATGTGAAATGCTCATGTTGTAAACAGGTAATAAGCAAGTTGGAGCGCCATACAGTTGCTTACCATGAATCAGGCCATGCCGTTGCTGGATGGTTCCTGGAACATGCAGAACCCTTGTTAAAAGTGACAATTGTTCCTCGTGGTACAGCAGCGCTTGGATTTGCCCAGTATGTTCCTAATGAGAACCTTCTTCTGACAAAGGAGCAGCTTTTTGATATGACGTGTATGACCCTTGGCGGTCGAGCAGCTGAGCAGGTAGCTATGGACTTTCCTTACTCTTTAGCTCTCTGATGTGATGAATAGATTCTTCCCTCCTTACACGTCTTTCCCCCCCTTTTGCAATGCAGGTTTTATTGGGAAAGATCTCGACTGGCGCACAAAATGACTTGGAGAAGGTAACAAAGATGACCTATGCCCAAGTTGCAGTGTATGGCTTCAGTGAAAAGGTGGGTCTCCTCTCTTTCCCGCAAAGAGAAGACACATTCGAAATGAACAAGCCCTACAGCAGCAAGACGGGGGCAATCATAGACACCGAAGTGCGAGAATGGGTGGGCAAGGCATATGAACGCACTGTCCAACTAATCGAGGAACACAAAGAACACGTGGCTCAGATCGCTGAGTTATTGCTCGAAAAGGAAGTTCTTCACCAAGAAGATCTCCTCCGAATTTTGGGTGAACGGCCATTCAAATCCAGTGAGCTCACAAATTATGATAGATTTAAACAAGGTTTCGAAGAGGAAGAGAAGAGCACAGAGTCCCCGGACACTGGAGCCGCGGAGGATGGTTCTTCGCCACTTGAACCTCAGGTTGCCCCTGCATGAGATGAATTTTTTTTCCTCCTTGAAGAATGTTTATTATGTAATTTTTAGACATTATCATAGTGTTTAATTTTCCCCCACTAAGATCTTTTTGACAGAGAGTCTCTGTTTGTCAATCCTCTTGCCCCTAGGTGTACAATCCTTCCAAAGGCTGTGTTACAGAAACATTGTATTATATGATAAAAGGAAACTAATAAGGAAACTAAAATATAATTAAACCGGAATAAAATTTTCATTAAAACGAGAATATTTTGATGATAAATAAAATAAAACTTTTTGATGGTGATATTATCCTCAGTGTATTCATTCCCTTTCTTTTTTGGTTTCGTTATGATATTATTTTCTTTAAATAAAAAACTGTAGAATAGTTAAAAAAGGTTAAATAAGATACGAAGATTGTATTGGACATATTGTATTTTAATATTAAAATTATATTAATTATAATATTTTATTATTTTTCTATTTATTGACGGTTAATGTCAGTGTTACCATATTATTAATTTAATGTGCGTAAAATTTGATTTTAACAATAAGTTTTAAATAACTCTTTATTTTAGCTGAGCAAATCAAAATTATTTCATTAATAAATTATATTTTTCATTAATTTATATGACACATTTTAATAAATTTTCGAATTAAGCAGGGGCGATTACCTCCGCTCACCTCTTTGTGGCTCTGGCTCCGCCACTGATTAGTTGACTGCTAGTTGGTCTTAGTGTTAAAATGTAATGGTTAACTAATGGTCAATTAAGATTTTGACGGAAATATAATAATAAAATATAATATTTCAAAATTTACAAAACATAATTATTATTTTATTGTAAATTTAGTAATAAAATATAATTAACCTCAAAACAAACGATCCGAAATCTAATAGGACATTAAATACATATAATTATAGCACACCCAAAAACATACATATACGAATAAATGACCTAAAAACGTAGAACTCCAAATCCGAAAGATATATGCTCCCACTCAAATATGAGGAGATAAACTACTCCTATTTTTGAGAGATGAGAATTACCGGGACTCGAACATGTGCTCTTCCTTGCAGTCATATCCTATTCTTGCTTAAGAAGTAGATAGACAAAAAACTAGAATTAAGCACTAAAGTGAACCAAACCAATGGAAAAACGTACATTCAAA
The DNA here is from genome assembly GCA_019454045.1 of Zanthoxylum bungeanum. NCBI lineage: Eukaryota > Viridiplantae > Streptophyta > Magnoliopsida > Sapindales > Rutaceae > Zanthoxylum > Zanthoxylum bungeanum. Next base: position 313,900 of record SKCR01030470.1, on the reverse strand, counting down.
TCTAAATAATGTGAGGACAAATGCAATCAAACAAGGGAGATTCAAACCCAAAATCTCTTATTCTTTCAAACTCATTTTTTTATTTTCCGAAAATAATATTTCAAATTCATCAGTCCCGTAATTCTTCTTGTTCCACATAATACATATATTTTTTTTTTTATATTATTAGGTTTATCATAATTTAATTTGAGTTTTATGATTTTCCAAAATTTATATTCGAGTTATTATGGTCGTGTAATTATATCATTATGATATTTTTATATATGAATAAATTTCATTTTCTAAAAAAAAGAAACAATCTTTCAAACTCTACTACCATACTAAATGGGTTCCAGGAGAGAGTTTATAAATAAATATGTGTTTCAATTTTTTTTTATTATATATTTTTAATTTTCGCATATACAACTTAATTAAGAAGTGGGCCTAAAGTTAAACAGTACAAGCCCATATAATAGCCCAGTCCAAACAAGATCAATGCACGACTCAGAATCCCCGGCAAATGGCGACGAGCTAACTGCTAACCCTTAGCTGCTCCGTCTTAGGCGTCGTATGAACTGAACGCTACAAAAGTTTGAATCTTTCACTGAGAGAGAGGCCAAAAAGTTTTAGCTTTAAGCTCTTTGCTGATCTTCAAAGCAACTTACAGAGCCTAAACATGGAAAAACGTGAGCTTTCCAGCACTTTAAAGAACTTGAAGGTACATAAGAGCTTTTTTTTTTTTTTTTTAAATGAATTCAAGTTGAGATTTGAACTGGATTTTCCTTTAATTCACCTGGGTTTCTATTTTTTTATAAATTTTTTTCCTTAAATTATGCAATACTGTTAGCCCTGTAAACTTGTGAGCAGAATGTGATTGTTTTTAAACAATTTATGATTGCAATAGTTTATGCAAAGGGCGGCTCATAGAGAGGAGAGAGCTAAGAAAGAAGAAGGAAATCCTGAAGAGAATTTCATTTCCCTTGATACTGTTAAAAGAAAATGGTACATCTTTTAAGTATATTAATTCATATTATTTTTATTCAGTATTATGCTTTGCTTTGTTATTTCTTATTCTTCTTATTATGGTTTCAATTTTGCTGCTATTGTGTAACAATAACATAATTTATGATCAGGGGTCTCACATTATTTTGCGACTTGTATTATATGAGTGTTCTTGAAGCCTGAAGGAAAGGCATATATACTTTAAGTTAGATACCTGTATGGTTAAACTGAGGTGGTTCGTTCTTGATGGTTCTATACTTAAACCTAGGCGTCTAATGTGATGATCTAGAGACTGTTAATTCTGTAAAATAGGATACTGATTAATGAATGTTTGGTGCGAAGGCACTTAATTCTAATTATCTGTATGTTTTAGGTAGAGGCTTGTTATGGTATCATACTAATGATCATATAAGAAGCGTGTTGAATCATGAGATTTCTGAAGATTTCAACATTTGTATAGTGTCAGGGTTAAGAATTGATTTTAGATATTTTCCGAATATTTCACCTTTTTCTTCCATTTAATAATTGTATATTGCTCATCTTTGTATATATGCAGTGTGGTCATAATGGAAGGGGATCCTCATCCAGGAGCTGTTATAGGGCGGATGTCATTTCAAAGTTTTAACCCTTCTATTGATGTGAGTATAAAGGCCGAATGACCTTAAAATTTTCAATTGAATACTGACTGCAGTCCTCATGTTTAAGCCTTTATCGTGTTAGAAATTGCATGGAGAAGCAACAAACTTTCACCAGCCAGAAGCTGCTGCCACATGTTCTGGCAGTCAAGTTGGAAGAAATTCTTTGAGGTATGTTGCTTGCCTTCTTGAATCCTTTTGGAAACTTAAAAGAAATTTATCTCTGTTTTATAGGAAAAATTCTATTCGTAGTTGGGCTTTGTCTGACAAATACTTGAAGATGAATTACAAATTTTCCTTCTTCATGCTGGGTCTGCAATTTACAGATTTATCGCCTCATTGATACCACCCAACTAGATGCTTCTCTCCACTACGGATGATTGGCATAAGTTCTTAAGATGGGGGGCCTGGTCTTTCAGTTCATGAAACAACAATAAACAAAATGAATTGAGTAAAAAATGTTTGAGACAGATAGACTCCATACTGAAAAGTTTCAGGCTTTATCAGAGTATTTTTGTGCGCCAATCATTACCCTAAGAATTTTTAAATGGTTTTACTATGGTAGTGTGGAGATTGTAAAAATTCATAACACAAGTGGTGTGGAGATAGTTTTTGAGTCAAATTTGCATCCATGATTCGGGGCAATGATCTGTCAGCTCTGGTCCCCATGATCTCTCTCTCTGCCCCAAAATTCTAGGAATTCATCTAAAGTATGCCATTTCCACAAGTTGTTTTCTTATGCATGTGACATTTCTTGTTTTACGGCTTGTAGATGAATATATTTTACACACGCACTTAATACGTGTTAATGGATGTAAAAATAGGTAGAGGATCTGAGGATAATGGTGGATTAAGAGATAGAAGTTCAAAATAAGCATGTGTATGATGACTTGCAAAGAGGATATATTATGATGCATCTGATTGTTTTTTTCAATGCTTTTTTGCAGAGAAAATGGATTGTCAGAGGATGGGGCGGAGTGCTTGAAAGCTGATAAACTTGATGCTAATGGAGTCCTCAAAAGAAAACAGTCTGAAGTAGAGTCCGAACAACAATATCCAGATAAATCCCCCAAAAATGTTCAAGCTGGCCAAGAAGCCTCACCAAGTAACCGTAAAGGTTCCCATAAGCAAGAAAAGCGCGAAAAGCTGGATTGGAGTGTTCTTAGACCACCAAAATTTCCAAACAAAAAGGGTGAGCAAAACTAAAAGATTATTGATTATATTTATTTCCTGGAATGCCTAAGTTGACATGGACATAAACCATAAAAAGAGATTTAGATTTTATGGAGCGTGATAAAACAATGATCCCAAATAAAACATAATGGTGTCAAAAGGTCCATGTAACCGATACTAATCCAACTAGCGGGAAAAGACTTTGTTTGGTGTCCTAACATATGGAGCTGTAATCTTATGATAATTTAATTATCAGTTTTCCCAATTAGTCGTTTGATTTCATTATTGTTTGTCCTCTCTTCTGCTTAACATGTACTAAAAGAATAATCATTTATTCAAATTTTAATACTTTTCTGAACAACTTGTAATAATATTTGAGAGTGGAATCATGTTTCTATACATGAAATTTGTCTAGGGTCTTTGTGGTTATCATTTCTTTGGCTTATTTTGCTCGTGAAATTTGAAACTTAGAACTTTAATAATTTGAATGAAGAATGATATGAGAGGAATGATTAAAGCTTTTTGCATATTGAAATCCAATCAACACAACATAATCATATTTCAACCACTGTTGATGCAGGAAAACCAATTTACTGAATTATAAGTTCCTTTGATGTGAAATATCAACATAATCATATCATATTTCTGAAATTAGAATTCTGGAGTGTGTAAACATTGAAATATTTTGGGATATTATAGGGAGATAAAATAAATCAAGTTTTTATACCAAGATATTCTTCATAGACAAATATATCCAAGTATTAATGAGAAAATATTCTTTCCATGGATATAGGAAAGAACTTTCGAACCATGTACTTTATTTTCGACCATTTAATTTATTCCGCAAAATATTTACCATTTTATTGTATGATTAATTAACTTATCCCAACAATTAAAATACTATTCTACTGCCAGAAAATGTATTCAATCCACTGTCATAAATATATAAAAACACAGTCAAGACAGAAAGGTTTCCCAGTTTTGTTTCTCTAGTGAAGCCAGAGAAAGAAAATGTGATAAAACTCAATTCACAACAATATATTTGAGTTCATCACCACCAGAATAGATGGTAACTTGATTGTAAAGCATTTAAGTTTTCTCTAACAAAATGATGATCCATTTGGTTTATAGATCAAAAATATAACAGACATAAATAATATAATCTTATGATATATTAGCTGCAAGTAGTCATGGATGCGATTTTCACTCACCCCTCGATAGGTTTCCAGAGAGAGAGAGCGTAGGCTAATCTCCCCTTCCATCCTTGCAGCATCCACTCCCCAACCTGATCAATAACAAAATCTGGATGAAAGTTCGATTTCACCAAAGTCCTAAGGCTCTTCAAAATGAACTTGTCTAGTTCAAGCTGCCTGAACCCAGCTCTCAGATTCCGAGCCTGCCACTGTTTATAAGACTCTGGCCTTTCAACTCTCTCTATACCCTCACATGCAATGACATTCACGGCATCTTTCCCATATACTTCTCTCTCAAATATCATCCTCCCCTGATCTTCTCGAGGTACAGTAGACTCGAACATATCAAAAAACGTGGAGAAATGAAAGAGTGCCTCTCGAAATCGTGGCAGAAAAAAGGGTGCATTGTAGATACCATTAACAACTCCTTGGATGAATATGTCGGGATTAGCTTTCTTGATCAACTCTAAAACAGCATCTCTTGGACTGTTAATGACCACTGTATCATCAGGCAAGTTCTTCATCCGATACAAACAATTAACAACAGTTATCTCGTCTCTGTCAATCTTGAGATCCTCTAGTTGAATATTCTGCCATTTCTGTGCTATGGCGTTGTACTCAAATGGGACATCAAATCTCTGGGCGTAACATTTTAACCGGCGCCCTGTCTCTTCAATTCTTTCTGCAGGTTTGAACCCTGGCTGAGGAAACTCAATGGCTGTCATACGAATCTTCGGAGGACCACCAAGCCTTTTTGAGATGCGCTGAATGAGGCAAGGCCACTGGAAACCATAACCAATGCCAAAATCAATAATGTGGAGCCTTGTTGATTTCTCTGCTAGTTTCATAATCATTCTGTTTGCCATAAAAAATGACATCCTATTGAAGGGGCACGATGAAACATAAACCTTGTAAGCTTGTATGACCTCAGCAGCTGACGCCCTACTACTTGTTAGATGAGTTTGAATCGGTGTCCGAGTTCCAGCCAGGCGTGCCTCAAGACCAATAGCAAAGTAATGTGCCATTCTTTGGGTTCCATCACCAAAAGGAGAAGAATGCAGCTTAATCTGCTTTAACATATCGTTTGCAGTTCTTTGGTCATAATTAGCCACAGCTTGTGCACACAAATTTAAAAGCGTCCACAAATCGACAACCTCACTCTTCTTTCCTTTCCTCTTCGAGCGTGTTGTTCCACCATTAGATCCTTTTGACTGCACGTTCTGCTGCACCTTTCCATCCAGTCCTTTTTGCACTAATCCGTGAATGAGACATATTGCAGACTTATTATTCTCACACTTACACAGCACCACTTCATCAAACATCTCTAATGGCTCATTCTCAGCAGGAGATAGCACAGATTGCTTGTTGCTCCTCCCTTCTTCAAGATAATCACCATCCTCCAATTCATCATATTTCCTTCCCCTAGACCCATATGATGAACTGTAATCTCTGTCTTCCCCTTCTTGAGTCTTTGACGGGTCACTCGTTGAATTAATAATAAAGGTGTCATCATTTTGTAGGGAAGTTTTGCAGTTACTATACAAATTTGGTACAAGAACACTTTCAGGTGAATCAATATGAGTAGTCTGAGTAACAGAGGACCCAAAACCCCCTTGATTACTAATCCAATTGGGCTCAAACAAGTTGTTAACAGTAGCACTGCCACTTCTGCTAGCATAATTGCTATTACTAGTGCAATAATCATTCAGGCAATCCGAGTTTCGAGGGGTTTCATTTGGTGAAGGAGGGTATTTCTGGCCAAGAACATCATAAAATGATTTCTCAGCAGCTTGGAGAGATAAACAATCCTGCAACATACATGTCTTACCCTCTAGGTCTTCTTCCATTAGTATCTCACTAATATACCTAAGAGTTGCATTAGAAAGCTCAATGGTGTCTCCAGGGTCTCCATTTGAGCTCATTTTAAGTGGGTTTTGATTGTTTTGAACAAAAGATAAATTTTTAGTCCTAAAGGAGAGATCTTTAGAAAAAGAAAATGCAAAAAAAGAAAAAAAAAAAAACCTGAAACTTGGGTTCACTGATTTGCTTTACCCAAAAAAATTAAAAAATAAAAATAATAATGAAACAAAGAAGTAAGACTAGATGAATAAATAAACAAACTAACTGGGTAATTTCAAGAAATAGAAGATAAGATTGGAAATATATGAACCATAAGAAAAGAAAAGATAATTTAATAAACTGAAGCAAGCTAGAAACAAAAAAACAGAACAAGATAAAGAGAAGAAACCAAAGTGAAGAAGAAGGAAGAGGGTACCTCAGTGAAATGAAACTTCGGCTCTGGCTTCAGGACATGAGAAGATCAAAAGTTTGGGAAAAAAATGATAATGGATGGACATATGACCAGAACTAAGAACTGAGAAGGAATATTCTGTTAAATAAGACCAAAAAAACAGCCGCCAGGTCGCACTATTCACATTTCATAAAGAATTAAAAATATATTTAAATTTATCTATATCTCTTAAATTGTATTTCATTTTAATTAGAATTTGATTATTCACCATGTATCTGTTATAAGATATCTAATGAGCTGGAATTGAGATCTCATTCACCTTAATTAAAATGGTTCATTGACTTTGAAGACCAACACAGAGGTGCTGTTCATATTTGGAGGCAAAATGGAGAGCTGAGATTAGTTACAGTTGAGGAAAGTTGGGTACTGTCAAATAAAATCGGATCCATCCCTTATTTCATTTTTGTTCGGGTAATCAGTTAAATAAAATTGATTGACGATCACTTAGTTAAACTGGAAAAATAATATCGAATAAGGTTGATTTAACATAAAGGTTTTTATGATACTTTTTTCAGCACATTTAAATTTTAAACATATTTACCTTCTTACAAAAAAAAAACATATTACTTGAATCCCGAAGGTGCGTGATTTGATAGTGTAAGGTTTAGGATCTCATTTTGAGGTCCAGAGTTCGAATTCAGAGAATGCATTTCTTATAAGAACCTGAGAGGTTTTACCTGTTCTGTTTAAGCCCAAAAAAATAATTTGACGGCGAAATTTCCAACTATTCTTAAAAAAAAAAAAATTGGCAAACAAGAAAGATAGATTTATGCAATTTCTTATATTATTATTAGGGGATATTGGGTGCAATTCAATGCTAAAACTGGATATAAAGTCCAATTATAAGTAAAGTTGTTGGCTTACCAACAATCATTTGGTTGCATGATTATCTTGAAATTCCCCTGCTTGCTGACTAGTCTTATGACTGCAATCATGTGATATTATTATCCCACTATTTGTGAGTTGGAATGCATGACCAATCTTGGAGGTGGGGTCTATAAATTTTTTAATTTAAAATAAAAAATTTATAATAAAAAAATTATGAATCTCATATCGTTGAGCAGATTTTTGTATTGAATTTTGATTTAATTTAAATATAATTGAATATTAATTATATAATTTTATTAAAACATGCGTATAAAATTTTTTGAAAAACTTAATACAACTAACCTGGATCCAAATTTCCAAACCAAAATATCTTACAAGGGTATTAGGCTAGAACAAGAATATAAATTACTATGCAAGTGTTTTCTAAGGGTAATAAACATTATAAAGAAAACCTCATATGTGATTCACTGCTGCAAAGTGATTTTAAAAACTTCAGGACATCAGGATAATCCATACATACGATTGGTTTTTTTAAAAGAAAAGTATCATTTGTCATTAATCTCCAATAAGAATAAGGTACATGATTTCTACTGGAAATGAATCCAATCGTACAGTTGTTTCAACATTTTGGATTGCTAACTTAGCTAAAGAGTGAGCAACAACATTATAATTTCTGGATACATGAGAACATCTAAAACTTTGGAAATACCTGCAAAGATCCTCAATATCAGAAATTACCTGCAAAGATCCTCAATATCAGAAATTACCTAAAGCACTTTTGTAATATTGCTACTCATTTTGTTAATTAGATCCACAACCCCTTGAGCATATGATTCCACAACAATCGAATCCAGCCATACCTATTCCGCTAGATGCATACCCCATCTTACTGCCTCAGCTTCCGCATAGAGTACATCTCCACAGAATTTCGACACTTTACTGTTAGCATTGATTGTGAAATTAAAGGAAAAATTAATTTTCAGTAACTGAAATTTTGATTTCCAAAAGTTAATTTGCCTACTATTTATAATTAATTCTGTAAGTTACAATTAGAGTTTTAAAACCTACACTACCCCTTTTTTCTGGTAAGGTTGTAGCCTGCTGAGACTTTGAGTTGAGAAATATGCTTAAGAAAAACTATAACTCCTACGCGCGTTTACCTTCTTCTTGGTTCATTTTCTCTTAATTTAGACTCTGCTTCTCTCTCTGAAATTACTTTAAGCTCCCTCTACTGAAATTTCTCGACAGATTCAATGGACTCCATATCAGTCATCCCCATAACCATCGCCTCCTGCTAAATCTCAGCCATCCGATCAAAAACAAAAACCATGAAGAGCTCACCGTCGGGCTCGTACTAAAGCAACTACGGCTTCAAGTACCCAATCTTGTTAACCATGTGTCATAAAACAGCTTTCGAACTTTAAGAGTGCTGAAAAAAACAAAAGACAATGGCTTCAAGGTTGTTGTGGGCTTCAAGGGTTGCTTCATTCCTCAGGATCTATATTTTCCACAAAGGTTTTTCTTCGGGTTCTTTTATTGTGTTGTTTGTATATTAACATTGATCTTTGTAAGCCAATGGTTTCTTAAAAAGACGAATGATGGGCAGGGGAGTTTGGTTGGCTTGCCAATTTTCTATGATTAAATAGATAGGGAGCTTGATTTTGTGTTTGTAAATATCTTTGGCCGCAAACTTTAGCCGTGTTGGTGTTGGCCTGGTTGTGGGGGAACAACTTGAAAAAAAATAAATAAATAAATAAGTTGTTTTTTTGATAGAGCCGAGAGGCTGAGTTTCCGAGCAATAATTTTGTGTTGGGTGTGAGTATACCAATCGGTTTTGTGCAAAATCGATTGATACAGTGTTTTTCTGGGCTTGTTTTATCCTGGGGACGGCGGGGCTGACATACTGCTAGCACAAATACCGGGCAGAGCCGCGAAACGTATTAAAGAGAGCGACCTAGTCCGCGACTCAACCCAATTACACTTTTTGCATCCTTGGTGAATGATAATATTATTCTAATTTGTGATTATTGTTCCAACAATTTACTGCCTGCCGCTAAAATCATACCATTTCAGTCTCTGATAATAGCTCTCAGTCCAGAAGATTGCTTCTCAACATTGGTCGCTGTGTCAACATTTATCTTGTAGTAGCCAATCAGAGGTGAATTCCAAGACTTCTTGGTGATCGCCTTGGATATTGTGTTGTGGTCATTGTCCGGATGCATTATCCTTTGATATGAATCACCCAAAGCTTCTGCCCTTGCACCTATCCCCCAAGTTCCTTCAAATTTTCCTTCAAAAATTCGCTTATTTCTGGCGTGCCAGCTTGCTCAGAATGTTGCAGCCATCCTCTCAAAGTCTGTTCTATTATGATTACTGGCCAATTGACTAAACATAGTCCAGATTTCCTGACATGATGCTTCTTGTATACTCTGATTAAAAGAGGTAATTTTCCAAACTTTCTTTGCTATAGAAGCACATGATCAATGCTCTCTATTCCAGAATTGCAGTATAGGAAGATAGGATTTTGCAAAAATAGAGGCTTCAAATTTGTGAAAAAATTAATATTCAAGAAAGAAAAAAATTCTCTTTTATTGATAAGAGAACACATATATTAAAAACTCGTCGAAGCTCCCCAAAAACTCAAGGCTGCCCCTGAAAAGCTTCATATTTTGTTACTCCTCGACAGGAGTCCAGAAGGAAAGAGCAAACATGACCTTCCCCTTCCATCCCTGCAGCATCATCTTGCCATTCTCATCAAAAACAAAGTCCTTGTGGTAATCTGTTTTAACCAATTTCCTCACCCTCTCCAATAGTTTCTGGTCTAATGGCAGCTGCCTGAACCCAGCCCTCATAGTCCTAGCCTGCCATTGCTTATACGTCTCCGGAACATCAGTTATCTCCAAACCCTCACAAGCTACAACACTCATAACTTGCCTTCCAAGTAATTTTCTTTCAAAAATCAACCTCCCTTGATCTTCAGAAGGTACAGTAGCTTCAAACATATCAAAAATTCCAGAGAAATGGAGTAATGCCTCGCGGAATCTTGTGATAAAGAATGGAGAATTATATGTCCCATTAGTGACTCCATGGACAAATAGATCCGGATTAATTCTCCTGATCAAATTTAAAACAGCATCCCTCGGGCTGTTAAGTACTATTGTGTCACCAGGAAGGTCATTTAACCTGTACATGCAAGTAACCACAGTCATCTCATCTCTGTCAATCCTGAGATCCTCAAGTTTGATAGTCTCCCATTTCTGTGCTATGGCATTGAACTCAAATGGGACATTACAGCCCTCACAAACTTTCTTTAAGCGGCGTCCTGTTTCTTCAACCCTTTCCGCAGGGCGGAAACCTGGTTGAGGGAGTTCAATTCCTGTAATGCGAAGCTTGGGAGGCCCTCCAGGCCTATATGACTCACGCTTGATAAAACAAGGCCATTGAAAGCCATAAGAAATTCCAAAGTCTATGATGTGCAGCCTTGTCGCCTTCTCTGCTACTTTCCCAATCGTTTGATTTGTGAAAACATTTGATGCTTTTCTGAAAGGACTTGCTGACACATATACCAGCAAAGCTTTTAAGATATCAGCAACTGATGTGCTATTAATATATGCTGGAGAATAAGAAGGTGTGCAAATTCCAGCCAGGCGTGCCTCAAGGCTATTAGCAAAGTAATGCGCCAGCCTTTGGGTTCCATCACCAAATGGAGAAGAGTGTTGCCGTATCTGCTTTAGCAGCATATTTGCTCTACTTTGGTCATAGCTTGCCACTGCTTGTGCACATTTAGTTAGGAGACTCCACAGATCCACTAGTTCAAGTGTATTCGCCAGACGCGTTGTTCTACCTTTGCATCTCTTTATCTTCTCATCATACTGAAATGTTCGTGCTGTCTCAGAGAGAGGACAATCTACAAAGTCATAGTTACCACCCTTAGGAGTCATGGCCTCATCAAACAGATCTGATTGCTCTGACTCTTCAAGCAAAGGCGCTGAATACTTATTGTTTCTCCCTTCTTCCAAGTAATTGCCATCTGTATGGTGATGTTTTCTTCCTCCTGACACATCTAATGTGTCATGTTTCCCTTCCTTCCCTGCACCAGCTACCACCTGATCATCATTCAGAGGTCCTTCCCTGGACAGCCTTGAAAGAGCACTTCCATGAAACTCAGCTTGGTTAGCAGCAGTACAGTTGCTATCATCATCCGGCCTGTTGCCATTAGGAGAAGGTGGATACTTCTCCCCAAGAACATCATAGAAGGATTTTTCAGTAGCTTGAAGGGCTAAACAGTCCTGCAACATGCAGGTCTGACCATCAATATCTTCTTCCATAAGTATATCATTCATGTACTTGAAAACAGCATAAGAACAGTTAGTATGATCACTGTTGTATGGAGAATACTTGTATGATCTTGGACTTGAATGAGGAGCTATGTCACTAGAAGGGTATTGATGACTCTTTTGATCCATGACTTTTTATTTTCTTTTAGTTACCTAAACACCAAATTGGGTGGACCTAATAAAAAAAAAATTGATTTTCAAGAAGCTAAACTTTAATATATGAATATGAAGCTATTTGTCTATGAAGCTTAAAGAAAAATAAATGTTGAAACTTATGAACTGGTTGTTCTGGTTTCTAAAACAGACTTTAATAAACTCAAAGGAAGAATCAATGCATGGTAATTAAATAACAAATGGGACACGAATCAGAATGCTAACAGAAGGAAAAAATAATTCTTAGGACTTAAGTCAGAGCTTTGAAAGATGCAAGTAATGGAAGGCATATATATAGCCATGTTAATAAGGGGAAGGTGACCAGGTTTTAAGTTCCTTTTCTACGATTTTGGTACTACAATTGGGCTTAGTCCGTAGGTCATTTCCCTCACGATTTTATTCCAAGTTTAAAATAGTAACCCACTCACTTTGAGTCATATAAGGGTTGAGGGTATATTCGTAAGTACTATTAGACTATATAAATAAACCCTCAATCAAAACCCCACCGTCAAACCATCTCTTCCGGGCTTAAACGGAGCAGGTAAAACTCTCGGCTGTCGCAGGCTCTTACAAGAAATGCACTCCCTGAATTTGAACCCAAGACCTCAATATGAGATCCTGAACCCTACACCAGAAGCAGCCGCCTTTATCACATTCTGCCGTAGCTTTCAACCACAAATTCGGTGACATGAGCCTGTCTGGATTAGAGCTGTACTACAAGAAATTAAGAAAAAAATTTATACGAAACCGAAAGCTTGTTCAAAAACTAAAGTGAAAGATTGTTCTTATTCGGCATTCTAATTGGAAACATCATATCAGCCAAAACTTGTCTCGTTAGAGGCTTCCTCACTATGTATGTATGTTCATCTCTGCATCAACTTTAGCACCAGATGCTGCTTCAAAACTAAAGTGAAAGGTTGTTCTTATCAGGCATTCTAGTTAACTGGAATCATCATATCAGCCAAAACTTGTCTCGTTAGAGGCTGCAGCAAATCTCTGCATCAACTTTAGAGCCAGAAAATGCATATTGCTTGCCACGTACGTTTATGTATCTGATCACTGAGCAGACAGCAGACTAACTATTGAAAGAGAATTGAGCTGAAACAATCTATAAACTGTATCTTTAAACACCTTCAAAGGCCAGAGCTTCCCTCTAGACAGGATAAGAAACTTCATGGATATGGATATCGGATATTTTTTGGATTTAGATCAATTATTACCAAGGCATTAGTTGCTGTTTTAAGATGGTGTCTTGCTGCCAGCCAGCTGGCGTGCCTCGAGGCCATAGCAAAGGAGTGAAACGGGTGGCTGAGTCCGGTCTCGTTAAACACTAAAAATAGACTAAAATCAGTGAAATCGATGAACCAGACCAATCGATTCCTAATAAAAATAAGAAAAATTTAACCAAAAATTAATAATAAATATTTTTTTTATAATTTTAATTAATTAAAAATATTTATGATATTATCTGGTTTTATCATTTTAACCAGAATGATTCAACCAGTCGAACCAATGACTCATTGTTCAATCACCCATCTGATTTTTAAAACACTATTGATCATTACTTGTCCCATGGCAATTTCAGGCCAGCTCTATTGCATACGGGTTTTTTTGTTAATCAAATAAAACGGTAGAGTATCAACAAAAATCAAGACGGATATCCCAATAAAGTTGACATCCCTTTATTTTTCAATCCTCTACTCCCCATTAATAAAATTTATTCAACATAAACCTCATTTGAAACGGAAGAAAACCGTGGTTACAATAATAACAAAAAAAAAAACTGGAAAAAGAAGATAAGATTTTTATCTACAAAAATGAGAGAAATTCCAATTATCAGCACATTAAAAGTTAAAAACCCTCTCAAAGCCCATGGCAAATTCCAATTGCATGCTGCTTCGAAAAGAGGACATGGTTACTTCTGACCAAGAACATCATAGAATGATTTTTCGGTAGCTTGAAGGGCTAAACAATCCTGCAACATGCAGGTCTTCTTCCATAAGTATATCATTTATAACCTGAAATTTTTTTTTTTTTTTTTTGAAACGTTGGAAACTCCGCCACCAAATCACCCATTCTGAGCCGCGGCGCAGGTAAAACCACCTAGGGGTGAGCACCGGAACCGGGTCTACCCGGAACCGGTTAGAACCGGACCGAAAATCCGGGTTTGGAACCGGAAACGTTTCAAACGGTCCGGTTCCGTTCCAAATACATGGAACCGATTTTTAATCGGTCCGGTTCCGGTTCTAGAACAACCAGAACCGGAACCGGACCATAGAATCGGAACCGGAACCGAATTTAGAACCGGATTCGATACCCGTATTGATACCCGAATATTGAACCGAATTGATACCTGATAATATAAAACGAAATCATTTTTTTGCAGCATAAATTAACATCAAGTAGTAGCAACCCTAAAGGCTAAAACCCATTTGCAATTGCATCTGCCACCTGCCATCATAACTCATTTCTGAGGTTGAATCACTTCTGTTTTTAAAATTGCAGACTTGCAGTTACATTATTTATTGATTTTTATGCATTCTGTTTTAGTGTTTTCTTCATTTCTTGTCTATTGGCAATTGGGCAAGTATGATTTGTTTATGCATTATATAGTTTTTTTTTTTTTTTTGGCAGTTTCAATTTTTAAAGTTTGCCAAAGTTATATAAATAGGGTAATTCGGAATCGGACCGGAACCGAATTGGAACCGAATAATAGGGTACCCTATTTAATTGGGTAGGTTCCGGTTCCACTTAGTTAGGAACCGATTTTTTCTGGGTAGGTTCCGGTTCCATGCGGAACCGGAACCGAAACCGATTTTGCTCACCCCTAAAACCACCGGCTATCCCAGGTTCTTACAAGAAGTGCACCCCCTGGATTCGAACCAAGAACCTCAAGGTGAGATCCTGGACCCTACATCACCAAGCCACACCCCTTGGGGACTTATAACCTGAAAACAGCATAAGAGAAGTTAACATTTTCTCAATTGTATGTAGAGTCTCCATCCGAGCTTGAAGCCAAAGATGGAACTGAGTTAATAGAAAGTGATGATTGGTGGATTATCCATCAACACTCACTCATGAACAGATTTTTAACCTGAACTGACCCGAGTTGAGCCCTGGTCAAATTCAAATCTGTTATAACAGACCTAAACAAAATTAATTTTCCAGGAATTCAACTGCAAATATAAGACGGTCGTGACTAACTTAATGGTCTAGTTGGTCATGAGTTCAAATTCTGGAAACAATCTTATGAAAAAGTAAGTGTATTACAAATATTATAATATTCCACGGTAATTGGGAAATCCGAATCAGAATTAGGCTTAGACTACTGAATCAGACCCACGCAGCAGACCCTCACGGCAGACCCTGAGAAGCAGACCCTGGAGATGCGCGTTTCAGACCCTGACGGCAGTCCTTGGGGCAGACCCTGGAGCAGACTCTGACGGCAGACCCTGACAGCATCTGATGGATGCGTCTGAAGGCAGACTCTGGAGCAGACCCTAGAGATGCGTCTGACTCTGAAGGTTTTGTGCGTCTGCCTCTGAAATGATGCTCTGAAAGCAGACCATGATAAAGCTGAAGGCGAGCCTCAAACGATGAGCGAGCCTCTGCTTTGTGCCTCTGCCTCAGAATGAAAGCGTCTGCCTCTGCCCGACTCTGAGCCTCTGAAGAAAGCGTCTGCCACTGATTGAAGAAAGCGTCTGACTGAAGAAAGCGAGCCTCTGCCTCTGACGCGACACCCTTGACTCTGATGAAAGCGTCTGACTGAACCACTGCTTCACTTTCCCGAGGCTTGTTGATGTCAACAATCTCCTTAAAACAAATTCATCCACTACCGTAGGTGCAGTAGAACGTGAGACGATTGTTTCCCAGGATGCAACGGAAAACGAACGAGTATGGGCACCACCAAAAACCTGTTACCAACGAACCACTTAAGTGTTTGAACTCTTCCCAAACAAAAAATAATAAAGAAAACCGAGAGGAACTGTGTGTTGTGTTTTTGTCTATTTTTCTGTCCAAAAACGAAAGTGAACACTGCTGCCTTATAAAGAATGTGAACATGCCAATTAATCACATGAGTGGGAGACCTTCCATTGCTTGTAACCACCAAGTTAATTAATATCATTAATTCAACTGTTATGGAACTTCAAAAGGCTTGAAAAAAATAAAGAGACATGCAAAAATAGGCTGGGCCGGGCCCTCACAATTTGGTCCGGCATTCGTGTACGCAGGACGCGCAGGTGCACACGAGCCAAGCCTGTTTGGATTTTGATTTGCACCCCTCTGCGTGCGCACGTAGAGAGAGCCTATATCCTTATAACTCTTACCCATCTACATATGAGCAATCATATATAAGCACAATTTCTCTCTAATAGCTTTCCCATGTGGGACAAGCTTAATTCTCTTTATTTTCCAACACCAATGGGTGAACTTTGAGCAATAATTTCTCATTCACCCAAGCACAATTTTAAGCATATGAATATACCATTTCGAACTACTCACGGAGGAGTATCTAAATCATTCAATAACAACCACTAACACGAAGTGGACCATGCTTAAAAATATGCCTCAAAATGCTTACTCATTAGCATTTTCCAACAATCCCCTACATGAATGAAATTGGCGAAAAACGACAAATAAAATTATTTTATAAAACATTTTATTTTGACCTAGAATAGTTCAACGGTTCAACACCTGCATATGATAGGTAGGCCTCAGCCTTTGAACCTTCCATTGTGAAAATATATCTCATTTACTGGCTGACAGTGGACGCGATGTCATTGAACTGTACTGTCGTTCATGTAAATAGAAAACATATATCACACAGATGTTTTACCTAACACATATGAGTTCTCATTATTATGTTCATTTTGGCCATGAACATCAGCCTGATTCTGCAAGAGTTTCTAAGATTGTGCCCCGTACAATTCCCTTTGAAGCGGCCCAACTTCTCTCTCACATATGTGATTTCTTATTTAAGAGTATCTCGTAATACTCTGCTCGGATTCCCGACGCATAAGAATCATTAAAAGCTTTTGCTTAACCTTTATCCATACTAGCATCACTGTTTCATTTCACCATAGGAATGGACTAGAGGGTAACCCCCCACAATGAACCAATTATGTCATTTACGAGTAGGTTGTCCATTTGAACCTAAATCTTGGGATCTCCAGTCAACAAGGTTGGGTTTTCCTTCGTAATAAACATTTATCTAATGGGCTTTAGTCTCATTCCCCTCGATGATTTCGCAACTAACTCTCTGTTTAACCCTTTGGTTAGCGGATCCGCAATGTTATCATTTTACTTTACATAGTCAATCGAAATAACTCTAGTAGAGAGTAATTGTCTAACGGTATTGTGTCTACGACGAATATGTCTAGACTTACCATTATACATATTGTCATGTGCCCTTCCAATTGCAGATTGATTATCACAATGAATGCAAATTACTGGCACTGGCTTAGGCCAACTTGGAATATCCTCTAGAAAATTTTGAAGCCATTCAGCTTTTTCAGCACATTTATCTAATGCAATGAATTCTGATTCCATTGTAGATCTGGCTATCACAGTCTGTTTGGAGGATTTCCATGATATAGCTGCATCTGCTAGTGTAAACACATAGCCACTGGTAGACTTTGAGTCTTTCATGTCAGATATCCAACTAGCAGCACTATATCCTTCGACTACAGCTGGATATCTATGATATTGCAACCCATAATTACGAGTAAAACGTACGTACATGAGTACTCTCACTATTGCTTTCCAGTGATCAACCCATGAATTACTCGTATATCTGCTGAGCTTGTTTACTGTACGGGCTATATCAGGCATTGTACAACTCGATAGATACATCAAACTCCTGATAGCTCTAGAGTATTCTACTTGAGATATACCATATCCTCTATTCTTTGATAGATGTAAACTCACATCTAAAGGAGTTCTAGTCACAGCAGAATCATCATTGTTGAATTTACCAAGAATCTTGTCCACATAGTGCGACTGATCAAGAATAAGTCCATCTGGACTTCTCGAGATCTTTATTCCCAGAATGACATCTGCTAGACCCATGTTTTTCATGTCAAACTTGGATTTCAGCATATTCTTGGTAGATTTTACCATTTTAACATTACTCCCGACAATCAATATGACATCAACGTAGAGACATAAAATGACATAGCCAACTTCTGTCTCTTTGACATAAATACATGTATCACATTTATTGATTGTGAAACCATTTGACAACATAGTGTCGTCAAATTTTTTATGCCACTGTTTCGGAGCTTGTTTTAATTCATACAAGGATTTAACTAACTTACAGACTTTATTTTCTTGTCCTGGAGCTATAAAGCCTTCAGGTTGTTCCATGTAGATTTCTTCATCTAAATCTCCATTCAGAAAGGCTGTTTTCGCATCCAGCTGATGTACCTCAAGATTGCGCAAAGCTGCAATCGCTAGTATCACCCTTATGGAATTTATTCTCGTTACAGGAAAATAAGTATCAAAGTAATCAAGACATTCACGTTATCTGTAACCTTTAATTACAAGTCTTGCTTTGTACTTGTCAATTGATCCATATGCCTTCATTTTCTTTTTGAAAATCCACTTGGACCCTAAATGTTTACATCCTGGAGGAAGATTCACTAACTCTCAGGTGTGATTTTGTAAGATGAATTCAATTTCACTATTGATGACATCTTTCCACAAAGCACCATCAGCTGACCTTACAGCTTCGTTAAAGCTTTGAGGATCATTTTCTAGCAAAAATGTCAGAAAATCTGGACCAAATGATTTTTCCGTTCTAGCTCTTTTGCTACGTCTTGGTTCAAGTTCAACAACTTGTTGATCCTCTGGAACATTTATGTGTTCTTGGTCCTGACTATCTTCAATAAGAGTCTTATGTGCCCGTTTGTGCACATTTAAATTCGAATTTATTTTACAAGAAAAAACATATTCGAAAAAGAATGCATTCCTCGACTCCATTATCGTATTCTTGTGAATATCTGGTACATTAGACTCATGCACAAGAAATCGATAAACATTACTATTATGTGCATATCCTATGAAAACACAATCAACAGTTTTTGGTCATATCTTCACCTTCTTAGGTGGAGGAATGACTACCTTGGCAAGACACCTCCACACTCGTAGGAATTTATAGGAAGATACTATTCTTTTCCACATTTCATAAGGAGTTTTCCCTGCTTCTTTCCGTGGTACCTTATTTAAAAGGTAATTAGCTGATAAAACAGCTTCTCCCCACATATTTTGAGGTAAACCAGAGCTGATTAACATAACGTTCAACGTCTCTTTCAAGGTACGATTCTTTCGTTCTGCAATCTCATTGGATTTATGTGAATAAGGAGATGTGGTTTGATGTATGATTCTATTTTGTTCACAAAGTGGTTCAAAAGGAAAACATACTCACCACCACGATCACTTCTTAACTCCTTAATTCTTTTATTCAGTTGTTCTCAACTTCATTCTTATAGAGAACAAATTTCTCTATAGCTTCGTCATTGATTTTCATCAAATACACATAGCAAAATCTTGTGCAATCATTAATAAAGGTAATAAAATATTTATTACCGACTCTCGATTGTATTGAATTAAAATCACATACATCGGTATGAATTAGATCAAGTGGTTCAGAGTTCCTTTCAATACTATGAAAAGATGATCTAATTAGTTTTGACTCAACACAAGTATCACACTTATGTCTGTTACCAATTTTAAAATTGGGAATGTGATTCATGTTAATTAATTTCCGCAATGAATTAAAATTACATGTCCTAATCTACCATGCCATAGATTAGAGTACTCAACAATATAAGAAGAAGAGTTTTAGTTTATTGATATTCTTGGGTTTAACAACTATTACATTGAGCTTAAAAAGCCCATCAGTTACATACCATTTTCCCACATACATCCCATTTTTAGTCAAAACTACTTTATCAGACTCGAACACCATCCGGAATCCATGCTTGTTCAGAAGCGATCCAGACACAAGATTCTTCCGTATTTCTGGTACATACAGAACATTTTTCAAAGTCAACTCTTTCCCAAATGTCATCTTCAGAATCACCTTTCTTAGACCTTCAATCTCAGATGTTGCTGAATTTCCCATGTATATTTTTCCCCATTACCAGCAGGCTCAAATGAAGAAAACATGCTCTTGTCCGAGCACACATGTCGAGTGACACCAGTATCAATCCACCACTCTCTTGGGTTAGAACCCACTAGATTCACCTCAGAAACCACAGCATAAAGGTTAATGTCTGAAACATCTTGAGTCATGTTTTCCAGCACATTAGCCTCTTGTTTCTTTTTCTTCTTCGGCAGTCTGCACTCAGAAGACTTGTGACTCATTTTGTCACAGTTGAAGCATCTTCATTGAAATTTTGATTTCTTGGAAACTCTTCCTTTAGGGCCCATCTTTGACCATTTGTTCTTGAGGTTCTTGTTCTTATGGCCATGTTCAACAACATTTGCCTTGGCCTCATGAGAGATTCCTCTCTTGTCAGATACTCAGTTATCTTCCTCAATTCTCGGCTTAAGAACCAAGTCTTCAATGCTCATTTCTTTTCGCTTATGCTTTAGATAATTCTTGAAATCTTTCCAACCAGGTGGTAGTTTCTTAATTATTGAGGCTACTTGGAAGGTTTCACTTAAACTCATCCCCTCAGCATGAATTTCTGCTAGAATAATCTGCAGTTCTTGTACTTGGCTTAACACGGTTTTGGAATCAACCATCTTAAAATCTAGGAAACGGCCTACGATAAATTTCTTAGTACCGGCATCCTCATTTTTATATTTTCGATCTAAAGATTCCCAAAGCCCTTTTGCTGTTTTCATTCCGGCGTACACATTGTACATGGAATCACTTAGCCCATTCAGCACATAATTCCTACATAAGAATTCAGAATGTTTCCAAGCATCGATCGCACTGATCACTTGGATATCAATCTCACCCTCCGTTGGTACAAGAGCATCTTCCTTTAGGAACCTCACAAGGTTCAACGTGGTCAAGTAAAAGAACATCTTCTGTTGCCACCTTTTGAAATTCTGACCAGTGAATTTTTCAGGTTTTTTCGCAGCAGGATTGACATGGCTCACATGTCCAACATGTTGTCTAGCCATAGAGGCAGCAACACATTGGCCGGCCACAACGGCTGCCATATTAAGCCCAGAAGCTGAAGCAAGTTGGCCAGCCGAAGAGGCTGCCACTGCAATTTGGCCAGCCACAGGGGCTGCCACAACATTCTGACCAGCCGAAGAGGCTGCCATATTCAGATCTACTGTGTTTGGATTGTTTTCCATATCCACAGAGTCAAATTTTATTTTAAGACTGTATTACAAATATTACAATTATTTCACGGTAATTGGGAAATCCGAATCAGAATTAGGCTTAGACTACTGAATCAGACCCACGCAGCAGACCCTCACGGCGGGCCCTGAGAAGCAGACCCTGGAGATGCGCGTTTCAGACCCTGACGGTGGACCCTGGAGCAGACTCTGACGGCAGACCCTGACAGTGTCGGATGGATGCGTCTGAAGGCAGACTCTGGAGCAGACCCTGGAGATGCGTCTGACTCTGAAGGTTTTGTGCGTCTGCCTTTGAAACCGATATGCGTCTGCCTCTGAAATGATGCTCTGAAAACATACCCTGATAAAGCTGAAGGCGAGCCTCAAACGATGAGCGAGCCTCTGCTTTGTGCCTCTGCCTCAGAATGAAAGCGTCTGCCTCTGCCCGACTCTGAGCCTCTGAAGAAAACGTCTGCCACTGACTGAAGAAAGCGTCTGACTGATGAAAGCGAGCCTCTGCCTCTGACACGACACCCCTGACTCTAATGAAAGCGTCTGACCAAACCACTGCTTCACTTTCCCGAGGCTTGTTGATGTCAACAATCTCCTTAAAACAAATTCATCCACTACCGTAGGCGCAGTAGAACGTGAGACGATTGTTTCCCAGGATGTAACGGAAAACGAACGAGTATGGGCACCACCAAAAACTCGTTACCAACGAACCACTAAAGTGTTTGAACTCTTCCCAAATAAAAAATAACAAAGAAAACCGAGAGGAACTGTGTGTTGTGTTTTTGTCTATTTTTCTGTCCAAAAACGAAAGTGAACACTGCTGCCTTATAAAGAACGTGAACATGCCAATTAATCACATGAGTGGGAGACCTTCCATTGCTTGTAACCACCAAGTTAATTAATATCATTAATTCAACTGTTATGAAACTTCAAAAGGCTTGAAAAAATAAAGAGACATGCAAAAATAAGCTGGGCCTGACCCGCACAATTTGGTTCGGCATTCGTGTACGCAGGACGCGCGGGTGCACACGAGCCAAGCTTGTTTGGATTTTGATTTGCACCCCCCTGCGCGCGCACGTAGAGAGAGCCTATATCCTTATAACTCTTACCCATCTACATATGAGCAATCATATATAAGCACAACTTCTCTCTAATAGCTTTCCCATGTGGGACAAGCTTAATTCTTTTTATTTTCCAACACCAATGGGTGAACTTTGAGCAATAATTTCTCATTCACCCAAGCACAATTTTAAGCATATGAATATACCATTTCGAACTACTCACGGAGGAGTATCCGAATCATTCAATAACAACAAGTCAACCACTAACACGAAGTGGACCATACTTAAAAATGTGTCTCAAAATGCTTACTCATAAGCATTTTCCAACAGTAAATTGCGTACATTATGACCTTTACCGAATACTGCTTAATAGAGCATTATGTATTGGGTACGACCATTCAATTGCAAATATAAATTAAAATTAAAATTTTCGGTTGAGAAGCTGTGTAAATAAAGACAAAACCTGAACAACTTGTGTAAGACAAATTTTGATGAAAGGGCTTGGACTGTCTAGTTAATTTCTTCATTTCTTCTTTTGTTCTTTCCACTTTGACAAGAAATGGCCAACAGGAAAGTGGATTTAAGGCCAAACAGAATAATTATGCATTAAGGAAGTTCAAAGTTGTAGTGTCAACTTTATACTGATGAAATTTTCCGGAAACTATCAAGTGAAAATATAAAACTGGGCGCCTTATATATTCAGCAGATTACTATTCACAGACAATTATTCTTCAGAGTATTTATGAATCATTAAGATTTGCTAATGACGAGAGCAACCTTGTTAATTAAAACAAAGCCCTTGATTAACCGTTGCAATATTTTTTAAATTCCAAAATTCACTTTTATTAGTGAGTGATAGAGCCAAAATACAAGCTATAACTCGAGGAAATATTTACAGAGCAAAAAGATGAGGTCTAAACTACCCTAAGCACCGTGATAAACAGGGCAACAATCACGAAAAGATCATAGCTTGCTTCCCGAAAGAAAACCAGCAGATACCATCAGCACAGTCAGCCTCAGCAGCAGAAATTCTACGATTGGATAAGTCCCCGAGATTTTCTATACCAGATGAAGTTTTTATGTCCATAACTCTACCACCAACAGCATTAAGACAACCATACTTTTTACATTCACCCACGAGCTTTAACCATATGTTAATTGCTCAAATCTTCCGGAGAGGTTTTACGCACCATGCAAGTTATCTGAGAACACGAAACCACACTGTTTGATCTACCAGATTTCTGCATTTATCGACTATCTAGAACAAAGATGATAGTGTTATATTTACTATGACTAGTCTAATTTTCACATATACATACATAATTTTGTACATGGAAATCTCATATATGTGAATGTAAGAGAAAGCAGAAGAGAGACAATTGAATTTGATAGGGATAATACCTTCATTTGCCTGTCTGGTACTGGAAGATCTTATAGCTTCAAATTCATGACTCCTACGCAGGTACCCAACAGGAGGAAGCAGAAACAATTCTTCCCTTCCATCCCTGAAGCATCCAGTTGCCGTCCTGATCAATTACAAAGTCCTTGTGGTACCAAGCCGTCAACTTATGCCTAAGTTTATCCATCAGCTCCTGGTCCAATGGTATCTGCTTGAACCCAGCCCTTATGGTCCGCCCCTGCCACTGCTTGTATGTCTCAGGCCTCTCAACCCTCTGCAAGCCCTCACAGGCAATAACATTCATTGCCTCCCGCCCAAAAACTTCTCTTTCAAACATCAACCTTTCTGGATCTTCACGGGGTATAGTAGTATCAAACATATCAAACAACGAAGAGAAGTGAAAGATTGCTTCCCGAAATCGTGTGACAAAAAAAGGAGCATTATAGGACCCATTGACAATAGCATTGACAAAAATATCTGGCTTTATCTTCCTGATTAAGTTCAAGACAGCATCCCTCGGACAGTTCACTTCCACAGTCTCATCAAGTAGGTTCTTAAACCTGCAGAGAGAGTTCACAGCAAGCACCTCATCCAGGTTTATCTTCAGGTCCTCAATTTGGATGGTTTCCCAGTTCTGTGATGCTATGCAATTGTACTTGAATGGAACTTTAAAGCGCTCACAATACTTTGCCAAACGACGACCTGTCTCCTCAATTCTTTCAGCTGGCCTAAAACCAGGCTGGGGAAGCTCTATCCCAGTAATTCGCAGCTTGGGAGGGCCCCCAGGTCTCATTGAGAGAAATTGAATGAGCATCGGCCATTGGAAACCATACCGGATTCCAAAATCTACAACGTGAAGAGTTGTTGCTTTTTCAGACACTTTCATAATCATTTTGATGGCAAATATAATGGCTAACTTCTTAAATGGGCAGGAAGAAAGATAAAGTTTAAAAGCTTTCAGCATATCAGCAGCGGATTTCTTGGGAGCGAGGGACATCAAGAAATTTTTAGTTCCTGTTCCACTTCCAGCAAAGCGTGCTTCAAGGCCTTTTGCAAACCAATGTGCCAGCCTCTGAGACCCATCACCTGTAGGTGAAGAGTGTTGCCTAATCTGCTTAAGTAGCTCAGTAGCAGTCCTGCTGTCATTAGAGGAAACAGCTTGTGCACAGAGAATTAGCAGTGTCCTCAGATCCACTGTATCTTTCTTCTTCCCCTGCCTTTGAGCACGAGATTTCCCACCAGATCCATTTGATTGTCCATTTAGCTGCAAAATGTCTTCACCATGATCCTTGCAAGTACAGAGTATAGGCTTACCGTTTGAATCGATATTTAGCAGCAACACCTTATCAAACATATCATATATCTCACTCTCTTCCATATAAAGAGCCGATTGCTTAAAACTCCTCTCTTCTTCTAAACCTACATCTTCCCGCTGATGATTCTTTCTTCCCCTTGACCCTTCGGGTGAGTTCTCCCTCTCTTCCTTCTCCGCCTTGACCACCACCTTGGAAGTGTCTTCCGTCTGCTCAGCAGAGAAAACGCGGGTTTCCAAACCAATAATTAATTGATTACTAGTAGGAAGGAACTTTCTAGCTTCCTCCATCCCTTTTTTGAACTTCATGACAGACTCCCCATCACTTAACATGTTCTGGGCCAAAAACTCATTCACAGAGCTCATCAACCCATGACCTATAGTAGCCATGCTCTCTGATGGGTTGACAGAAAATTGCGAACTGTACTGCTGTGAATTGGACTGAAAATGGTATTCATCAGGAAAAGGATTTTGTAACAAGGAGCCACTATAATCTCCAGTATCGCCAACCAACAGGGTGTCAACAAAATCACTACCACCACTACTTGTGCCACTAAAACCACCAGAATTACGATTAAAATCACTGCTACTATTAGAAAAACTATTGCTATTCTCTCCACTCTCGGTATTTAGATAGACAGAGGGTTGAGTTTGATTAAATGATGAAGGATAGTACGGCTGCTGCTCACCTAGTACTTCATACAGTGATCTCTCAGTGGCTTGTAAAGCCAATGGATCATAAAACATACATGGCTGCTCCTCCATTTTCTCTTCCATAAGCATCTGGCTTATGTACTTGAGAACAGGGTCCGAAGTATCACCATCATCTGAGGGAGAGGAAGCCTCTCCTTCTGGACTCCAGCCCGAAGGAGGAGGAAAAGATCTACCATCCGGGCTCAAACTCATAGAGGCTCCCACAGATTCAAAGTCTAGACTCACGGTTGATGATGGAGTGACTATACCAGGATCAGGATCAAGGTGTTTAAAAGGCATATTCAAAAAATTTAGATCAGGGGAAGGTATAGTAAACTTCAATCCATTTTCAACAGGTGAGTACTGATTTGCATTTGGAACAATGGTTTCATCATCAACATTGAAACCAGAGAATCCATTGGAATTTGGATCCATGAACATCAACAAATCAAAATCCCACCACCCAAAAGCCTAAACTCAAAATCAAGTTCAAAATACAATAAAGCCAACCCTTTAAAGCTAATTTTGCAACAACTGGAATATGACAACACAACAAGAACATAAAGAAACAGAACCCTAACTAAACTACTAACATATTGCAAGTACCAAAACAGACCCAGATAAATAAATTGAAGCAAAAACAAAAACAACAAACTTTCAAGCTATAAAAGGATTAAAGAAACCTGAGAGATGTTAAAGACACCAACCAGGTGAGCAGAAACTGAACAGCTACTAGGAAGGAGAGGTGTCTCTATATAAGCAAAGGCAAAAGGAGGAACTTTCCAGGAAGAGAGTTAATGGACTATCATTTTTAAGAATTTGGTCAAAATTGCTCTGACAAATTAATATACAAAGACAAACCCTTTGGACAATTTCGCTTCGGCCTTTTTCATTTTTCCAATGTGTTGATGCTGCGTTTGACTAAGCTGGGTTCTTGATCCAATATGAAAGAGACGAAAAGGTCTTGTAGTGACCATCAATGGCACTATATATGGAAACCCACACGTGCAATCATGCGGCTGGGATTGGAGCGTCATCTTTATGTGCTTGATGGCCTCATATTATGAAATTTAAGTAAAGATTACACGTGACAGTTACTGGTTGTTGACTGACAAAACCAGATTATAAACATTTTGAATTGAAACTAAATGAAGTGAACTCCACTCAAAGATAATTTTTCAAGCACGTAATTTGTTACCTAACTTATTTTTCAAGAAATGATTAGAAACCGCGAAATTTAGAGTATATAATAAAGATTGTTGTTTTGATTTGTGATTAAATCAAAACAATTAAAGAATAATTTTTTTTTTTATGAATAATGTGATGTAGAAAGGAGAGGGAGAACAAGAAAAATTTTGTATACTTTTTTCTTTTAACACAATGACGTATATGGAGGGATGTCTTTGAAAAGTCGTGTCTTTAACATAATGTTGTGGTCTTGATTAAAAAAAAAAAAAACTTGTGTCCATTCATTATGAATTTAATATTCAAATGAATTATTATATCCTTAAATGAAATAACATCACTAAATGATATGTTTATTCACTTTTAGAGGTATCTTATCGCAAAATGCACTTTTTCTTTTTAATTTTCGAGTTTCAGACCTGATAAGTTCGGTTATCTGAACTTTGGGGATTCAAAGACATACGGCCCTCATTGTTTTATCAAGGTGTTATGGTGATCGGATATTGAACTAAAGACCCTTCTATGATTAAACCGGAATCATCACAATACTACTTTCTCATAAAAGAGTACTTTTATTCCTAAATATTATTGGTCTTATGCAATACCATAATTTCTTGAATGTTGTAGAGAAGTGCAAAATCTTCATAGAAATCGGCTTAACTTTTACATTCATATAGGTAAGTATTTCATCATCCGGTAGAATTTATTAAGGATTTTAACAAATATTTTATTTTTGATGCATTAGCGTAAAGTAATATTCGAAATATAATAAATATTTAGAAAAATTCCACCATATGTTACTGTGTGAACACGTAAATGCATGTTTGAAAACTATACACATACAAAAATGTTTTCTTTTCTAAATTCAATGAGAAACACAACAGTCATGGCGGGATTAAGAGTGGATTGTCTATATTTAAGTCCGGTATCGATTTCATAATTTACAATACAATATTTTATAATTTTATTGTATCCTTATTTTTAATAATATACAGAATTATTGTAATAAAGTAATATTATTATGAAAATTACCATTCATTCATTGACTTTATTTTTTTTACTTTGACAAGGCAGAGACAATGGAAAACCAAGGGGATGGATTGCTTGGGAAACAAGCTAAGATCTTCTATTGATTCTTTGATTTTTTAATTTGTTTAGTCAAAAGAATTAAATCATTAATCCCTCCCAAGCCAAGCTCTTCTATTGATTCTTGATTGTTTATTTTGTTTAGTCAAAATAATTAAATCATTAATCCCTTTCTTTTCTTGAGAAACAAGTTTCTCTCTCCCTCAAAATCTAATTCCATTATTTAGAGCTAACACTTCCCATGGCTTTTTTTCCTTTTGTTTATATTAGTGTTTTATTTCTTAACAAAAACTCATTAATCTCCTTACATATTTTTTTAAATAGAAGTAGAAATCTTACTGATTTTGATATTAATTTTTTTTTTAAAGAATTTACTTGGTTCCCAATTACCAAGCAATTTAGAGTAATTAATTACTGAGACATTTATTAATGATGACAGCAAAGGAGTTGCTTGATCCTAATTGGACCAATTACATCAACTTTATGTCTTTGAATGTTTATAATTTGTTGACTGCACTGAAGACTCCAGAAGGGAATCAATATTACAAAGGAGGAAGAAAAAACCTACACCAAAGAAGAATTCTTATCATTCTATTTCTAGGGATCCTCTTTCACCTTAGATTTTCTATTAGGGCTATGATTATTAGTTGATTAAATACTAAAAAACAAAATGGTAATGCCCACCACTTCTGATAATTCATTGAACATGTTTCATAATTTGTTTCCTTGGAACATTCAAGTTAGAATATTGAATTAAAATTCGGCCAGGAGATACTGAACAAGGAAGTAACAATGGTAGTTGAGGTTGACTAGTAGATGCAGTTAGGGATGACAAAAATCTTTGCGGGATAATTATTTATACTCATTAATTAGATGGGTCCGGTACGGGTATTAGCATCCACATTCTAATAGAAGTAAAATTCTCGTGTGAATGGAGACCCGTAAGGAGGCATGGTACGAATAAAATTTTCGTTACCCATTAATTTTATATCCTCGTATCATATCCAACTCGTTATCATCTCTAGTTGCAGCAAAAGATTTGAATCTTGATTCTTGGACTAAAGTTTTAAGGAAACATTGACAAGAAAGTTTGCCAGCTGCAAAATGGTAAAACGCAGGCTTTGTAAGGAGGCAAGTTCTATGTATGTAGGCAAGCAGAGGAAGCATAGACAATCCAGCCCTTCCATCCCCGGAGTATCCAAATCTCATCCTCGATGTTAAATTTCATGAGCCAAATGTTTATATTTAATATCAATATCACTTCTTAATTGATGTGTGATATTTTTTTCAATACTGTATGTTGGCGGTGTAAAAAGACCCTATGACAGTTAAGCATCACGGCAGGGGTAAAAGGGGAAATTTCCATCTTGTTCGAAATCATTAAATGCCGACCCGACCACATTAATAAGAGACCGACCACTTGAGCCCGGGTGACCGGGCACTATCAGTTCGGCGACAGCATTCTCAGCTCAGAAGCCCATGATGACCGACCATGTCTAGACCGACCAGATGTCGAAGCATGCCCAGGAGATAAGACATCCTATTTCTACGGGGAAAAGGGATAAAATTATCCTACTTTCACACGGAAACTGATAAGTCAGTGTCCTGATAGGATAAATAAAGTGAAGTCAGTTTCAGATTATGAATCCTCATAGGAAAATGAGATTGTTTCAATTGGGGATCCTTATGCTAGAAAGAATCTGATTTCTCTGTTATTATAAATAGGAGGGTAGAGTGTGTGTAAAAGATCATCAAAATCATTACCATCAGACTTGTAAAAAACAAGAAGCAGAGCTGAGAAGCGTGTTTGAGTAATAAAAGTATCTTCCTTTTTGTGCCCGTGGACGTAGGTCGGACCAAGATCCGCCGAACCACGTTAAATCTCTTTGTCGATTGGCGTATTATTTGTCTTTTGCTAAGTTTGTTTTTGGTCCCCCATAACCAAACAAATTCACTATAGAGGGAGGATTGTCTCGGGAGTAATATTCCCATATTGCCCTGAGACCAAACAAATTCACTATTGAGGCCTCGACAAGTATAGTTTCATGGGCAGGAAGAACCTCAGGCCGGATCTCTTCTGTAGCAGGGGCATCAGGTCGGTCTTCTTGAGGAGCTGGGAGGACCGGGGCAATCGAAATTGGGTCGGGATCCATCACCTCCTCGGGGGAAAGGGGCAGCCACTTCTGAAACTCCTCATCGGATATTTCCCCTTTGCAAAAACGAATGGCTGCATGGATTGGCCCCATGTCTAGGTCGGGCAACACCGTTGGTATAATCTCAGCACAATCACCGACCCCTTCAAGACGAATTGCATCCCTTTCGGCCTCCAACTCAGCCTCTTTCCTCTTAAGCTCGTCACGAAGCCTCACCAATTCTCCATCATTGGCCCGCACTTTAGATTGTTCACTGCACACCTCCACCTGCAAGATCTTAATCTCGGCTTGAGCATCTTTCAAATCCTCTTTAGCAGCGTCTGCATTTTTTCTCTCCTAAGAGGCAGCGGCCCTAAGAGCTTTATTTGACTTTCATAAAAAAATTGTAGATGTTTTTTTATTTTAGCGGAAGTAAATTAAAATTATTTCATTAATAAATCAGATTTTTAATTAATTTATTTGACATATTTTAAAAAAAATTCAGATTGAACAAAGATAATTGTCCCGCTCAACTCTTAATGGCTCCGACACTGATGTTTATATTAAATAAATTATAATTTGTTTTATGTTTGATTTCTCTGAACAAAATAATACTTTTTGGCACATTGTGTTGTCATAGGATAAGATTTTATCTTTTTTGCTTGGGCATCACGCCAGGAGAAACATGGATTCGATGTTAAGCATAGATTTATATTGAACGTTTTATAAACTATGATGGATAGTTATTAGATAATAATTTAAATATAATTGAATCTTAACTGTACATTATTACTAAAATACGCATAACATAAAATTATGAAAAGTTTAATACAACTTAACTCATCACCGGATTCAAATTCGGCCGGGAGATACTGAACAAGGAAGTAACAATGGTAGTTGAGGTTGACTAGTAGATGTAGTTAAGGATGACAAAAATCTTTACGGGATAATTATTTATACTCATTAATTGGATGGATCTGGTACGTGTATTAGCATCCACATTCTAATAGAAGTAAAATTCCCATGTGAATGGAGACCCGCAATGAGACATGGTACGAATAAAATTTCCGTACCCATTAATTTGATATCATCGTATCATACCTAGCTCGTTATCATCTCTAGTTGCAGCAAAAGATTTGAATCTTGATTCTTGGACTAAAGTTTTAAGGAAACATTGACAACAAAGTTTGCCAGCTGCAAAATGGTAAAACGCAGGCTTCCATCCCCGGAGTATCCAAATCCCATCCTCGATGTTAAATTTCATGAGCCAAATGTTTATATTTAAATATCAAGATCACTTCTTAATTGATGTGTGATATTTTTTTCAATACTGTATGAACCAATCTTTTGTTCATCTATGTCACGTTAATAGGTAGTGTGAACCCACTCGTATATGAGATTGATTTTGATACCATGTTAAATTTCATGAGCATAACTCAACTCAAAAAATAATTTGAGAGTTGAGAATTTTCTTATGTTTATATCTCAACCGATATGAGATATTTTTCGAGTCCAAATACATGTTATCCAATATATAATTAACAATTTATAGGTTTTGAATATCTTGGATTCCATTTGTTGTTAATAATACTTGGAATACATGAAAGAATAAAACTTTTGCCATTACAAAAGTGACACTATGTTTTTCATTAAAAATAGTAATTTTAATTATACAATCCTTCATTAAACCCAGCCCTGATCGCCGGTTCCGGTTCCTATTGAAGGAGGAATCTGAATCTCAGTTCCAATTCTTCCTTCAGTTCCAGTTCGAAACCAGTTCTTGACTTCTAAATGTAATGATTTGACAAAATTTTAGATTTGACAAAATTTATTTATTATATATATAATACATAATTACAACTCAATATATAACAATTATAATTACAATTGCAATTGAATTTAATTCATAATCGATTACTCGCTGTCAGTCGTTTCAATTGTCGTTACTTGAGTTCCCTTGATTAAGTCAAATAAATAATCGTTACTTTATATGATATTTTATTGAATCATACGCTTAACTCGAAAATCGTTAATAATTTTATTAACATCTACTTATTTATTTATTTAAACATTCAGAAATTCAAGAGTAAATATATTTATCCGGTTCAGTTCCGATCCTGAACTTGTTGGGTATGTTTTACCAAACATGTATATGATGTAAGCCAAGAAGATTAATTATTGCAGCAAATGAAACCAACTCACTTGTCAACCAACTAACTTCTAAGCCAAGAAGATTACAGCTCAGGTTGCTCTTCACTTTCCAGGCCTAACTAAATAAGAGTTGCTAAATATTTTGTTTTAAATTATAAGCACTGTCTCCAGATTTATTTTCATTTATCAAATCCAATCACAATCACTCAATTTCTTCAAATTCACAAAAACCCTAAATCCATTATCATAATTACCGCTTTTTCATCGAAGTAATATCCTTTCAATTTACTAAATTCTGTATGATGAAAGAAGCGAAATTCAATCTTCAACAGCAACTTCACGCAAACGGCGGCCACTTTTCACCGTTCAAATTCGCCAAGTTGTTAGATCCGGAAGCGTCCTGGGACAAAGTATTGAGTCACGAACGATCCTTGGATTTTTATTTTATTTTATTTTATTTTTTGGTTTTGTTCGCTTTTGATTGATTTATTTTGTTTATAATTGTGATTTTAAATGACTCCATAGCAATTAAGTACAGTGATTAGTAACTGTTAGTGCTAATACTAAACTTTATATCTGCTAGTTGTAATTTTTGTCACTAAATTTAAGTTTTGGTTATGGGAAATGAAATGGATTAATGTATTTGTATGTGAATTGGTAAACTTGGGGTTGAATTGGATTTACTGATTGTCGTGGTTAATTTTTGGGACAGGATCAATTGGGAGATGCGTTGCATTGGATTAGACAAGTAGTGGCTCTTGTGTGCGGATTGCTATGGGGTGTCATTCCGTTGGTTGGGGGCATTTGGATCATCGTGTAAGTTGATGCTTACTCGTATTAATTTTTACAGCTTATTCATAGTTAATCTCCTAGACCTGTTGTAGTTTTCGTGAATTGCGTGATATGGTTTTAGTGGAGGATGCTTTGAGGGTAATAAGAATTTTAAAGGAAACTTTACAGACTTGTATGAATTATTTTTTAGTGAACATTCATGGGATTAATAGGTTGGTTAGTAGTGCTTCTTGGCGGAGGGATTTTGTTGGTCGTAAGAATAATAATAGAGTTTTTGGTGGTAAGAATAATGTCATCATCGTAGGTGCGTGGCTTTCATCTCTAGTCCTTTCAAGTACTATTTCCCATTTGGAGGGCAACCGTATCTAATTTAATACGATAAGCCTATCTCTTGGAATTGGAAACTAAATGGATATATTTGCAAGATGTGAGGATAAGCTATGAATAATGTGTACATTGTCACCATTTTCAATATTGCGATCTCTCTTGAGTTATGATATGGGCTTTTTTTTTTTACCTTGACTGACATCAAGAGTCAAGAATATTGTCTCATGGTCTTTTCCAGATTTTCGATGTCACTTTTGCCTGAGTTGCATGTATTTGTGTATCATCTGCTGCTTATAGCATCAGCATTTTAATATAATTTTGCTTCTACATCAAGACCTTCCTCAAACCCTGCTTGTAGCGGGAGCCTTGTGCACTAAATACGACCTTATTGCTTCTACATGATTTAGAAAGCAGATAGATTGACATCTCTTAGTTGTAATATATTTAACGCTTTGTCTGCTAACTTTGCAGTGTTGATTTTGATTTTGCAGTTTTTTGCTGATATCATCTGCAATTATTTACGGGTATTACGCAATGGTATTAAAGATTGACGAAGAAGATTTTGGTGGTCATGGATCTCTCCTCCAAGAGGGGCTTTTTGCTTCTATCACTCTTTTTCTGGTACTCCAGCATCCCTTCCCCTTTTTACTTTCCTTTTATTACTACAATGCCTTGAAGCACATAAGCAGAAGAAGAGAGCCTTTACCGATCTCGAAACTAACACATGTTCTTTTATATTATTCAGCTGGCATGGATTCTAGTATACAGCTTGGCACACTTCTGATTAGTTCCTTCACTACCTCCATGTGATGTTTGAATGAACTTAGTTAGAAACACGAGGCACCATTGCCTTGCCCTTGAAACAATTAGAAGATTTGTTTTTGTTGTTATTTTGCTTCTCTCTTTTGATTGCGACACATTGTTTTGGCAGAGCACGAACTTGCTCGCTTTTAATCTGTAGTAAGTAGATGTTTCAATTTAACAATCACTTGCAAACACTCCATGCAATGTAGCAATTTATCATCCGCATACTTTTGATATGCGGATTTTCCGTACTACTAATAAGATTGATTGGGAGCAAGCTTCTAGCTGACTTTGGTTGGTCTGAATGATTAATCATGGATGCTTTTGTGAACCCTAAAGATTTTAGCTATTTTTGTTTCAGTTACCTTTTTCAATTTCTCCTCATTGTTTACTTTTCAAGCAGATGGTGCATCCCAATTGAAAGAGAATGGAATATCTTCATCCATCTCATTGTTAAGGTGTCAATTTACAGTTTACTCCATTTGTGTATATATGATTCTATTCAGTGTACAAATGTTCTTTTCAAGCACATGGTGCATTGTAAAATTATCCATTGGTTGGTTTGTACAAGAAATTTGAGAGGGAAAGAAAATTGTATAATTTTTATGGACAAGTCTCCAATTCCATTGTTCCAAATTTTAGCTGAAGAGCTAGTCTCCCTCTTTAATCAACCAAGACTTTAAAGCTTCAAACTGTAAAATGCCTAATCTGTTCAGAAAAATCACCAATTCAGTGGTGACTCAAACCTTCCTCTTTAGGAGGAAGAAGTTCTCATATATGAGAGTTGATTCTCAAGCTGTGTCTTGACTGATTTAAAATTTGTGGTTGATTTCTGGGCAGTGCTATAATTATATGTATCTAGAATCTCAGTTGATAGCATATTGTAATATATGTAGTTTGTAATAATTCAAAAAAAAAAAAAAATTCATCAATGCACTCCTGCATTTTCTTTAAATATTGGGTTTAAAGTTAGACATTATTGTCTAACATTGTATTTTAGAGTCTTCAAAGAATTAAGTTCAAAGAGTTAAAACTTAAAACATAATTGAATAATTTTTGCATATTATTTGTCAAAAAATGATGACATTTATCTGTCATGAATATTTTAGTTTCAAAAAATAAAAAAAAATCATCTTCAATCCCAATTGAAATTTTTATTCGAGACAATTTTTCATCACCTATTTTATACAGAACGATATAAAATTCCCGATAGAGATTCGACTTTTTCTACCAATCCTCTTATCAAGCAGAATGTGCTTGGGTTGATTCTGTATTGGTGTATTTAGAAACAGTATGGGTCAATAACCCAACGCTAAATAGTGTTAGTTGAAGGCCTGAAGCTGTACTAGAAAAAACATGACATATTTTCATACAGATTTACATATACAACAAAGCTAAATAATTCCCATATATAAAAAGTAGCAGAAGAAATTTGTAAATCTAATAACTAATTGATTAGTTTCCTCTTTGGAAGTCAATAACATGCAAGAGCAAGACATGCAAATGCAAAGTTAAAAATATTCCAAAACCAAGTTGTTTAAAAATGACTGCCATAAGCCTTCTAAACACAAAAGCAGTTTCCAAAACTGACAGTTCAATCTAGCAACTTCTGCAATTCATTAAACGTTACCAAAAAATAAAGGGAACCTATGAGCTGCAGAACACAAGAAGCTCACGAGTATAGCATCCACAACGTGTGAAACAAGAACTTTTTGGCCGAATCCTGAAAAGGTAAAAGATAAGTTGAACCTCGGAACAGCATTATCATTCTTAGAAAAGCGACCTTAAAGAATCTATATTGCTCTAGCTGAAGCTGTAATTTTTAACTTTGTTTTTCCCCTTTACTATACTACAAAATGTTCCAATTACCAACCCAAACTTAACTTCTATTACTATCAGAACAATCGAACTGTAAACACCACCACTTTGTAAAGCAAAACCACAAATGTAATGACTAATGAGAGTCAACAATTTGGTTCCAGTAAAAAATACAGGGTGACTTGAGAGAAAATTGTACCTGTAAACAGACCTTTCAATTTCTCTTCCTTTTCCTATACGGCTTCCACTTGTTAAATAAATATGCGGCTCCCTCCTTCAGTGTTGCCTTCCTATTTTCCTTGAAGTTCCATAGCTCTAGAACTGGGTATCTACCACTTGGATTGTACTGATTCATCTCAGACAGAGCTAAGGTCACAGCATTATAAACTTGTTCACCGTACTCATTCATCAGACTTTTCAATTTTTCATCCTCCGCATCTATTATTTCCTGTATGTCACACCCATTTATTGGATAACCAGTTCACCCATTAATAAAATGCAAAAAATGTCAACCAGAATTCCATGAACATACTACAAAACAATATGGACCATTATAGAATCAAAATGAAAAAAAAAAAAAAGAGAAAACAGAAAAAGTTAAAAACAGAGAGAGAGAGAGACCACACAATATGAAAAGTTAGTCATACAATTTAAATTTCTTAAAAATAATTATAAGCCTACGGGTGAGGTGCGCTCAAGAGAATCTTAAGTAAAGTATAGTTTATAGCAGCCTACAAATACAATCATGCTCATCGAATAAATTAACACCAACTCAGTGACTAACAGGAAAAACTCATAATGCCAGAAATATCAGCAGTGTTAACCAACATACGTTGAAACACCATCTGATGCATAACATATATATTATCATCCAATGAAAAACAATAGTAATGGTTTTAGATTTTTTTTTTTTTTAATTTTCATTTCTTTTCTTTTCTTTTTTCACAATGATAAACAAAGGGAAAAATAAAATAGATAGATGAATGGCTTAAAACCAAAAGAATGACCAGACGCATACCTTACAATTTCCTTCCTTATCCACCAAGACTTTAAAAGGATGCCAGCTAGGATCCCTTAAATGTTCCTCCCACAGTGAGCATAGCTTCACAGCTTTCTCCAATGATTCCTCTGCTGAAAATTTTGCCTTTGTTGCAGCAAAGAATGGTTTACTATCAAGTTCTCCCATTCGTTTCACACCAATCAGAACCCGGGTTGCCCCCTCTTTCAAACTCTGTCAAACAGAAAATATAGAACCAAATGGATGCAAGCATATCTTAGTAAAAAAAAAAAGATTGAAAAAATAATAATATCATTCAATAATTAAACAACTAACAGAATCTAAGCCATAATGCAACAATCCTAATCTTACGTTGATCAACTCCTTACGAGCTTCTTGCAATTCATCATTACATTTCCTCTCCTGGATAATAAGGGTTTGATTAAGTGCATCCAAAGCATCCATTTCCTCTTTCTTCTCTTTTATTTCTTCCATAATTGCATCCATCTTGCCCTCCACATTTTCCTCTCTCATGTGTTTCATCACTTGTAAAGTTCCTCTCTTTTGCTCTATCTCTAACTCCAATGCTTGTTTGGCATCAATTCCTTTTTGTAGCTCAATTATTTTTCTGCGCAGTCTCTCCTTGTCTTCCTGTCATTGACACTCCAAGCCACAAATTAAAAATAAAATCTAGATTGATGCATAATTCCAATTTTATGTATCTCAACTTAGGCCAAAAAAAAAATTACCTTGTGAACTTGTGCCAACCTCCAAACATTTTCATCAGCCTTCTTTTGTTCCAAAGTTGCCTTTTCATTCTAAAAGAAGAAAAAGCCATCTTAATTGTATCAAGAGACCAATCAGTCCAACAAGTAACTATCTATCTATAGAGTGAAACCATAAAATTAATAACTAGTACATTGTACTTTGCTAGAAAAAGAAAAACCGATGCATTAAGTTAATTCAAGTTAAACTAAAACTAACATATTGTTTTTAAGTCACAGCAAAAAGCCTAAAATAGGCAGGAATTAACGTTGTTAAGAATAGGTATATTACCATTATCTTTTGAGAATGTAGTTTTTTCCTCTCGGTTTCATTCTTGGCTTCTCGATGCTGCAGTTGTTTCTCACGCTCCTCTAATTGTTTTTTTTGTTTTTCCAATTGCAATGTAGC
Source organism: Zanthoxylum bungeanum (assembly GCA_019454045.1). Lineage (NCBI taxonomy): Eukaryota > Viridiplantae > Streptophyta > Magnoliopsida > Sapindales > Rutaceae > Zanthoxylum > Zanthoxylum bungeanum. The sequence goes on along the minus strand of SKCR01030470.1, from coordinate 276,044 downwards.
CTTCTCATGCTCAAAGTAAATCTTCTGAAAATGATCATGTGCACTCTGCTGCATCTTTCCGATTTCTATTAGACAGCAAAAATTATATATATTAAAAGTAAGGCAATGTAGGAAAGAAACATTACAAATTCTCCTTGAAACTTAAGCATACCTTCATTATGAGATTTGTTCATCTCATCCATCTGCCCCATTGTCAAGTCAAGATATGTGCTAGTCTCAAGATATTTCATCTCCATCTCCTTATAACGCCTATCTTTTGCCTCTAATGTGTGAGTCAAGGTTGTCAGAAGTGTTGATGTTTTCCTTTGATCTTCTGCTTCTTTCCCAGAGACAGTTTTCAGATCTCCATTTCTGCGGAGATGATCACCAACAAGGTTTTTGGAGTTGTAGTCATCATCCCTAGCAATCCATCCGTACAGTTTATCTCCAACGTTTTTAACTGCATAATAGTCTTTTTTACCATGATGATCAACTTCAAAACTCTTCTCAAACATAATTGCATTCCTAAATCCAGCCCAGTCCTTGTTAAACTCCACGATAGCAGACCCCGAATGACCTCTATGATTCCACAATGGATGAACTTTTAGGGGATTAAATCCTTTACTTCTAAATTCATCCCTCAATTTTGAGCCACTCTCCCCAACATACCGTCCATCTTCTCCAAGCTGAGTTTTGATATTCACAACAATACCCGCCCAAGGATAGACGAACAACTGATCTAGTTGATGATCAGATATCTTCGAACACCCAGAACTGGTGGCAGGTTCTGATCGTGATCGATCCTTCACATTCACAACAAGATATCTGTTCATATACTTCTCCAGAGCTAAATGCTGGGCTTTTTCTCTTGCACCCCTACTTCTTGACCTACCAACATCAGAAACATGCTGGAGAAGCTCCTTGAGCAAACAATCCCTTTTCTTCCACCCATGACAAAACGGGCATCTATATGCAGTCTCTGAAACTTTGACCTTGAGGTACCCTTTCTTCAGCTCATTATATTTTTCATATTCATACTCTTCTAACTCAGACCCACTAAGGTCACTTTCCTCAGATCTGTAAGGCATCTCAAACCTGCACTCCACAAAATTATCAAATGTTCAGGGATAAACATCAGCAAAAGAAATTAAAAGTCACTATAAGTAACCAAAGCGACAGTAGAATTCCAAACATTGAGGTTCTTGCTTATAGGATTTTGTGTAATCTTTCATTTAACCTTTGCAACAATTTCCCTCGGCACCAAACAGAGCATTACTTTATATTAAACTGAACACAATATTAAACAAAGAGTTTCATTTATGTTCAAGTTCTACATATCGAAAATGAAGAAAAAACATTGATCAGTACTGTAATTAAAACATGGACTAAATTCAAAAAGTGAACAAAAACCAAGATTAAGTTGTTAATATATACGAAAGCTGAATGAAATTATAACAAAATTAAATTCAATAAAGAATATCCAAGATTGACATCTGGACGGTTAAATAAGAATATGAAAGAGAGTAAACATATCAAATTTTTTTAATATTATTTAGAAGTTGTCTGCTGGAAATGCTAAACTCTTGTGTAATCATTTGGAACATTTTCAAATAAAAGAACCAATAATGCTTTCACCAGATTCAAATCAAATGATATTCAAAATGCTAAATCTAACACACTCAGATAACAAAAAATTGAAAATTCACAAAGTTCAAACAAAGTTACAACTATTAAAGAGAATCAGACACGACCTGGCTAAGTTTTTCCAATAACCAAACTGAGAAAATTAATAAAGATGTGAACTAGTAGTAACCTTTACTTGAACAAAATGCAACAAACGGTTACACATATTCTGAAAGCAATGGTGTGTATAAAGTTAAAATATATCAGAGTGGAGTCAACAAGAATGGGAGTACAAAATTTTTTGGTATCGAGAAAACAATCAACATAGATTGTGAATGCTGAGGAATGGTTCTTATACTTTTGTTTGCAGATATTTTGTGAGGATTGAATAGAGAAAAATGAGCAAATAAACTCAGGGGATTTGTGCGTGTTGCTCCTTCACAATTTATTTATTTCCTATTTTTTGCTTCTCAGCCACCAAACAGAGCACCAACACGCAAAAACCTTTTTTAGTACAGAAACCACCAAAAAAAACTCACAACAATTAGAAAACAAAACTGGAAACAACAGCACTCACATTTCGAATCATTTCCACAACACAACACAATAAAATTGCTATTTAAAAACATAAAGGAAACGGCTTTGTCGCAACCTTTTCCCTTTATGCTTCTCCTGTATTTTCTCAGCAGCCAAACAGATCACCGACACCCAAATCCCCTGTTTGGCTATCGAGAAATCTGCAGTAAAACTAACTACAACAACTAATACAAAAATAAATAAAAAATAAAAAATACCTACAATGATTTTTATTTTTTTAAATCACTTCATTAAACACAAAACAATGAGGAGAAAAACAAAAAACACGCATTTATATTCATTTCCTTTTTCAGTATAAACTTTCTCAGCAATGAAACAAAACACAGAGCAAATAAAACACATACATTCAAAACGACGCCGCAGGAACAGAGGCAACGAGATTTATAATTAAGACTACAGTTTCTAAAAAAACAGTCAAATGCTAAGCGTAAATACAAGTTTAAGTTAATCAACTGTGAGTGCGTGAATCTGAAAAAGAAAAATTGAAGTTACAGAGCAAGAGCGACGACTGAGATGAAGGCGAGAACCGTGAGCGTAGTACGAAACGACAGCGTATTAGATGATTCTGGAAGACTCAAATCAATCCTCCTTCCTCTGCAAGTAATTCTGTGATATGAAACGCACTCGGCGCCTTTTTTGCTCTGTGGGGTACAGTGGGTCCCAGCAGGACACGTGGAGGATGGAGAGTGGATATTCGTAAGACTGACCAATTGGCGTGACGCAAGCAGTCTGTAAACGACAAAATAAATCCAATTGAAACGACGGGGATGGGATAATTGCAGGGATGCACCTGATATTTTACTCTTTGACAGAAATAACCTAAGAGTATCAAAATTAAACAGCAATGCCCAGCGATTAGGCCCATTAGTATTACCCACATGAGATGACAATTCTGCCCCTGCGACTCTTTAATCAAAAATGATACACCCACTAACTTTCTCACTAACAGATTTACAAATCCTCTCACTGTAGCTACAGTGATTCACTGTAGATCACTATAACTACAATGAGGGGTTCGTAAAATTGTTAGTGAGAAAGTTAATGAGTGTATCACCACTCCTCTTTAATATTCAGCTTTGGACAACCTCAATGCTATTTATGATACCCATTGTTTCAAATTTTACTCTTAAAAATATTCCTAAAAATATTTCATTTTAAATATTTCTCAATAATTAGTATTTTACCTCTTGACTAACATAATTTTTACATTAAAATGTTCCAGCATTTCATATTAATTTTTAAAGACGAATTAATAAATTAAATGTATTATAAAAAAATAATTATATTAATTAATAAAATTTTTACTATAAGTTTCATCAACTATTTATTCTAAGTTTCAATTTTTGTAATTATTTATTTACAAAACAAAATAAAATAAAATATATTATTAAAATAACATGTGGGATATAAATAGTATAAAATTATTTTATTGGGTCAAAATTCAACTATATAGAGATATAAATTATACAAATTAAAATCATTACAGGCTAAAAATAATTTTTTTTAAAAAAAAAATGACGCGCTATTGTTCATTGCGTTATTTTTGCGCACGCTTTTAGTTGCATATAACAACCCCAATGACATAGGATTTAGTGTGCCACTCAGGTTGCATTAATATGTGTAGCCACGTGTCGTAACCTCTATCGATTTCCAGAACGAAGAAGCATAAAAACTAATATTCTTTTACGAATTTATCTTTCTCATGTTTTAATGAAACTAATCGGGAGCTCACACGATGCGTGGGATAACCCTCCAACTAAAATAACACGGGTTGATAATCCTACAATTGAAATAGATATATAAAGAGTAAATATTCTCTTGCAATATTTTAACATTACAACATCCAAAAAAAATAAAAGAATACTCAGATAAATACTTTGTGAAGATAGAAACTATCCAAATAGATATAAAGAGAGAGTGTGTGCGCTCTCATTATGAAGAGAAATATTGTCCACGCTTCTAGTAAAAAGAAATAGAGTATTGTGGGTACTATGTCAAGTCCTCGGATATCTCAGACTCTTACAATAAACACATTCCATGAATTCAAACTCAGGACCTAAAATCATATTTGCAATCATAGGGATGCTCACAACATCTTAGATCAACCTTATTTCATCTATATCAAATCATTTCCCTTGACTTGGAAAACAGAAATGGATGAGTCATGTCCGCAGGAAAAACAAAAGAACTAAGATTTTTTGAATATATAAGCATGATAATTTTAAATGGAGTGTTGATACAAAAATTGGATCAGAGTCTTACTAGATTCTTATATGCTAAAGCTGTTAGGGTTGGTGCTCAGAGAGTCAATCCAGATCGTATTTATGTCCGATTTATAAATACGAATAATTCTAATTTCCATAATATTGCAAATTTAATGGTAGCACCCTTATCTTTTATACGCTTATTCGATCTAATTGCGATTAGATATCTGATTACGATTAGATCAAAACTAAATATGGTTCAGTGATACGTGCATATTAGACAAAGACCCTATGATTTATAGTATAGTGCGCAGTTACAATGTAGTTTGTAATTGACATTGGGAAGCGCACTATAATATTTATATCATTAAATAAAGTTTATGGTCAAGATTTAATAACACAGGTCGGTTAGTAAAATCCGCTGAGACCAGTACATGTCATATATCGTTACTTGGTCCAATTGTTTATCCCAGTGAACCATGAGTATCGGGAGACTCGTATTAGACATGTAGGTATTTATTTGATAAAACACTGAACGACTCACTGAAGGTTTCCGAATAGATGGTACATCAACGTCAATAGGAACCTTCTCGAGTTGAGCGAGCATAGCGGTCATTCGACTTGAGATACCACAGTGAGATATATTAGTTATCCTCCACACTTTGATGGCAGTCACGTCACTGATCTATTTAGATCAGACCTCCGTCTGTTCGTTGGGTGTGGACTGATGCTCATGATTTCCAGTGCGTATCAAGATATGATACGTCAGTTCTATGTACATGGTATATGCATCATCATGTGTTTATGATCTAGTAAATCTATGGCTGTAGTATGACTTCAGAAATTAGTTCCGAGTGTTATTTCGAGATCATAAATTGAAAGTCGATCGTATCATACCGAATGGATTTGACGTTTTCATCTATATCTCAGGTATAATACAGATAGTTTGTGACAGATGGATTATATGTATGCAAGGACCTCGACTTGCTTAGTTTAGCGAGATTATTCATGGTCGTCATAATCCATGAGTGGGTGAATTATGAACACAAAATTGGATTTCGTGACGGATAAACCTAAACTTAGAGAGTCCCACGATATGAAGTATACTTGTTGAACATTTGGGCAACTCGATATGAATAATATGGATTATGAATAATACTTTACCGGATTAAGTGAGTTAATTCGAATCGTTTAATCGGTTAAACGATAACACATGCCCGATAATAATTATTGTGTATTTGTATTTGATACATAATACGATTAGATACACATTAATTATTCGTCAAATGAGATTTTGACACATGCCATAAATATATGTATTTGTTATTTATTGTAAATAAAAATACATATATAATAATAATTAAATTAATTGATTATTTGGATATTTAATTATTAAATATTTGAATAATTAATTAATTAATTTTTTTCCATAAATGTTATGAAAAATGTTCAATTATTATTTGAACACATGTCATGAATTTATTAAGCTAAATGTGTGTCAATTTGATTGGCCATTTAAAAGCTTAATATATATTTAATTTGATTAAATTTCAAAATTCCCTAAATACCCCTAGTGAAAGTCGGTCATGGGGCTTTTTAAAATGAAAATTATTTTCTCTTTCTTCTCCAAGACTTCATGACCGATCAACCCTAAGAAAATAAGCCCTAAAATTTGGTTTGATGAAATCATGAAGAAACTCAAGGAAAATTCAAGAAAAGCTTGGGATTTCAAGGGATTAAAGGTAATCAACTTAACCCTAAGCTTGAAATTTAGTTTCATGATTTCTTGAATTTTTAGAATGGTTCTAGGGTTCCTAAGTTTCTTGAATTTTTGAGGCTTTTGATGTTGGTTGACGGATAAGGAAGTTTGAAGCATGTGTGAATGTATATTGAACTAGATTATGGTAATTTGAGTTCAATTTGTTGTTGGACAACCTTGTTTCCATTCTAGAGTGTGATAGCCACTCTTATTATGCCTAGAAGTGTTATAGATTTGTTCATATGTGGTGACTTGATTTGGTGTTGAGATTAATTGATTTAGTCTTGAAAAATTAGATTTTAAAACATGAAAAATTCATTAATTTCGGTTCCTGATCAGATCTGTTAAAACTGGAATTTTTATGATGATTTTGATGTTATATGAATGTAATGGATGTGTTTTGGGAGTTTGAACAATTTCCGGAAAGTGTTTCGGAGTTGGAATATGCGAAAACGGCCAAAAACGACGTTACCGAGTGACTTTTGAGTCAACCGGGTGATGACTGCCCAAATAGTGAATTCTTCACTGTTCGGGCAACCTATGAATTGCCCTGACATTATTGAGGCTGACTTGGGCAGTCTCCATAAGTGTCGGGTGGTCGGTTCAGTCAAAAACGTGTTTTGCGTTATTTTACGGAAAAATATTTTTCGTAAAAGTTTCGCGACGTTTCAATCTTATTTATGTTGATATTTGATATTGAATAAATAAGTTTATGTGAAATATGAATAAATTATTCATATTAGATATTGAATAATTTAATTTATTTGGTATTTTGAAAAAGTTTTAAAATACGATTTCGCCCGAACCGCGCTTCCGCCGCGCTTATATTAAGGGAATCATCGTGCTTGGTACTTACCTCAATCCACGCAAACTCTCTATATCTATATGTCCTTGCTAAAATCTGGAAAATCATAAAATTACTATCAGGTTCCTATATTTACTAAAATTATGATTTTACCCTTAAATTTTTCAAATTTATAATTTAACCACAATACTCTCCAACGTTATCAATTTAGTCCTATAACTTTCAGTTATCACCTATTACTCCCTAAAAGTCAGAATGTACATATTTGTGCCCCTAATCATGCCAATTTACGAATAAATCCAAAATTCTTAAAGTGTTACATTTACACCCCTAAAACTGTAAAATATAATGTACCGAGCTCCAATGACTTAAGAATTCCACAACGAGATGATCAATAGACAGTACACGTCACCAAGATCACGACGACGGTAGTGGTAATGGTGGATGATCTATGGTCACCGACGAACGGTCGACATTAACTCTCATTTTTGGCTCGTTTTACGACAACCGAATGTCTGATTTGGGCAAATGAGGTGTCCAATCTGCGTATCTCGACTAGAGAAAGATGTTGGTCCGGGAGGTGTTGTACATGCACGACGGCGCGTGAGTAGCGATGCGACAGCACGTGGGTGGCTCGTGAGGGCGTGTGTAGAGGATTCGGGTGGTAGAACCGGCGGCGTTGGCTTCGTCTCGTCGAGGGGATTCTCCTGGAGTGGTCACTCACTGGAAAAGATGGTCAGACGACTTCGAAAAGCCTCATTCTCTCTCATGCCCACACTTTCTCTCTCTTGTATACTTTCTCTCTCTACTGTTTCAATTTTCACTCTCTGTCACTGGTCTCTGACAGTTTTATATTCCCTTTTCTGCTGATCAATCATACAATTACCCTCTCCTTTTGTTTTCAAGATAAACACACTCATAGAATTTTGTTTTATAAATATATATATATAGCTAATATTGAGTTAGTTTTGGTTTGTTAGTATGTGGCAATTAACATGGAGTAGTATGGATATGAGCAAACAAAAAGATAGGAAAGATAAAATAATGAGTAAATTAAATTTCAAAATAATAACCACCCAATAGATAAGGCCACACACACACACACACATATATATATGGGCACGTCTAAGGTACCCATAAGTTCCTCACCATTGGATCACTGTAAAGTGATCCAACGGTCATTAAAAAAATGGTAAAATATGGCAAAAACCAGATAAGCCGGTAACAAATATATTATTATAAAACTCTTGATCTCTCTCCCTCACAGAAAACAAATCCCCTCATCACTCTCACGATCTCTGTCTCTTTCACACAAATCGGTCATCACTCTCACACAGCAAAGAGTAAACCAAATTTGTGCCCTAAAATTTTCGGACGCCGACGTCGTTTAACCGATTCTGCATCTCCGGAATTTGTCTCATCACTCTCACTCTCACTCTCACGATGTCTTTCTCTCTCTCACACAACAAACCAAATTTGTGTCCTAAAATCGCCTTACACCAACGCCGACGTCGTTTCACAGGTGCTGCTTCTCCGTCGCTGGTCAACTCTGTTGCTGGTCAACTTTGTCGCACGTTGCTGGATTTTTGTGGTCGGTAAATCTTGATTACACTGCATCATTTATGATTTTAGTGATTTTGGGTTTGTTCACTTGTTTCGAATCTTACATGCAAGTTGTGTTTTTATCATCAAATTTGAAACTTGATGGCCACTGATTTTGTTACATGCAGTTTTAAATTAATCACCTTATGAAAGAATACTTATAAAAAGTTTCATCCTTTTAGCTTGACGAATTTTCTGTTTTACAGGGAATTTGGACATATATATTTGGAAGCTCATAAATTGTTCATGATTGCAAGGTACATTTAAAAAGAAACTGGATGTTTGTTAATGAATTTGTGTTGAATTTATGAAAATATATAAAGTGTATGGTTAATGTTCTTCTGGTTTGTTCAAAAGCTTGTTGAAATTTATCAATTTAAGATTTTTTCCTCAGCTTTGTGTCTTATTCTATTTGTGACCCAATGGGTTGTGTTGAATTTTTAAAAATATGTAAAGTATATAGTTAATGTTCTTCTGGTTTGCTCAAAAGCTTGTTGAAGTTCATCAATTTAATATTTTTTTCTCAGCTTTGTGTCTTATTCCATTTGTGACCCAATGGGTTTTGTTAAATTTTTGAAAATACGTAAAGTGTATGGTTAATGTTCTTCTGGTTTGTTCAAAAGCTTGGTGAAGTTCATCAATTTAAGATTTTTTTCTCAGCTTTGTGTCTTATTCTATTTGTGACCCAATATGTTGTGTTGAATTTTTGAAAATATGTAAAGTGTATGGTTAATGTTCCTCTGGTTTGTTCAAAAGCTTGTTGAAGTTCATCAATTTAAGATTTTTCTCTCAGTTTTGTGTCTTATTCTATTTGTGACCCTATTGTTATTTTTGTTTTAAGCATGATTGCATAAGTTTATGTTGATCAAATTTGTTGGAGAGATAAGTTTTGAAATTTTTGGTATTAGGATTGAGTTATTTGGTGTTCAAAAACATGGCTACTAATCATTTTATATCATAACTTAATGGATAAGAAGTTTGGGTTTGATTGAAAAAAAAAATTTGGAATTGAATTTTTGCGGCTTCATCTTGCAAATTAGGATTTTGGATGCTTGTCCGAGTTGATGATATAAATGTTCTTATATTGTTGTGGAGGTGTATATTTGTTTGAATGTTTGTTGATAAATGGCACTCGGTCTAATTTTTATTTGGTTTGGTATTTTTTTTTGTTGGACAAAAATAAAATTTTTTGGAACAATGTCAATGGAGCTCCAATGGAATCTGGGAACATGGTTGGGCAACAATATCCCGAGGCCGCTAGTAACAAAAGTTCGTCTAGTTTCTTGCATCCTCCTTATAACGTCCAACATCACAGTTTACATCACCCAATGCCTCATGTTCAAGGAGTTAGAAATCACAATACAAATGTTGTTCACCCTCAAGTGGCATCAGCTTCATATAGAGTTCCATCAAGTTATTATGCGCACAACACTATGAATCTTTCACAAGAGGGGTTGGAGATGGTGCCAAGACATATGGGACCCGTTCCTCCAACTAGCTTTAGGATAGACCGTTCTCCAAGAGATGGACATGTGTCTGAGACAACTTTAAGTCAGCGGAACCTCATTCACGAGAGAGTTTTGCCATCAGATGTAATACTTTCCCTTTATTATTGCGATTTCTGTTTTTTTTATCAGTCATAGGTGGTGCATTATTTGAAATGACATATTTTTCTTTCGTTTTGTCAATCATGTTCTTGTGTATGGTCTATTCAGTTGACTTACCTGCTACTGTCTATAAAGTATGATATTTTTATTAATGTGTAGGGAGTTGTTTTACTTGAGATCCCCGACTTTTATGAAGTATGGAACTTTATTGACAATCATAGAGACATGCGCTTGGATATAGAAGACATGTCTTATGAGGTAAGCAAATCACTAATTTATTTAATATTTTACCTTAAACTGCCTGAGAGCCCCAATAAATGAATTTAGTTGAAGTGTTTTGTGGGGCTATCTGAATGGAAAGAAAAACATTATATGGGGTATCATTTTGAACTGAATCTAATTTCTGACTTATATAATCTATATCTAGATCCTTTATTGGGTATATTATGAGATGGAAAAATGCATTTGTTTTGCCAAAAATTTGACTGTAGACATCATTTCAATGAGTTTCATTTTGGACTCGTACAAATTCTGCAGACCTTTTAGATACACCTCAAAACCTTGAAATTCTAATTTCTAATCACATGAGCTTCTTGCACTGGGGGAGCGAATTGGCAATGTAAACAATGGGTTGTCAGAAGAAGCTGTCACAAGCCAATTAAAGACAATAACTTATTTATCGGCCATAACTAATATCAATCTGGAAAAGCCAGCATTTTCAGACCAGGAACCTAATTCTTGCATTATATGCCAGGTAATATGAGTTATGGCATATGTTTTTATAAAAGAACTCATGTAAATATCAACGACTTGTAATTCCATTTTGTGACTTTTCAAAATTATTTTCTGTTTGATCATGTTTCATTCACCATCACTGCTGACATATAACATTTTCGGTGCATCCATTTGGGTATTGCAGGAAGTTTATAGGGATCATGAGAGGATCGGAACTCTTGGTTGTGGTCACGAATACCATGTCGAATGCTTGAAGAAGTGGTTGTTCATGAAGAACATATGTCCCATATGCAAATCTGAAGCATTATCAACAAAAACTAGTATGTCTAAAAAATTAGGGTGATCTTAAACTTAGAAGAAAATAAAGTATATGAAATTCGTGTCCTTTGGTGCAAATCAGTACGTAAATTCTGCTATTTGTTGTGCTTCAACTGATCTATTTATTATAACAAAGTGGTTATTTTGTTATGTATATTGTACATGTACCTGTATATATTTTGCCAACAGTAACAATGACTTGGAAATCATTTTTTGTTGCTCTTGTATTTAATCAAAAATTGGATAGACTTTCTCGTTATGCTTTTGCCTTGTTATAAAAATGTATTTGGATACTTTGCTATGGTTTACATAGCCGGAAAAGCTCCTAATATTTCCTCTGTTTTTTTTTTTTATCTTGTGATCTTATTTGTAATTCAAGGGTAGTTTATGTTGATATGCTTATCTTTGTTATAATGGAAAATGACCTGATTCGTTGCTGAACTGATTTTTATAAATTGTGATTGGTTATTTTTATTAGATAAGAATTTAAAAATAATTGAATCTTAACCTTCCACTACTATATATGCAAACGTGGTAAAATATTATAAAAATATGAGCATAGAAAATATTCGGAAAAACTTTAGGGTTTTTCATGGAAGGATGAAATTTGTGAAATTCTCTACAAACACTATCAAGTAACAACTATATACATAAGAGGGGGTGAATTGTGTATTGGTCAAATATTGTGGAATTAAAAATCTTTACGATTTTAAACTACTTAACTAGTAGATTTATCAAATAAACTTATAATTCAATTTCCACAATTGATATATGCAATCATTAAATCAAATATCAATTTACTCAATGAAAATTTTTATTAAATGATAAACTAATATAATATAAAACTTCCGATAAATAAAATAGTAAAGGTTAGAGAAATTGACACTGTAATTTATAGTGGTTTGATCAACAATACTTACGTCCACTCCTCCAAGCCACGCTTGAAGCTTTCTATTATTCAAAAGTGATTCCACACTTTACACTATGAGTTTTCCATGACTCACTCACAAACCAAGAGTTTTGTTCCTAGGTTTACTTCAAACTTTTACACAAGAGTTTCATCTCATAGGTTCACTCAAAATCTTTACACAAATTCACCATTTTGAGTATACCCACTCAACGAGGGATATCCGACCATTTCCATACTTAATTCTAAGTAAATATCAACAATAAGAAATATCTCTTCATGCTCATTCACTGCCCCGTCATGAATAAAAATTGTAAGCGAAAACAATAAGTATAAAACTCATATACATGCTCATTAACATATGTAATTAACGTAAATTATAAGTAGATATCACGATTAATAATTTGTGCTCATTATCTGTGATGTTTCATCTTTTTGTATTCACTTATAAATATTAAACACGAAATCGAGATCGAAATCGAAGTATTCTCCTCCATGCTCGTTAACTTTAGTGAATATCCGAAATACTATTAATTATAACCAAATTTAATATTACATAAATAAATAAGTAGAAAATTGATTAATTTAATATCGAATCGATTCGTTTTAATAAATTCGATTCGATTCGTTTAATAAACGAATTGAATCGACCCATTTATTAAACGAATCCATTTTTTCAAACTCATATACATGCTCATTAACATATGTAATTAACAAAAATTAAACCATAAAACATGTAATTAATATATTTATTAACACTTGTGCGCCCCAGCATAACGTAAGGGGTGAAAATATAAATTTCCAGATTGGAATAATTGAGAATCGAACGTGTAAGAATTGAATATGCACCTTCTACCATTAGACTTGCAACTTTCACCAATAAATATGCAATATTTCTAATATGAAACATTTAACAATGAACATGCAACATGAAACCATTGTACTTGTAATTTTAGCAATAACATGCAATTGCATCTGTCTTGAAAATCGCACATGTAACTATGACCATTGAATATGCACCTTATACCATTAAACTTGCAACTTTCACCAATAAATATGTAATATTTCTAATATGAAACCTTTAAAAATGAACATGCAACATGAATTCATTGTACTTGCAATTTTAGCAATAACATGCAATTGCATCTGCCTCGAAAACCGCACATGTAACTATGGCCATTTAATATGCAACTTCTATCATTAGACTTGCAACTTTTACTAATAAATATGCAATATTTCTAATATGAAACCTTTAACAATGAAAATGTAACATCAAATCGTTGGACATGCAATTTTAGCAATAACATGCAATTGTATCTGCCTCGAAAATCGCACATGTAACTATGGTCATTGAATATGCAACTTCTACCATTAGACTTGCAACTTTTACCAATAAATATGTAATATTTCTAATATGAAACCTTTAACAATAAACATGCAACATGAAACCTTTGGAGTTGTAATTTTAGCAATAACATGCAATTGCATCTGCCTCGAAAACCGCACATGTAACTATGGCCATTGAATATGCACTACTATGAAACCTTTAACAATGGACATGCAACATGAAACTATTGGACTTGAAATTTTTGCAATAACATGCAATTGCATCTGCCTCGAAAATCGCACATGTAACTATGACAATTGAATATGCACCTTCTACCATTAGACTTGCAACTTTCACCAATAAATATGCAATATTTCTAATATGAAACATTTAACAATGAACATGCAACATGAAACCATTGTACTTGTAATTTTAGCAATAACATGCAATTGCATATGTCTCGAAAATCGCACATGTAACTATGACCATTGAATATGCACCTTATACCATTAGACTTGCAACTTTCACCAATAAATATGTAATATTTCTAATATGAAACCTTTAAAAATGAACATGCAACATGAATTCATTGTACTTGCAATTTTAGCAATAACATGCAATTGCATCTGCCTCGAAAATCGCACATGTAACTATGACCATTGAATATGCAACTTCTACCATTAGACTTGCAACTTTTACCAATAAATATATAATATTTCTAATATGAAACCTTTAACAATGAACATGCAACATTAAATCGTTGGACTTGTAATTTTAGCAATAACATGCAATTTCATCTGTCTCGAAAACCGCACATGTAACTATGGCTATTGAATATGCAACTTCTACCATTAGACTTGCAACTTTTACCAATAAATATGCAATATTTCTAATATGAAACCTTTAACAATGAACATGCAATATGAAACCATTGGACTTGAAATTTTAGCAATAACATGCAATTGCATCTGCCTCGAAAATCGCACATGTAACTATGACCATTGAATATGCAACTTCGACCATTAGACTTGCAACTTTCACCAATAAATATGTAATATTTCTAATGTAAAACCTTTAACAATGAAAATGCAACCTACAACCATTAGACTTGAAATTTTTAGCAAAAACCTGCAATAAATTTTTTATATTATTATTTTTTCAATATTTTATAATTTATTTAATAAAAAATAATTTTTATAAATTTTTTTTGAATATCTGGTTGCAACCGGTTGTTACAACCAGTTATTCTCTTGTTTTTTCCAATGTTCCCATTTTTTTTTTCACTTCTGTTTGCTGAATATATATATATATTATATATATATATATATAATGAAGTCAACAAAAACATAAACTAGTACAAATCATCATATATTTTTTAAAATAAATGACCCATGTGATTAGCGAAACATCAAATCAAACACTTGCATCCTATCTAAATTGGCACCCAAGAACTTGTCGAATTAATGATTGTAAATAGCAATTACTCGCACTAGCTAGCTGCTTGTTGTTGTCGATGATCGATCTCCGAAGAGAAGAATTCTACTATATAACGATAGTAGTACGTCACTTAACAACTCAAGCATATCTTGTCATGTATGCTCAAATAGTTATAAAAAAAAAAAACTGAAAAAAATGATAACTAGTTATATCAAATATAATTTCATATATTATATATTTATTAATTAATTGGTACTACATTACTCATGCAACGATTGTACCAAAAAATTACTCAATAAATCCTCGCCGTCCAATCTACCCAATTAAAAAGTTTATTAATTAAAAGTAAAAGAGTAATGATAATCGCACATAACAATAACAATATATATATTTTTTTTTTTTTTTTTTGCATTTTGTCAATTCCAAAAACAGTAAAAATAATCGAGGGTGAAAATTATCTCTTTACCTATATTTAAGGTACCAAATCATGTGGGTCTAATTGTGAACGTGGATTTTACATCTATTTCAACGGGATACTAATACCCGCACACGACTCGTCAAATTAACAAGAAAAAATTATATACTTATTCTCCCTTAATGTAACGAGTCCCTCAACTCCCATCCCTAATTATGTGCGTGTTTCTGTTCTTTTCTTTCCTGTGTGTCTATTATTATTAAAAGTAAAATAGTTGAAAGACGTACTATTCCTCAAAATATGCTCACAATTGTCACCAAGTAAGATAACCACACCGTATAAGGAGTCCAAATCTTCTGTCCCATCAATTGTGCTCCACTAATCAAATTTGGACAACTAATATCTCTCATTAAATGAGAAAATAATTTGATTGGTGGATTGTTAAAATCAGAATTCTCTCATTTAATGAGATATATTAGTTGTCCAAATTTAATTGGTGGAGCACGAAGTAGAGCACAATTGATGGGACAGAAGATTTGGACTCCCGTAGAAGACCAAAATTAGACAAGTAAACAACATCGCAATTAATTATTTTATAATTTTTATCCAAATTAAGCACGAGTTACTCTAAATTTGGTATGAAACATGAGAAAACGAAAGTGGATCCATCAAATTCTTAACGACCAATTAAGAGAATTGGAGATTATGGGTGAGTAAAACATGAAATTGTTACTTTACATGTGTTAATGAATGAGTGCACAAGGAGCATGATTTGGTGGTGTAGGACTCAATATCTCATATTGAGGTCATGGGTTCGAATCCAGAGAGTGTGTTTTTTGTAAGAGTCTGGGACAGCCGATGATTTTACCTACTCCGCTTAAATTCAGAATGAGTGGTTTGGTGGTGGGATTTCCTATTGTACATCATTATATTATTCTTTTCTTACTTTGGTTTTGTTGTATTCCTTATATAAAAATTATTATAGTGTAATTATATTTCAGATTAGAATACACAAATTATTCAATTCAATCTCTAACAACGTGATTTGAGAACCCTTAACAAAAATATCTCACATTCAATGAGATAAATGAACGATTTCAAAATAGAAATATTATGTAATCCTAAACTCTTAAGCTAACTTTTGGTTTGAGTGTATCCATGTGATACATATTAGGCAAAAGATTGGACTGCATAATTCGGGGGGAGGGGGAGGGGGTGTTGATACAAATATCTCAATCAGAGATGAAGTATTTGAAGAAAATATCTCACATCGGCCGAAATGAATTAATAAACTCAAAATATAAATATTAAGCAATGCTCAACTTTGAAGTTAATTTTTGGGTTGAGTTAGGCTCATGAATTTTAATACAAAATAATGGTTTGGGATGACATGGTCAAAATTGATTATTGTTAATACATATCACATTCAAGCTAATTGTTTACTCTCCGGGTTTAGAACAAGAAGCTGGAATATTATGAATAGTTAACAAATTTACTATACAATAATGGTATCACGTCATTAATGTAATAATTAAACAATATCTTTTCACCCATGTTAAAATGGTAAAAAAAAAATAATAATTTTATATTTAATACAACTTTACATTATTAGTTGATGATATCATATCACTCATACAATTGTGGTACCAAAGAATTACTTATAAAGTGGATAGTTAAAATAAGAAAAATTCTACAATACAATCGTGTTACTACGTCACTCATGTAATTACCCAATAATATTTTATCGCTCGTTCTTAAATAGTAAAGCAATCTAATAAATATAATTATATTTAATACAACTATACATATTATATTTTTACTAGTTGATAAATTCACATCAATCTGTTGCACAAAAAAAAAAAAAAACTACTCATAAAATAAATAAAGCATTGAACATTTAATCTAAACAGTAGAAAAATAGAGAAACTGATGGAATACTCCAAATAACTAATCAGCACCTCCAACCATAAACACAAACACATGCAAACTAAGGGAAATGATACTTAATCGGTCGGTTAATCCTTGATTTTTTAACCGAACCGAAATTTTTTGGTTAAGTAAATGTATAACCGATTTAACCATATTATGACACATAACCATTAACCAATTTAACAATTATATTTCGGTCGGTTTTGGTTTATTCGGTTATTAACCAGTCCAACAAATATAAATTCATCAACTCAACATTCAACAAATTAATTTAACACAAATATAAATTCATATTCATCAAATTTAATATTTAATCTAATATTATGAAATTTTGGGTTTCCTAATAGCCAATAATTTAATAATTTTTGGTTTTAACAATTTATCCAACAACTGGTCTATGAAATTTTGTTATTTACTTATTTAGGGTTTTTTAAGCATGTATATATTTCGGTTAATCGGTCGGTTCGGTTATACGAATCTCATAACTGTAACCGAACCGAATAACCAAAAAAATTAAAAAATTTAACTGTAAAAATCGATTTAATCACAATAACCGAACCGTTATAAATAAAAATGGGTCGGAACGGTTCGATTAATCGGTTAAAACCGATTAATGCAGACCCTATCATTTGGTGCTCGAAAAGTCACCACAAAAGTCGTGAATTTACTCTTAGAAACGTCACAAAAATAATCAAACAACTTCAAAATCCATTGGTTCATAGTCTTAAAAACAAAACAAAACAATTAAAAAAAAAAAAAATTATTTTTTCACTTTTTCTTACCCTACTTTGACTACAAGTCTACCATACGCACATAAATAGAGTCCAAATCTTATGTCCCATCATTGTGCTCCACTTCGTGCTCCACCAATCAAATTTGGACAATTAATATCTCTCATTAAATGAGAGAACTCTGACTTTAACACTCCACCAATCAAATTGTTCTCTCATTTAATGAGTTATTTAGTTGTCCAAATTTGATTGGTGGAGCACGAAGTAGAGCACAATTGATGAGACAGAAGATTTGGACTCACATAAATCAATGTACATGGCTAGACTCCCTGCACTATCTCAAAATTTGCTTCACGCCTTCACCTCTTGCATTATCTCTCTATTTTTCTCAATAATCAATGTCTGGGGTGTGGGTGTTTGACAAAAATGGCGTGGCTCGCTTGATACCAAACCCAACCAAAGAATCTTTCGAGCAAAAAGAGCCACCGCAACCAGGCACAGCCACTGCACCGGGGGCTCGACCAAGGGTCCTAGTCTATCTCCCGGCTAACCAAGTGATCCGTTCTTACACTGAACTCGAGCAACGACTCACTGAACTCGGCTGGTCTCGCTACAACAGCAACAGCAACCACAATAAGCTCTTGCAATTTCACAAGTCCGAGGACTCGGCTCATCTCATTTCTTTGCCCACTGAATTTGCAAACTTCAGGTCGTTTCATATGTATGACATTGTCGTTAAGAACCGTTCTTTCTTTGAAGTTCGTGATCTTATTAGCCCGCTGCAGAAAATAGTTGCCAGTCAAGTGATCAAAAAGAAGTGAAACCCATATGAAGGTGACAGCTTGAGAATTAATTAAACTCTTCAAAAGAATCTTTAATAATCTGATCATATTGTTCTATGCCCTAGCAAAAATATTATTCTGTATTAGTTTGATATCGTATGAACCTTGGAAACAGTACAAGGGGCAAGGCTTGGTATATCAGAAATTCTCATACCCTACGTTATTTGATATTTTATATATCTTCCCATTGTTGGCAAATTGTGGTTGCATTGGTTCAGTGTGCTTGGTTTGGTGATAAAATTTGTCAAAATTAAGTGGTTAATTCATAAGTATTAGTTTATGTTAATTTCCTTCTAGTTTAATTTCTTTAATCATTGTTCTTTACGATGATCCTTCTTGTTCATTAATTGAAATATTGTTATGGGTTATATATTATTTCTTCTTTTACGGCATAAGGTAATTAACCTTAACTATGAAACCCTAACTCCTGAAGAGTTTTTTGGTTTTGTTACTTGTGTGAGTTATGTCACAATCTACTTTTTAGGGCCTAAATCTTGGTTTCGAGTAATTATTTGGTGCAACAGAGACATGAGTGACGTTGTATCACCAACAAATTAGTAAATAACATGTATGATTTAATATCCATTTTTTTAATTATTTTTTAATATTCGTGACAATGAATTATTGAATTGTTACACGAATGACGTGATACCTCCGTTATATTGTAGATTTTCTCCTTCATTGACCGTACATTTTTTTGGTGAGAGTCATACTATCAACATATTATCCTATGTGGCACAGCTTCAGTTGAGAGCCATACTAGCATCATATCATCATGTTTCGCATAGCTCAGGCAGCTGGTCGTGAACATCGACACCTTTTGATTGAAAGTGGCTTTAATGCCTCATGACACAGTTCAGGATTGTGGTGAACATCGCACATTTTCGATTGAGAGTGACCTTAATATCATATGTTAGGCTTAGAGTGACTTAATGCTTGACCTCTCAAGGTTTGTTTTTGGTATGAGTTCAAATCCATCTAAAAATACCACTTAATTGTAAATCGTTATTTAAACGATTTAACTCGACAGATTTTAACCGGTTTAAATTGACATTGATATACAAATGATTTTGATAGATTAATCAATTGATTTCCGCTTTTCCATTCTCATAAATCGTTCGATTTCAAATTTTAATCTATTTTTCAATTTTCACTATAGTTTTATGATTTTAATTATGATTTTATGTGAAAAAATAGAAAGATTAATTCTATTAAAAACAATGAAAAATATGAAAACAAAACAAGTTCAATTTAAACTAATTGCTACAGGATAATAAAACTCTATATTATTTTGCATTTTTAATTATGAAAGAATGATATTTAGTCCTTTTAAGAGTATTTTAAGAGATAGATTGAAATTATTTTTATTTTCAACTATGTAAAAATATACCATTCCCGGTTAAATTCCTATTAATCCCCGATTACTTTTTATTAATCACATATCGCTATCGATTTTCAAACTTTCCAAATACTTCTTAGACTTTTCAAATACTTCTTAAGTGATGTGAGATTTCACATGAAACATTTAGTGGAAGAATGTAACGATCTTTGCCCTTTCAAACTATTTGAAGCTAGCGAGAACAAAATAATTAACAAGAACACTTTAAGAAAACAAACCCTAAAAATGCATGAATCTCGAAAATAAATGATAATTTGTCCACTTCACATAACACTTCTTTTAAAATGAATATATTCCATTAAATTTCCGTTCAAAATGTTACAAAAACAAGTTTCTTTGATCCTCAATTCCCATCGAGTATGAGAAGATAACACTCACCAATATAATAAATTAATAAACAATAAATTTCAAGTATGAGTATCCTCTCTATAATATACAAAAAATATCAATTATAATACATAAATTATTTTAAAATCAGCCCCTTACCATCCAGGCATTGCCCTGTTGGTTTCCAAGGAGGATCGATTTGCTTTGCTGGTCAACATTTTGATGAAGATCACTTTGAAAATGTCAGTAAATTTAGGTGTAAAAGCTGAAGTCTTAACACAGTGGAAGCAGCCCCGTGCTTGTACTATGTATGTATATACCCAGCCAGCTCTCATATCATAATTGCGGCTCTGAAGTCTAAACCCCATAGGTTTCAGGGCTGAATCATCATCATCATCATCATCTTTCATTATTTACACCTATCCATGGCTTAAAGTACTCCACTGGCCACACAAAGTTTATATAGCTAGCTTTCACATGGTGTCAATGATCATATTCTTGGACCTACCTACCTAGCAGGCATCTGTGTATATGCATGGACTTGGTTTTCAACTTTTGACTATCATCTCAAACAAAAATTCTTCTTATCCTTATAACAATCTAATAATATCGTTAGTTTGTTATGTAACGATATTATCACTTCACCAATCAGGGCCCAAGTTCATTTTTATATTTCGAGATGCTTAATCATAGTATATTATTATATTATTAAAAATTCATGGCCCTTATCCGTTAGTTATTTAATAGTTATAACTCAAAAAATCCATGGGTCATAGGCGGGCACCTCGCCACGCCTTAGCCAAGGGCCGATTCTGTCATCAATACAATAATCTAATAATATCATCACACATGCTAAAATAATATTAAAAAAAGACTAAATAAATTATAATTATATTTAATACAAGTACTCCACATATTATATATTTATTAATTGATAGTACCACTCCACGCATATAACAAGAATACCAAAAAATTACTCCATCTCAACTCATAAAGTTTATTTTGGTGAACTAGTTTAATATTCGAGCCATGTTATCAATATAAAAAAAAACTTATACTATATATATGATAAGCAATTGTGATTGCATGGTAGCGTTTTGTAATTGAAGTTGTAGATTAATTAATAGACATTTTCACATGTGATGAGTAATTCGTTATTATTATCGTTATAGTTACGTGATATTACTGACTAATAATTATATAATATAATGAGTTATGTGAAATAAAATTATCATTTATTTAATTATTTTTACTATTTAGCACGCATGATAATATATTATTTGATTATTGCCTGGATGATATGATACCACAATTGCATAGTAAAAATTTTCAAATCACATCATAACATTGATAATTTTTATATGTTTATGGAAAGTTTAAATCTTTTACTTATATATATATAATTCCATCACAAAAAGAAAAAAAGAGAGAGAGAGAATTAGAATGCCTATACCATTTCTATAGAGATTAGTTTCGTTTTGCGAATCACCATTGATAAGGTCTCAAAGGGGAAGAGAATAATGTCTGTAGGCCGATAAAATCATGTCATAAGATTGTGAAAACAAAACTTGTAGGCTAATAGAACTAGGTTCGAATAAGGATTCCAAACCAATATATATATATATATATATATATTATATGGAATAAAAATGTCTTAGATTAAGTGAGTTAGCACTTATACAATACATCTCATAACTTACATACGATAAAAAAAAACTTACTTAATATAATGGATTGATGGAGCCGAAATAGTGATAAATGAGAGTTTTAAATATATATATATATATATATATATATATATATATATATATATATATATATATATATATATATATATATATTTAAATATGAATTAATGGATTATTTAACTACAGAAAAGCAATTATATATGTTATATAGAGAGGCAATAAGTTAAGATTGACACTTAAAAATACCCAAGAAGACAAGAGTAACAAAACAAAATAAACGATCAGAATATATATATATATATAGGATAGCTAGCTAGGAGATGATTGACTGAGGTGCTAAGTTATTAAGTGATGGGATATATTAAAAGAATGAGAAATTAAGAATTTTAATATAATATATATTGAAATGTGTATTATTTTTTTTTAAAATCGTCTTATATTTATATATGACGATTTTTATACAATCATCCCATCAATAAATGACATATATTTCATTTATTTTTCTCTATAATTTGATTGATCATTTTCAAAATAATTGAAACACGACGCTTGACATGTCTAATCATAAAGTAGTGGAATCAAATGATTCATAATCATCTCCTCCATCGCTATCTTTCTCTGATCAGTTCGTACTCTGCTTGCAGCAGGCCTGCCTGCAGCTGCATGCTTAAAACCAGTCTTATTTTCCAAGTCCAAGCTAACCCTAGCCGTGCATTTTCCAGGCTGCTGCCTTCTGCTTGCTTTATCACGTTACAATCTAAGATTCTAAAGACCAAATATTTGTGGCTGCCATTCACTCATCGTTATTCCTCCTCTTTCGAGAAAACAAAAAAAAAAATTTGTGGGGGAACGGAAGTTACCATCACTATTATATTTTGTTGACACGTTTGAAATTAATTAATAATAATGAACGGATGTTACCATGATCCACGAATAAATACATAACTTTTTTTTTGAAATCGGCGGAAATCTCATCACCAAATCACCACTTCCGAGATTAAACGGAGTAGATAACATCTTCGGCTGTCTAAGACTCTTACAAGAAACGTACTCCCTGAATTTGAATCTAGAACCTCAATGTGAGATCATGAATCATACACTACCAAACCACGTTCATTAGGACAATACTGAACTTATTTTATGCTAAATACTTAATCAATACTCATGATTTATTTTTTTTTTTATTTTCCAGTCAATGCTCAATCCTTATGACATTGTGAGGTAGTGGCCGGAGTTAAGCTTGTTTTTCTTTTTGGTAAATTAGAGATCAATTTTCGAATCGATTTTTATGATTACGTTGATTAATCCATTTTTTCAAAGCATGCAATTAATTAGCATAATATTTGTTCTCATGTGGCACCCCACGTGTCAAATATAGATTCATAACCAAATAAACACAACCCAACATACCATTTCACATAACATAAAAAGTGAAATTCAAGTCATCAAAGGGATTTGGATTCATTTTTATCAAAGTTGAATCTTTTTCAACTCAAATTGAATGAAAAACATTGACAAAGAGAATTAATTTGGAGAACATATTTTATGAAGTTAACAAAAATCAATCTCTTGTCCACAAAAACTTTAACCCACATCTGTTTCACCAAATGAATCATCAGACACCACGTTTAACTTTAACCCACATCTGTTTATTAATACAGTTTTTTAAACATTGCCTCACATGCACCATACTCTCCCAAACTTAAATTAAAAATGTATATCTTTTAATTTGAATTTGTGACATCATGCTTCCACTGTATAGGAGCGAAGTGGGGTTTACCGTTATGCCTATGACTTCGGCGACCACTACACTATTGGGTTCACCGATTCAGAGTCCGTAAAGAATATAGATAATCCCACGAAGGGATTAACAGGAGAACAAGGGAATCGTCATTCAGTATGAAACACTGTAAATGATTTAAGATCGCACTACACCCCTCGCAAGATTCGACCTTAAATCCGTTTGGGTTCGGAATCGTCCCTTACTGATGTCAGTATAATATTTATGCTCAAGGGAGGTCTCCTCGTATCTTATAATGCAATATCACACATACAAGTAATTTAATGGTATACAAGTGTGCAATCATGAATAATAGAATAACAATAAATAAAATAGATAAATATTCATACCTTATTATAGTAATGATAAAACACGAATTAAAAAGACCAGAATACATATCTTTCCCGGATAAATTTTTTTGAGGTACTTAAGGTCCGAATATGTTTATCAATGTCTGGTCAGACTTAATATAAGTCCGACTGAAGGTACAAGCATGCAAGTAATAGATATGGCAGTGATAAATCATAACATACTTAAATCAGAAACTAAGAACAACAAAATCATGCAGAATCATAACAATATGATAGATAAATAATTGTAAAAGTAGAAACATAACGGAGGAATGCATAAATATCAGTAAATTAACAACACATGTGTATCACTAATAAACCAAGAATAGAGTAAACAAACACATATGATAACAGTAAAGTAAACATGAAAAATGAAAAATATTTAAATTGATCAAGGCAGTGAACGTGATCGGATATGTCTATCATCAGCCAGATGTGTGTGCATGTCTGGCCGGAAGTGATATACGTCCGACCGGAGATATTGTGCAAAAAAAGAATCTCAAATATGTGTTTAATTGAAAAATGGTGCCATTGGGTTATATCCAAGGAAAGGTAGGTGATTTCTTTCTCGAGGTTATTGTCTTAGGGTTTTTTAGGATTTTCTTAGATTGATTCCAACTAGCCTCCAAAATTCAACCTCGTTTTGTGCAAGTAATGTGATCCATTTTTATAGTGAAACCGGCAGGTCCAAGAATGGAATGGGGAGCAGGATCCTCCCATCTCCTCCAATATGTCTTGAGTGATTGGTAATCGAAACGTCAAACATAGCTCGAACCATGTCCGATCGAATGTAGGGTTAGGGATATACATTCGGCCAGATATAATCAAACATGTGATTTCGATTGTTTTAATTTTGTACGTGTGTTGACAGCTCGATACATGTTCTGTCGGATGTTAAATTTGAATTGTATGTTCTGCCAGACATAACTAGGTCCCTTAACTTCAGTAACTGACGATTTGCTCGTTCAATGACAGTTGTGTTATGTCCGGATAAATTTAGGGTTTTCAGGACATAATCGGCCAGATTTAATTGCTTGAAAGAAGTTAGGTCGGACATAGGTGATGTACGAATGAATTTTGGCTATGTTACATGAATTTACTTTCTTTTCTGATATTCATCCTTATAATTTCCTAATTTTCAGAGGGTGTCCCCATACGAGACTCATCATCGGGCTATGCATAAAAATACAGTGTCTACACATCGTAAGAATTAAGTCAAGTGAATTGTTCTTTCCCAACCGATATTTTTGAATTGGGATGAAAAAGCATCTCGAGTTTCGGACCAAATGATGTAGAATCTTGAATCTTGATCAGGATTCAAGACTTTTTATGCTAAAATTTGGGATTCGGGATAAAAAAAATCATCATGAATTTCGGACTAATTTTTTATTCGGGACAATACATCAACCCGAATCCTAATTGAAAATTTCATTCGGGATAAAAAATCATCCCGAATCGCGGACCAAATGGGACAAGAACTGATATGATCCAGGGTACCATTCAGAGAGTACCTTAACGTCATAATTCAATTGGGCTTATTGTGGGTTAATTTGCATTCAATCTTAAAGTCCAAAACAACATTCAAAATCAAATAACCAGATTCAAATACACTACAAGAAAATAGTCAAATAGTGACGGAAAAATATGTAGCTATTCTGTTGCTAATGGTTAATTATCGACGGAAAATTTTTATCTCTATTTTGTTGGTAGCAAAAAAAAATAGCGACGAAAATATTACATGCGTCGCTAAAATTCGTGACGGAATTTTATTCTGTCTCTATATAACGACGGAAAATTCCATTATTAATTAGCGACAGAATAAAATTTTTTCTCTAAATAACAAAGAAAAATTATGTAGTCTCTAATTATCGAAGAAATAATTTTCGAAGTTATTTAGCGACTGAATAAATTTCCATAGCTAAATAGCGACTGAATTTCCGTAGCTATTTATTTTTTTTTTAAAAAAAATATGGAAATTTTAAAATTTTAGAGATGTGGTAAATTTAAAAATTTAAAGATACGTGAAATTTTTAATTTTTTTTCTTTTTTAAAAAAAAGAAAATTTTAAATTATAGAAAGGGAAATGTTTTAAAATTTTAGAGAGGTGGAAAATTTTATAATTATAGAGATGTGAGAAATTTTTAATTATAGAGAGGAAAATTTTAAATTTTAGATATGGGAAAATTTTAAAATTTGTATATGGTGGAAAATTTTTAAGAAGTGATTTTTTTTTTAATTGTTGTATACACATCTTCAATTTCACAAGACATTGTAATGTTCACCGTAAGTTTTGACACACCACCATCTATTTGCGCCACCTTAAACAAAAAAAATATTAGTATTTATTTCTCAGGAAAATTTAAAAGATGGGATAAGAAAAATCAGAAATTGATAATGGGAGTTGAGGTATGAAATTTTTTTATGGTATATGAAATTGAGTAAGAATTTTTTGATAATATATCGGAGTTGAGAGTTAAAAAGATTATGGTGTATATATAGAGGAATAAAATAAGAGAAACGTGAAAATTTGTAAAATTTTGAGACATTTGAAATTTTCGTAAGGCTGAAATTTTTTGAAATTTGATGAAATTTAACGACGGAATATAGATTCCGTTTCTATTTAACGACGGATTAGTGACAAAACATTCGTCTCTAAATTTTTTAAAAAGTGGCGTCGATAGAATAAAATCTTTGAGGGATTGAAAATTTTAAAAATTAGCGACAGAATATAGATTCTGTTTCTATTTAACGATGGAATATTGATTTTGTTTCTATTTAACGACATAAAATCCGTCTTTATTCTTTTAGAAAAAAAGTGGCGCCGAAGGTATAAAATTTTGGGGGATTAAAAATTTTATAAATTAACGACGAAATATTGACTCTGTTTCCATTTTGTGACGAAAAATTCATCTCTATTTTTTTTTATAAAAAAAATGGCACCGAAAGAATAAAATTTTGGGGGATTGAAAATTTTAAAAATTAGCAATGAAATATTAATTCCGTTTCTATTTTGCGACGGAAAATCCATCTCAATTTTTTTTTTAAAATGACACCGGAGGAATAAATTTTTTGGGGATTAAAAATTTTAAAAATTAGCGACGGATTAGATATTCTGTTTATATTTAGCGATGAAATATTGATTTTGTTTCTATTTAGAGACGGAAAAATTATGTTTTTTTTCTAATTAACTATAGTTTTGCAAAATTAGAAATTAAATAAAAATTTAAAATTAGCAACGGAATAGAGATTCTATTTTTATTTAACGAATGAATATTTATTTTGTTTCTATTTAGCGATGAATTATTAATTTCATTTCTATTTAATGACGGAAAAATTTTGTTTCTAATTAACTATAATTTTACAAAATTAGAAATTTAAAATTAGCGACAGAATATAGATTTCGTTTCTATTTAGTGACATAATAGAAATTTCGTTTCTATTTAACGAATGAATATTTATTCCGTTTCTCTTTAGCGAGGGAAAAATTTCGTTTCTAATTAACAATAGTTTTGTAAAATAAGAAATTTAAATAAAAATTTAAAATTAGCGACGAAAAAGATATTATATTTCTATTTAGCGACGAAATATTAATTCCGTTTATATTTAGCGATGAATTAACAACAACAAAATTCCGTTTCTATTTTAAATTAGCGACAGAATAACAATTCATCGCTAGTTAGTGACAGATTTATGTTTTCGTCGCTAATTAGTGATAAATTTCCTAGTCCATTGTTAATTAGCGACGAAAGTTGAGACAAGCCTAGTTTTCGTCTCTAAATTCGTCTTAAATTCTATCGGTATTCTGTTGCTAAATTCACATCATTTTTCTCGCTCCATTTTTATGGATGGAATTTTTTCTATCGCTAATTTCAATTGTCTCTATTACGTCGCTAAATTTTGAAACGGAATATTCATTCGCAGAATTTCATCGTAAAATTTCATCGCTAAAAGTGTAATTTCTTGTATGATATATGAGAATGACGCAAGCCCAACATAAAAGTAATTTTGACGTATCAAGTTGAATCAAGTCCAACACCAAAAAATTCAGCCAAGACAAAGACTTAATAGGCTTCAAGACACATCATTTGGACATTTTGAATGGTAGCCCACAAAATTTGGGCATTTTTGTGCAAAATAGACGATGGTCATTTTGGGAAAAATGATGATGACTAATGATGACTTTAGTTATTATTGATAACTTAGTTAGCTTATACATTTAGGTTAAGTTAGATTAGAACTAAATTAGCTAGTCAACATGACCTATAAAGTATTTTCAGATTAAATGTCCCTTTTGTTGATTTTTTCCCTATGATATTTTTGCTACTTGCATGAATATCTTAGCTTAGATATTTGTATTAGTTAGTAGATGACTACTAAGGTTCTTACCTTTGTGTAGCCATTAGATAGTTTTAGGATATTTTGATCTTTTTACCTTTCAATGACATTTTAGTAAATTTATCTTGTATTATATAATGTAAATTGTGTCTTCCTTAATGAGATATCTACCATTTTCAAAATTTCTCTCAAAGAAATTACTATGGCCGAATTTCAAGCTTAATGGAGGGATTCCCTTTTGTTCAAGTTTCGACTTATCTAAGGTGTGACAACCTTAGTAACGTCTCCGTACTAACAGAACACAACAATGTATTATACTAAGGGTTCTCAAAGACAAGTTCTTTATGAGTATTCTTTGTGACATTTGAAGAGTTTTGTTCTATCAAAATCAAATTCGCGGTTCTTGAGGTTCTATCCGTTAATCATCCATGTGAGTTCCTCATCAATAACTCGATAGTGATTCAGGATTTTCTGTCAATCATATTATCATGTAGCTTTTGTTATAAAAATAAGGGATTTTATTTTCTTTTTAAACATGAAAGGAATTTTGACTTTGATTTCGATTAGTTTTGTCATGTGATTATGCTGATTTTCCCGTTGAAATTAACTTTGTCCAACATTTTTACTGAGAACTAATCGACAACTTTGCCGTGGCTGATTTCAACAACACTACTTTTAAAAAGCATAAAAATTACAAAGGAGCCAAGGATATTAGTCTAAAATCTAAATAATCAAATATCGATTTGAAAATTTATTTTTTAGAGAAAAAGACACCCACCCCAGAGCTTGTTCCAATGATCACCACCCATACCTTTAAAAAAATTATATTAAGAAATCTCACAAATAATAAAATAATAAAATCAAGTAATCAAGTGACTAAAATAACAAGTAAAAAAAGTTTTTATTATCTCTTAAACGGTCAAGTATCGATATCTTTATTTAAGGATTCTTCCACTATTTATAATCTTTCATTATAATGAAACTCTGATTGACAACGTTCATATTTCTAATTAACTAGTCCAATAACATGAATCTGAGGATTTTCCCATTCTAGGTGATCAATCAACTTCAAGAAATGGAAAGTAATTTATATGGCTATCCCCTTCCTCATTTCTGTGATTCCCACAATGAAGAAGTTGATATTTCAGACTAATTCCCCTTTTGATCTTCATCTGATTTCCATGAGAATAGGCCTGAGGCGAAGGTCTTCGCGGTGAGTTTTGAAAGCATGACCCTGATGACAGAGTCTGACGGTAGACACTGAGTTCGAATTCTGAAATCAATCTCTGATATGAGACTCGGAAATCAGATATAGGACTCTTAAATAAGTCTCTGAAGGAAGACTCTGGGATCAGCCTCTGGTGTTGTTCATGATCTTTCAATAGACATTGAATTCAAAGTCTAAAGGTAACTGTTGGCGGCAGATTTTGAAACCAGTCAATATATCGTATTTTTATTAATCCTTTTGCGTATGCCTGCTTTTCATATGAAGGTTAACGTGAAAAAATGCTCCAAAGATTGTTGAAAAGCCACGATTCAAATTAAATAAATTTATTCATACAATTATATATTGGGATAGTCCTAAGTTGTCTTAAATTTTATAAGACTATAGACAAATTCTTAAGGTCTCATTATCGATAAATGATTAAAAAAATATACAAATTATACTATACACGAAAATTAAAATTTCTCAAGATTTTGGGACTCCAATTTTGGGTCAATTTTTTGGTTGAGGGAGAGGAGCAGTTGACTGCCTGTGTTATCTCTCTCCAGAGCCATCTTTGATCATATTGGACACATGAGCTCTTGACTGGATACAACCCTGAATTGCCATAAATTATACGTCTCTGGATTTAAGAATCCTAATTTTAGATCAAATTTAGATACCCCAAATCAACCATGTGTGTCGAATCCCCCACCCCAATACCACATCTAGACCTGGCCGCCGGTTCGGTTCCGGTTCGGAACCGAACCGAACCGGCCGGTTCCCGGTTCCACAAGTGTGGAACCGGAACCGTAAACCGAACCGGTCGGTTCCGGTTCGGTTTACGGTTCCCCTTCCGGTCGGTTACGGTTCCAACCGGTTCGGTCAGGGTAAGAACCCTAACCGAACCGGTCAGGTTCCGGTTCGGTTCCGGAACCGGTTGGAATCGGAACCGTCCGGTTCCAACCGGTTCGCTTCCGGTTCCGAACCGGAACCTTGGCCGGGTCTAACCACATCTGCCCTTGACTATAAAGATCAGGTAATTAAGGAAATGTGTCGACCTTAGACTTTCACATTTTTATGATTAGACATATGAACTCTCGATCGGTGAGTTTTATATATCTAGATGGAGAAAATAACACTTTCAAACATTAATCACGGTGGAAAATAATGGTGCATTTATAATTCACTAATGAAAATATTTTAAACTTCAAACGTCCATTTTGAAACAACTAGGTCTAGCTACTCATTAGACCAAACATGGAGAATTTGAATGTCCTTTCTCTAATTTTTTTTTTTTTTAATAAAAAGTATAATAAATGTGTTTTTGGCTGTTTGATACTTTTTACTAGTAATGCCAATTATGCCATAAAATAAAAATTTCCATTCGCCTCGCCTCTGATTACAACTAACAAACAAAAAATAGAATTTAGAAACTAGCTAGGAACGTATGAATCACTCAAGCAAAAGAGTTAATCAAAAGACAACTACATTGCAATAGACAAGTGACATGGTCAAGGCTGCCTGCTGTGCCTTTTAAGAAAAATATACACTACAAAAAATTATGTCATTTAGCGTCGAAAGTAATCGACATCAAAAGTCACACTTTCGACACAAATGAAAATTAGCGTCGAATAAATTAGACGCCAAAATGTGGACGAAAATGATATTTAGCGTCGAAACATAGAATTTCGACACTAAAAACTGTCAGTTTGCGTCCAATTTATTTCGACGTTAAATAAAAGTTCCCGACGCTATAGTTCATTTATTGCGACGAAATAATTTGACGCTAAAATTAGACTTTTAGCGTCGAACCTAAACGACGCTAAAAGTCAATTTTCTTAAAGTGATATCATATGATGTTCAAAGCATCATCATATATTGAAAACATTACCAAGGCATATTGTATTCATATACTGTGTGTTGGTGGTGGTTTTTAAAGCCTTTAAGCTTCAAGACCAGTTCGTTTGCTAACCTTAGCATTCCATAAGTCAGTCGGTAGGGTTATCTTTCTTTCTAAATAGGGATAGCCTCGATTGGCTGTCATCGGTTGTATTCGGTGAGATCAGCTACATATGAATCTCGATTCGATGACACTTCGAGACTTATTTGGGAAACTAATGCAAGAATTGCCCTCCCCGAAGACCATGTATCAATGTCCTTATTCCACTACGAGAAGGAGTACAACTTTGACTGTAATAAAAGTAAATAGTGCGTATCCTAGTAAGAGAATGAGTTGACACAAACAAAATATGGCAAATAAAAGAGGGATCGGATCATAACAACTGTTGTGATTCACCGATCACTTTAGAGAAGATTTGAGGAAAACCGAATTGTATTTCTATTACTTCAAGAATAAAATACAAGCTTTACAAATAAAACTTTACAAAAAACCTCAACACTCTCTCTATTTTCTCACACACTTTGGGATGAACTTAAGCTTTCTGGGAGGCCTAATTTATAGCCAAAGTTGGCTACTATTCATGCCATAAATTACTCCCTGATTTGGTGGAGTTGTTACAAAGTTGGTTGGCTTGATTTCATGGAGTTGGTTGGTTGCTTCTCTTCAAGCTTTCGGTGGAGTGGATGCATGGGGCATACATGCTGACTTTTCAACAAATCTCCCCCTCGGTGAAGATTTGCTCAAAATCTGAGCCGACCATCAATCATCATCTGACAGCTATCCCGGCTATGTCTCTGCACAACTCTAGCTTGTCTCGGGTAACCACATTTGTTAACATGTCTGATGGATTCCCATATGTATGGATCTTCACTAGTCTCAGCAGTTGTTGATCCATCACCTCGCGTATCCAGTAATAGCGAATATCAATGTGTTTCATCCGGGAATGATACATTGAGTTCTTGCTCAAGTCCAGAGCACTCTGATTGTCACAATGTATCTTGTATTCTGTCTGCTTGATCCCTAACTCTTGGAGAAACCGTTTTAGCCACAACATTTCTTTTCTTGCCTCAGCTATAGCAATGTACTCAGCCTCTGTTGTGGATAATGCAATACACCTCTGTAATCTTGACTGCCATGATACAGTTCCCCATGCAAAAGTGTAAATGAATCCTGATGTAGATTTACTACCATCAATATCTCCCGCCATATCTGAATTTGTATAGCCTTCCAAGATCGGGTCATCTCCCCTGTAACACAGACGAAACTTCGTTGTACTCTTGAGGTACCTGAGAATCCATTTGACTGCCTCCCAGTGTTGCTTTCCAGGGTTAGAGAGAAAACGGCTCACTACACCCACTGCATGTGCAATATCTGGCCTGGTACATATCATTGCATACATTAGGCTTCCAACAGCTGAAGAATATGGTATTGCTGACATTTCCTCTATCTCTTTCTTGGATGAGGGGCACGAACTCTTGCTCAATTTGAAATGGTGCGCTAGCGGAACGCTGACTGGTTTGACTTTCTGTATATCGAACCTTCTGATTACCCGTTCAATATACCTCTCCTGTGAAAGCCACAAGTTCTTGTTCTGTCTGTCACGAACAATCTCCATTCCCAAAATCTGTTGAGCTGGTCCTAAGTCTTTCATGTCGAAAGCCTTGGAGAGTTCCTTCTTCAGCTGACGGATCTTCGCTGCTTCTTGTCCAACAATCAACATGTCATCTACATACAATAGAAGAGCAACGAAATCTCCATATGGAAACCTCTGAATGT
This sequence comes from Zanthoxylum bungeanum, assembly GCA_019454045.1. NCBI lineage: Eukaryota > Viridiplantae > Streptophyta > Magnoliopsida > Sapindales > Rutaceae > Zanthoxylum > Zanthoxylum bungeanum. The sequence continues at coordinate 242,465 of SKCR01030470.1, read as the reverse complement.
ATACACACTGATATGCTGCAGTTCTTTTGTAGCCTTGACCCACCATGAATGAGTCGAACTTCTGTACCATTGCCTCGGTGCTTGCTTGAGCCCGTACAAGCTCTTTTTAAGCTTGTAAACAAGGTTTTCTTTACCTGAAACATTGAATCCTTCTGGCTGCTCCATGTAGATTTCTTCATTCAGATCTCCATGAAGAAATGTTGTTTTGACATCCATCTGTTCAAGCTCCAAGTTCAATCTGGCTACCAATCCTAGGCCATTTTTACCACTGGTGAAAAAATCTCATCAAAGTCAATTCTTTTTTTCTGTAGGAATCCTTTGACCACTAGCCGAGCTTTGTGTTTCACCACTTTCCCGCTGCCATCTTTCTTGAGCTTGAATACCCATTTGTTCTTCAGTGCCTTTATTCCATGTGGGAGCTTGACTATCTCATAAGTGTTATTTTTCTGCAGAGATTCCATCTCATTCTGCATTGCGTGCAACCATTTGTCTTTGTCATTATGAGATACCGCTTCATGGAAGGTTTCTGGCTCCCCCTCGTCAGTAAGCAGAATGTATTTTGATCCTGAGTATCTGGCTGATGGAATTCGGCCTCGCTCAGATCTTTGTACTGGAGGTTTCTGGCTGTCTGTTGTCATCCGGATATGTGGATGATCCTGAAGCCTCTGATGGAGCAGGCTGAAGCTCCCCCTGCTCAACAATTCCTTCATCATCTGGTTTTGCTTCTGGTATGTCTTGTACCCCATCACCATCTGTGGCTACTGGTGTGGGTGCTGGGGTTGTGTCTGGATTTTCATCAACATTGTCGGCACTGGTTCTATAAGGCATCTTGGGCTTTTCAATGTCTTCTATTGTCTGGTCTTCGAGAAACACTACATATCTGCTTCTGATGACCTTCCTTTCCTTCGGGTCTCATAGCCTGTATCCAAATTATTCGTCTCCATAGCCTATGAAGATGCATGGAGTAGTCCTTGCATCGAGCTTCTGCCTGAGCTCCTTAGATACATGTGCAAATGCTAAACATCTGAATATTCTGAGGTGAGAATATGAGGGATTCTTACCAGACCACACTTTCTCCGGAATCTCGAAGTTCAACGGTACAGATGGTGATCTGTTGATCAGGTATCAGGCGGCACGAACAGCTTCTCCCCAGAATGGCTTTGACAGTTTAGCTATACTGATCATGCTTCTGACTTTCTCCATAATGGTGCGGTTCATCCTTTCGGCGACACCATTGTGTTGTGGGGTGCGTGGAACAGTCATCTCGTGTCGAATACCGTGGCTTTCGCAGTAGGCATCAAATTCCCTGGAAGTGTATTCGCCTTCATTGTCTGTGCGAAGGCACTTCAGTTTCTTCCATGTTTCACGCTCGACCATGGCATGGAACAGTTTGAAATAGTTCAGGACATGATCCTTTGATTTCAGAAAATACATCCAAACTTTCCGAGAAGCATCGTCAATAAAAGTCAGAAAATATTTATTACCGCCTAGTGATTTTACCTCCAATGGGCCACATACATCAGAGTACAACAGACTGAGTAACTCTGATTTCTTTGTAGAAGAGAAATTGAAAGAGACTTTGTGTTGCTTACCGAATAGACAGTGATTGCAAGGATCCAGAGCAGCATTTTTGGAGACAGTGATTAGATCATTCTCTGTCAAGGTACACAACCCTCTTTCACTCATATGACCGAGTCTCTGGTGCCACAGATTCTGAGAAGCCTCTCGTTCAGCTACATTGAGGCTTTCTGCATAAATCTTCACATGATTCTTGTATAATGTTTCACAGATGTGTCCTCGGGCGATGACCATGGCACCTTTTATCATCCTCCAAGTGTCGTTGCTGAAGTGGCTAGCATAGCCCTATTTGTCAAGGGCTACCCCCAAGAGTAAGTTGAGCCGAAGATCTGGAACATGTCTGACTTTCTTCAGGGTTATTGTATACCCTGCATTTGTCCGCAACTGTATTTCATCAATTCCTTCTATCTGAAAAGAACTGGTATTCCCCATCTTCACTGCTCCAAAGTCTCATGATTTGTATGTTGTGAAGAAATCCATGTGATGAGTGACGTGGTAGGATGCTGCAGTATCTACCACCCCACTCGACATCCTGAGTTGCGGTGTGAAGGCATGCTTCTTCCTGGCCGAAGCATATAGCTACATCCACCGTAGTAACTACTAGTGTCTCCGCGTCATTCTTCTTCGGCTGGTTATTGCCTTGTCTCTGCTCCCGTTGCAGTTTCTGGCAATTTTCTTCAAGTGGCCTTCTATGATACAGTGGAAGCACTTGTATGTCTTTTTCCCGTCATTGGATTTGCCCCTGCTTTTGCTTCTGCCTCTCCTCCCACCTTGATATTTCTCATGTTGTCTTCCTCGTTGCTCCGAGACAAGAGCTTCTGTTTGATCTGAGCCCACGTCTTTTCTTCTGGCTTCTTCATTTGATAGGGCATCTTTTACCATAGGCATGGTAAGTTTTCCTCCTGGAGCTGAGTTGCTGAGAGTAACCACCAGAGTCTCCCAGCTATCAGGAAGAGAACTGAGTAGCAAGAGGGATTGAACTTCGTCTGCTAGTTGCATGTCTACTGCAGACAATTGGTTCACCAGGCTTTGAAACTCGTTGGTGTGTTCTGCAACGGAAGTTCCACTCCGCAGCTTCAGGTTCACCAAACGCCTCATGATTAAGGTTTTATTCCGAGCTATTTTGGCCTGGAACATGTCTTCTAATTTCCTCCACATTTCATAAGCATATGTGTCATGTGCTACATGGTGGAAGACATTATGGCCGATCCACTGCCAAATCTGACCCAAAGTTCTGTTGTTGAGTTTATTCCAGTCATACTCCTTAACAGACTCTGGTTTCACTCCCTTCAACTCGATGACATCAAACAGATCTTTACAATGTAAAAAATCTATCATCCTAGGTCTCCAGATGGAGTAATTAGTAGCAACCAGTTTAATCATTGCACCAGAATGAGAATCCTTCATCTCCATTTTAAGTTTTAAAGTTTAAAATGAGAATACACTAAACTCGGGTCTGAATTTCACAAATCTGAGGTTACCGTTGCGTCCGGAGCGGTCGAAAATGGTGGAATAGACACGTCGTTGGTCTAAATCCAACACATGGGCTGATTTGTAAATTTCTAAAAGTTCTGGGGAAAATTGTAAATTTCAAAACTTCAGGGGGCTATATGAAATTTACCAGGCTGCTGACGTGGCATTGACGTGGCAGGTGGGATCGATTTTGCTGACGTGGCGGACACGTGGCGCTGACGTGTCGGCTGATGTGTCTGCTGACGTGGCGATGACTGGCCGCTGACTGTGCGCTGACGTGGCTGCCACGTGTGTCGTCATCAACCTCTGGAGCACGTGAAGTGTGTGCTGCGCGTGAGGGCGCGTGGGCAGTTCTCTGTGAAGCGCGTTCGGCGCGTGCGGCGTTCTGGGACGTCAGTTCGGTCGCCGGAAAATATCATTGTGCTCGTCTCGACGTGAACTAGCTGATGGTACCCTCAAAATAAATTTTTGACAACTTTCGTCGGAACCGGTTTTCCGATCGGAAGCTCTGTTACTCAGTTTTACGACCCCAAAGAAAAACTGAAGCTCTTGATACCACTTGTTGTGATTCACCGATCACTTTAGAGAAGATTTGAGGAAAAACCGAATTGTATTTCTATTACTTCAAGAATAAAATACAAGCTTTACAAAAAATCTCAACACTCTCTCTATTTTCTCACACACTTTTGGATGAACTTAAGCTTTCTGGGAGGCCCAATTTATAGCCAAAATTGGCTACTATTCATGCCATAAATTACTCTATGATTTGGTGGAGTTGTTACAAAGTTGGTTGGCTTGATTTCATGGAGTTGGTTGGTTGCTTCTCTTCAAGCTTTCGGTGGAGTGGATGTATGGGGCATACATGCTGACTTTTCAACAACAACAAGTATAAAAAATGAAGTCCAAACATATAACACCCATTTCAATTCTGATTCAAGTCCAGCCAATTCCAACTCATGAAAATTGAGAGCAAGATTTGCAATCAATTCTTAAGAGACCAATGTAATTCATCCCCCTCTTTAAGTGATAAAATCTCTCACGTTCTCTCCCTGCGGATATATGCATCACCAAACCACATGAATTACTCTCTTGTGCGAATTATCCCACCAACTAAATATCTTCACATATTTGTTATTGGGTTGTTAGGAATTATTCATTCTCTTTATTCTAAATGAAAATCTGTGTGTCAACACTATGTGTTGACATAAATAAATCTCTCTAGGACGAATGGGCCGAGGAAGGACGAAAATGGATAACATATCTAACGAAGAAAAAAGATGACGTCAGGACGAAAAAGGATTCGATCCGGGAAGGCCTAATTCAAGACGATCCAAGGAATATGCAAATAATCATGAAGGAAGAAAAATGAGGGACTTCCAAAACGGTTGGTTAGCTATAAGATACATTCGACGTGTCATATACGGAAATTGGTGGCAACTCCAACGATTTAGTAAGTTGCACAACGGTTACATGCACGATCCAGCGATTGCTCGCATGATCCAGCAGTTGCATATGCACAAAGAACATGGGGACTCAGTGGTAAGAAGACAACGGAACTACACTAACGTTTGGCGAAGTCATGCACTATAAAAGGCCCAAGTGTAGAAAGAAGCAAAAGGAGAGGAAAAAATAAAGACTCAGAATGAGCAATTAGTTTAATTTCTTAGCTTTGCAATCTGTAGAACTGTAATTTGTGTGCTTGTGCCCATTTGAGGCATTTTCTTGGAATCAAACGCATCTTTATGGGACTGTGTCTTAGGAGGTTTGAACCATACACGCGTATTAATAAAAAATTGTACAACACTATGTAATGTTTATCTTTAATTTGAACATAAATATTCGAAAATGTTGTTTGAAGTCATCGATGTAGTTAGACCCCGCCGGCGGTTCGGTTCCGGTTCGGAACCTAACCGAACCGGCCGGTTTCCGGTTCCACACTTAAGTGGAACCGGAACCTAAAACCGAACCGAAACCGAACGGTTCGGTTCCGGTTCGGTTCGGTTCCGTTTATTTTTTTATTTTTAATTAATTAAAATAAAAAAATGAGAGGAATCAAAGCTTAAATAAAAAAAAATTATTAATTAAAAAAAATGAGATTAAATTTATAAATAATTTTTTTTTATTACATTGAAGAGCTTGAGCTTAAATTTTTAAAAATTTAAGTTGCCTACGTATCCTCCAAGGGTGAGAGGAATCAAAGCTCACGTAGTTCCATTACAAGTTTAAGACATATTCCCTTTGTAAATTATAATTTTACAATTATCAATCATCATTATCAGTTGATCCTTCGGCTCCGGTTCCGCTTGCACTTGTTGCAGAAGCATTATCGAACAAATCTTCAAAATCATCGGGGGCATCTTCTTGTTGTCTCATATCAGCTCGAGTCCAATCATCCACACAAGCTGTTGCTTCTAGAGTGCTTGGATGTAATGAAGATCGCCTAGCTTCCAATATATTACCTCCCAAGCTGAAGGCTTGCTCAACCGCAACGGTGGAAATAGGTGCTGCCAAGATCTCTTTAGAAATAATAGATAAAACATGATATATATTTTGATGCCGGTTCCACCATTCAAGGATTTTAAAATTTTTACTGCATAAACTTTCATTAGAAAACTCAAAATTTGTAGATAAATAATTATCTAATTCAGGATTATTAGTTGTCGTATCCCTAGATTTTTTATTTCGTTGCAATAACCAACAATCCCTTGCGCTAAGTCTTGTTTGAATTACCGGTTCGCTACTACTAGATTGACCTAATGTTCCTAAGTTATATCTTACAATATAATCATTAAATAAAATAATTAAATCACTTCTTAATTTCGTCATTATGCTCGTAATATCAATGTCATCTAATATTCTTAAATAACCATAGTAAGCTTGTAAACAACAATTCAAACCTTCTAATTTAAATCTATGATCAAAAACAGCAGCAATAAGATAAAGTAAAAGAATTTCTCTAAAATAATGCAACCATTTTACCTTCATAACAGTAATGGCTTCGAGCAAAACAAGATCATTAGGGTCGTCACTGTCAACATGCTCATCGAGAGTGCCAACAATATTCAAACTCTCAAGAAGAAATAAATGTGCTGTAGGATAATAAACACCGCTAAAAACTAAAGTAGCATCATTAAATACTCTTAAAATATCTAAAAAAAATTCACAAATATCCCATTGACTAGGATAAAGTGTGATATTTGAAACATGTTGAGAAAAAAAAAACTACATAATGCATCTTTGTATTGAAATGCTTGACATAAAAGAAAATAAGTAGAATTTCAACGTGTTGGAACATCTTAGAAAATTTAATCGGTTTAATACCATTTATTTTACAAAACTTGGTCCATTCTCTCCTAACTTGAGAATATGACCAAATACAGTTAAGTGTCATTTTAATTGGATCAAGGAAAGGAGATAATAATTTTAGACCGTCTTGCACACATAAGTTTAGGACATGACATGTACAACGAATATGAAAAATCGACCCCCTAAATTTGGTTCACATAAGGATTTTAAATCATTAACGGATGCAGTATTTGCAGATGCATTATCAAATCCAATTGTTAAAATTTTTTCTACTAAACCATATTCATCAAAAATTACATTCATCATTCTATAAATATTTGTGCAGTATGTGGGTCATCAAAAACTCTAAATGCAATAAGTCTTTTTTGCATGGTAAATGATGCATCAATCCAATGACAAGTCACACCCATGTATGAGTGTGTTGCCAATGGTCACTCCAAATATCAGAACATATAGAAATACGACCTTTCATCTATTTAAATATTTCATTTAAATATTTTACCATCTTATATAATTTGAAAATATGACGTTTTGTTGTGTTTCGAGTCATTCTACATGCAGCATGTTTAAAGCATTGTGCACGTAATTAGTAAAATGAAGTTTTTCACCAAAGCTTAAAGAAAGATGTGTCATACAAGTTAATTTCGCAAATTCTTCTCTATTTTTTGCATCAGAATATTTAAATAAATCTACACTACTCGTACCTATACTAGATGATGCGTACCTGGCCATTTGAGTATGCGTCGTATCAATGCCAAATTCAACCGGATGATGTTTCTCCATGTGCTTGATCATATTGCCGTATCCACCAGAAAATTTATAGATAACCCCACAATAGTTGCAAATTGCTCGTTGTGAACATCTTCTAGGCGTTCCAAAGTAAAATGAATTTTAAAAATATCGGAGGACCGAGCCTTAACTTCTCTTCTCCGTGATGTGCACTGACACTAGGGCCGCTCTCTTGGGTTGACATATTTGACATTATGTTCTCGGATGAGCTTGCTATTTTTTTTTTTTTGAAATTATGAAGAAAAATAAGAAAATTGAATAATTGCGATGCGAATGATAACAAATTAACAACTAAATAATTGAGATTGAGAATAAGAATATAAGATTATAAGAGAATTGTATTGAAGTAAGATTGAGAATAAGAGAATTATATAAAATGAGAGAGTTGAGAATTTGGTGTGATGAAATTATGAAAAATGAATCCTATTTATAGAATTTTAGAATTTTTTTGATACCAAAAATGCCCCTAAATATAACCGTTTTATTACCGTATTAGGGGTACATTAGTAATTTTTATTTTATATAATAAAAATATTTTTTTTAGGCAGGGAGCCAAACGGCTCCCTGCATCCCCTAACGGCTACTAGCCGTTGGGGGCCTGTTGGAACCCTACGGTTCCAACAGGAACCGTCCGAACCGTACGGTTCCACCGATTCGAGTTGGGGTGGAACCCCAACCGAACCGGTCTCATTCCGGTTCGGTTCCGGAACCTCCGGTTGGGTTCCGATTCCGAACCGGAACCGTGGCCGGGGCCTAGATGTAGTTATCTCTCGACAACATTCAATCAAAATTTTATAAACCTTCAATTTAGTACGACTCTGATATCAACTGTCATACCTTCAATTTAGTACGACTCTGAAACTTATATACATCCGTTTCATACTTCTCTTTCGTTTTTACATGTTTATGACGTGTATTGGTTGTGGCTGCTGAAATTTTATAAGGTGAAAAAATCACCAATGCATTGACTTGCTGGTTTGGTGATGCATAATTGTGGGAGATGCATGCATGTTTGCTTTAAAATAATTATTAATTAATTAATTGTGTTTATTTTCCATTAGCTATCAAACAAACTTATAATTGTTACTTGAGGAGTTGTATTCCCTTAAATGATTAGTAATTAATTGTGTTTATCGAATCATAATTCATAATAACGTGTTTATAATGTTTCTAACAATATTTGGGTTTGTTTTATTATTAATCAAACATTAAAACAATAAGGTAAACGTTGCTTTTATTGGTGTCATTCTGTAAATCTTGATGTTTTAGACTAAGTGTGTGATGTTATTTTGTCCCCAAGAGGTGTGACTTAATGTTGTAGGACTCGTGATTTCACTTTGAGGTCTTGGGTTCGAATATAAGGAGTGCGTTTTTTGTAAGAGCCTGAGACAGTCGGGAGATTTTACATGTTCCGCTTAAGCATAATTTCCATCGATTTCAAAAAAAAAAAAAATTGATGTTTTTTCAAAAGTGGTGTGCTTTTTGTCGGGGGCTTAGGCTTGAATTCCCACATACTCAAATCTTATTATTCTAAAAAATTATGAATATATGGACAGATTTTTCCCAAAAATATAAGTAATTTTATGAACTCATACTCGATAAATATATCAAGAGTATTATAAATATATTTATTTAATTTCCCATTAGATTTCAAATTCTATATATATCTGTAAAATTCTAACAATTTCAACCCAAAAAAAAAAAAAAAAAACATCATTGAAGGTGTAAAAAAATTACCTGCTTACACATCAAGTCTAATTATGAGGTCGAGATGTGATGATTAACGAGTCATGGATTTTTGATGAGAGGAAATGTTAATCAGTTTTGTTGCATGTTTTTGTATAAGAAATTTTATATTTCATTATTCAATATCTTTTATGATAAGGTTCTTCTATTTTAATATGATTAAAATAATATAATCTTTTTTTTGAAAAATATTTTACGAGATAGTTTGTTTTTTCACTTTTTAATTTGTCAAATAAATATTTAAAAAATAAAATTAGATAAATCTTTTTATACTAGCCCTAAATTATGACTTAAAACCCTAACCAAATTGAACACTTTTATTGAATATAAACAAGAAAGGGGGAAAAATGAAGAAATCAAATTTGACGGAGGCGAAAGCCCCACCAGGCCACCAACCAGCGGTGACCGGTCAATCATTAGAACTATTAACTATTGAGTATTAACATCTGGCTCCTTAAGGTTTTATATTTTATCAGTTAAAATAAAGTTTGTCCATTTGTATAAAAAAAGGCCCCCGACCCAGCGACTCTCCAAACAAAATTACTAAATGTGATAATTATGTGAGTATATTATTATTAGAAAAATATTGATTGTTAACATCTGGTTCCTTAATATTTTATATATTTTTCAGTGAAAATAAAATTTGTCCATGGCCTATGATTTTTCGTGCTGTAAAATAGTTGAGCAATGAAAATAGACGGATATATAAAAAATAAAAAAAGAACCTATGACTTTTCAAAGGAAATTACTAAAAATACCCTTGTGATAATTGATTTGACTGACTTATTTATATATAACAATATAACAGAGTGCAATCAAAAGGTAAGAAACACCAAAAAGGTATTTTATTTATTTCATAATGCTTTAGGTATCTATTTATGCAAATGGATAAAAATATGTTCTTACTTGGAAAATTGTAAAATATTAAGAACCATATGTTATTACCCAAACATGGCAAATTGGACCTCCGAACAATGTGAAAGATATTTACGGTTGTTTTTCGTTCGAATGACAAAATTGAGAATTTATCTCTGGAATAAACTTCTCCCAACTGTAAATTTATTTGGTTAGTGAAAACTGCACAAATTTACAAGTAGACGATTGTGGACTCCGGAATTCGCCAAGGGTCCCCAATCAGAATTTGTAAGTTGGGCACTAGCAATCCTGCAAAAAACAAAGTAGAGTGGACGAGAGTAGGCTACCACCGGTGTGGTGGATACCGGGTACACTCCGACGCCCAAGTCAGTGGCAGGAAATAAGTTTGTAAAATGGGAAAGCAAGATGAATATTACCTCTACTTCCTTTGTTTGGCCGTGAGAGCCGTGTAATATATGAGGGGATTAAGGATTGAGAGCATGAAGTATTAGGGTGAGAGAAATGAGACTTGAATGACTTCTTCCCGTATTCTTTTCATATTTATAGATAAAACATGATCTAATGTTGGTGTATTTGGTAATGGTTTTGGAGTAAGTGAGGATTAGTGCTAGAATTAGGTTAAGTGGAGTGGTAGGGTTTAGTGCTAGAATTAAGTTAAGTGGAGTGGTTATTAGTTTATGATTTAATTGTAATCAAATAATACATAATCCTTTGGGCTTTGGTCCTTATTTTCGGGCCTAACATGCTGATGGGCTTAAGGTGAAAGACAGTTTTACCCTCGGGCCAAATTTGGCCCATACAACGATAAACACAGAGATTTATGTGGTTCGATAGAGAGTGTCTCATACCTATGTCCACGTGAGAAATGAGGATGTTTATTATGTCTCGGAGTCAAGATCGACTCGAGCTACAAATAGGGAGAATTGACAAGTTTATAACATTAACAATAGTCGGGTCATGACAGCCCGACCCACCTCTCTTAGAGTGTGGTTGGATATACGACTCATTTGCTGTCACTATCATTTGTTTGCTCTCAAATTACAAGAGTTGTGACTTTGTTTTCAAAGAATCCCCCATTTCTCAAATAACTTCATGCCCTTTATATAGACTCTCAGAACCATTTTTGCAACTGATTTTGACGTCACCCTACGTCACTTAATCATCATTGCTACCCTTGAGTCATTGCTTCTATCAACTTTTCAGCCAACCAAATAAGCTCATATGCTTTGCCTCGGCACTAGCGTATGGCGGCCTACGACGACTCTGCTATGCCACTGCATCGACCTATGGACAGCTGACAAGGCCTACATTTAATATGAACTGTTGCTTTATTTGTTTCATCAGTATCCTTCTGGATGCACCATTTTCCAGATAGGGCAAACATCATGCTGTTTGAACTGCTTGTGTATCGCCTCATCCAACCTCCTCGGTCATACTCTTCATAAATCTCCTCGAGTCATACTCTTCATGAACTTTCTCAGGTCATACTTCAAGAACCTCATCAAGTCATACTCCTATATCGGTCATGTCCTTCTCTGGTCATGTTCCTCTTCCGGTCACGTCCTCATCTAGTCATGTCCTCCTTAGGTCATGCTCCTCCTCTGGCTGTACTCCTCCTCCGGTCGTGCCCTCTTCATGCTCTTATGTCCTCGGGCTCTTCATGCCATCTCGGTATCGAGCTCCTCATGCTCTAATTTTCCTCGGGATGAGTGTTGTAAAAAATTACCAATAACAAAAAATAAAAGCTATTTTACTCGAAATTGAAGATTTGATTTCGGACAAAATAGTAATGATAAATCTCAAATTGCTGATCCGAGTAAGCGTGGTTAACCAACGGCAAAAAACAAACAAACAAAAAAAAACAAACAAAAGAACAAATTTACACAAAACCCCAAAATTATTTAAAATATGTTATTGCATGTGAAACTTTGCAAACGGTTGAATATGAGCGTATTTCGGTCAGAGCAGTTCAAGGGGAAATTAATCGTTGAGCCGTATTTTGTTGAAAATAGTTGATTTGGTTGATTGTTTAAAATTGTCCATTTTTTATTGATTTTTGAAAATCATACGATTTATTGAAAGATTTTTTTTTTTTGTTTGTTTCATTTTTCTTACTATTATTCTTCATTTTTACAAAATTTTAATCATCTCCCAAAATTTTATAATTGCTTTATCTTTTTCATCATAAATAAATAAATTTTAATATTTTTTTAGAGAATCTTAAGAGATAAGTTTTAATTTTTGTTTTCAATCATGTGAAAAATCAACATTATCCTTCCCGATTAATTTTTGATTAATTTACGAATATTTCAATTAATCACAAATTTCTCTTGTTGTATATTTCTGATTAAATTACCTGGATTTCAGTTATGTTGCTCTTAGTCAGTGGAGATTAGAATCGGTCGAGACAGGTCAGGAATATCCCAGCCTCATCCTAATTACGGATTCAGGATAAAAAAAAATCTCGAATCCTATATCAAATTTTAAATCGAAACGAAAAATTATCTTGAATCCAAGACCGAATGGTTTGGGATCTCGAATCCTGATATAGATTATAGATTTTAGGCAAAATTCATAATTCTATAGGAAAATTTGTCTCAAATATCGGCTTACTATTTTAAGTGGAACAAATAATCATAAAAAATTTGGTATCGAATAGCAAGTGATCTCAAATCTCAAATTTTTACCCTCTCAATTGGTTAGTAAGGATGGCAATAAGCAGAGTATAACACGAGGATGCCAATACTTGTATCCAGTTCGTTCAATCAATTGGTACGAAAATTTGACCCACATTAGGCCCTAATGTACCAGACAAGGACTTTGTTCATCCAAATATTTTACTTCTATTTGAACGGAAATATCAATACACGTACTCAATCTGTCAAAATTAACATGTATATAAAATTATTTCATTATCCGACTCCAAACATACCGATTTAACGTATATATAAAATTATTTCATTATCCGACTCCTAACATACCAAACTTCGCATGAATTTTTTCCGTCCCGGTTGGTTAGAGACCAATTTCATTCAAGTATACAAAGTAATCTTATAAATTTGAAAATATTACACATACAAATTATTATCATATAAGTTCACAAAATTTGCAAAGTGACCCCCCAAACAATGTCAAATTACCAGTCAACTCAATAGAAAACAAAAGATACACTTAGATCCATCAATGAAGCAGTGAAACTGAAACAGTGAAAGTTAGTGGGAGCCTCTGAATCCATTGGCGTCTGATACGTACACTGCAATCATCTGCATTATAATATAAGCATCTGCAAGACTCCGTTCAACAATAATTTCGATTCAGCAAAATGAAGTGTTTTCATTTCAGCAACGGGGAGAGGGAGAGGCGGGACGGCGGCGGCGGCGAGGACTGCTTCGTTTCGAGGACTTCAAAATTGTCATGGGCTCGGTCACTGAGTATGGCGTCGAGTAGTGTTGACACGAGGCGTTCGGAATTTGACTCAGACTCGCGTGACTGGTCTGAGTCGCTGGCGTTTTACGAGTTGTTGACTCAGCGGAGAGCTAATGATCTGAGAGTCTTTTCGTTTGCTGAGCTTAAATCTGCTACTAGAGGGTTTAGTAGAGCTTTGTTGATTGGTGAAGGAGGGTTTGGTTGTGTGTATAGAGGTGTTGTTAGGGTTTCTTCTGATGATGATCATGAAACCAACGGTCATGATTCAGAGATGGATGTTGCTATTAAGCAGCTCAATCGTCAAGGTTTCCAGGCATGAACCCTTTTCAGTTCTTTCAAAAATTTGATTTTTTTTTTTTGTTAATGATCATGTTTATTAAATTGTGTACTATTTTGATCGATTTCAAATAATTTGTTGGTTTCAAATGTTAGATCTTGCTTTGCTGTGTTTCCGTGATTGAATTGAGTATGAATAAACTCTTTCAAAGAAAGCATTTTAGCCTTTGATGTATTAGGAATGTTACTTTGAGTTATTTCTCTCCATTGATATCGATTCGTATTTCTGTTGAATGTATGAGTTTTTGGAAAACGATTATGAAGATTCATGTGTGATTTTGGTGCTTTTGAAGTTTTCTTATATGAATTTCTCTGTGTTGTATTTTAGTGTGCAGGGGCATATGGAATGGATCAACGAGGTGAACTTTTTGGGTGTGGTCAAGCATCCGAATCTTGTGAAGTTAGTTGGATATTGTGCAGAAGATGATGAAAGAGGGATGCAAAGGCTGTTGGTGTATGAGCTTATGCATAATAAGAGCTTGGAGGATCATCTGCTGGCTCGAGTTCCGACACCTCTTCCTTGGTTGGCAAGATTAAAAATTGCTCAAGATGCAGCCAGTGGTCTAGCATACCTGCATGAAGAAATGGATTTTCAGGTATGTCGTTTTTTTGTGCCTCCAAGCCTTGGTTGTATTCAATAGAAACTGTCTCATAGGTTAATCTGTAAATGCTTGTCGGTTCTCAAGATCTTACTGTATGTGCAGCTAATATTTCGGGATTTTAAAACATCAAACATTCTGCTGGATGAGGACTATAATGCAAAGCTTTCAGATTTTGGATTGGCTAGGCAGGGGCCTCCTGAAGGACTCGGCCATGTTTCAACATCAGTAAGTTGTTCATCTTTTATGATGAATATGGTAATTTTGAACCTCTTAAGGCGGTAGAGTGCTAACTCGATGGATTTTAATGATCATTCCAATAATTGACGATGTCATACATGCTGATATTATGCTAAGATGTGGAATACTTTACTCACCACTTACCTTTTTACGATTAAATAGGTTGTAGGCACGGTTGGTTATGCGGCTCCAGAGTATGTTCAAACTGGTAGGCTGACATCTAAGAGTGATGTTTGGAGTTTTGGGGTTGTTCTCTATGAACTACTCACGGGAAGGCGAGCAGTTGAGAGAAATCTTCCTCGGAACGAGCAGAAGCTTTTGGAATGGGTGAGACCTTATGTGTCAGACTCTAAGAAATTCCACCTCATTATAGACCCACGACTTGAAGGAGATTACTGCATTAAATCTGCTCAGAAACTTGCCTCCTTAGCAAACAAATGTCTAATGAAGCATCCCAAGTCCCGTCCGAAAATGAGTGAGACGGTTGAGATACTAGGAAATATCATTAGTGAGATATCATCTCAAGATGAAATCACAACCCAACTTGTTGCCGAAACTGAAGATCTGAAGGAAGAAACAGATGTAGACACTGAGCCCGAGTCTACCAAACAAGGTAACAGTTATCTGAAGAAGGTTTTTGATATTAGAGATTTAGTCAACTTGAGAAACAAATCCTTTGGGAAATTAGATTGGAGAAATTGGGCGCCTGGGTTAGTAAGAACTTGGTGATAAGCGACCAGCTTGTGTTGTCGAGAGACCCAAAGGCCCTTGTCTCCTTCATAATGGCATATAATAGACGTTTCTCCCAGCAAATGGAGAAAAAATGAACATAGACATACACATTGTCCCTTGAATGGTTGGAGGTTATTTGTTTTTCTCCCCATTTGTAAGCTAATTGTAGATATAGGCTTCAAGAGCGAGCTGCATTTCTATGCATGCTGTTATTGAAAACTAGTTCCCATAGTCCACATTTCTTCACTTGTGTAATTTTGCCCTACTGGTATCATATTTCCCAATGTATATGGCTTCCGTTACAAGTAGAGTCTAGAGAAGGTGCTTACACTCATATAATAAAATTATGACCGTGCTAGAGGATTGCAATGAGATAGCTAGAACCATGATTCAAACAAAATGTGATGGAATGGTTGCTTTCAAATTGGGATAGCAAAAATTTCCGAGGGGATGGGTTCAATGTGTTAGGATTTAGTACAAGTATATTTTTCTATATTCGTTGATTGAACATGTTAGGTATAGATATTGGCATTCTTGTATCATAAAGATATAAATTTTGTTATCCATTGATTGAACCGCTCATAGTCATCCCTTCTTTCAACCTGCTCATATTCAACAAATTGCTTCCTTCAAACTTGTTATGATATTCCAGTCTTGCAGTCTTGTTGTAAAAATTATGAGATTCCAGGTTCGTGTAGTGAGTTATGCAAAAGAGTGTTCCAATGATGAGTCCCAAGGGACGTGGCTTGGTGGTGTAAGGTTGAGGGTTCGAATTCAAGGAATACGTTTCTTATAAGAGTCTGGGACAGCCGGAGGTTTTACCTGTTCCGCTTAAACCCGGAAGAAGTGATTTGACGGTGGGGTTTCCAGTGTTCCAATGATAGAACGATGAAGGCAATGCAATTAAGACAAGCAACGATTTCAAAAAATTCAGTTGGTTCCATTAGAAAACTTGCCCAAATCATCAGCCAATCAAGTTATTGTTTATGTATTGGTTGCCTTGTCCAATTCATACTGTTTTTACACTAATTATTTATTATTAGCCTCCTGGTTTTGATAACACACCAGCAACAGCAAGGCACCAGCAGATTTATGAAAGAAACTTATGGTCTCCAGACTCAGACCATCTGTGATTGGACATATAATTCTTTGATGAACGTGAGTTTCCTAGGAAACCCTTTTAGTGGGGGTGACTGGTGACCCATTTCTTTCATGGTGAAAAGGTTAGTAGCTTCGTGGATAAACCATTGATGGTGTATCCACGTGTGCCCGTCACCTAGGGATGGTTATAAGAGGATCCTGATCCGGATGCGAATTCGGATACGGGTATTATACCTGTGATTCTTAGATATCAAGATTTTTTTTATTTTTTTTATTTTTCATAACTAAACAATAGCAACCTAACATCGAGAATAATATTTATAATTCAAAATTCATCTATATAAAAATAATATTTTCTCTTTTTTAAAAAAAAAAATTTATAATCCGATCTTGATATCCAAAAATAAATCTGGATCCATTAATGTTAATCCGAAAATCTGAATCTTCAGGATCCGAATAAAGTTGCGGTCATCACCTCTTTCGACTCTAACCTCGTGGCATAACAATTTTATTGCCACTCACTTTTTACAAACACAATATTCAAACCAAGCATGTAAATTTGCAAATGCAATAGAACTTTTTTAACTTATAAATTAATTTCTTTATTAAGTGAAAATCTTATTTTCTATTTACTCAATTCACGTCAGCTTCTTTAATCCTGAAAATATCCATCTATGTAATTGAATATTTTTATATTTATTATTATACATCTCTGAGTCATTAATTTTTTCGTATTAAATTTTTTAACTTACAAATTAATTTCTTTATTAAGTGTAAAAATTTTCAATACTGGATTAAGCCAACCCATTTACGTATTTGTTTTAAATTCAACACCCACAAAACTATATCTAATTTTGATTTCTTATTTATATATTTGTTTCACGCCCCCATAAATTTTTAAAAAAATGCTTGATTTACAACATCAGCTCCCTTAGTCCTAAGGAATGGATGTCCACTTATACAGTGGATCCTTTCACATTCATGGCTAAACATTTCTGGGTCATTAATTTTTTGTTATTAAGTTTTTTAACTTGCAAATAAATTTCTTTGGTAAGTGGAGAACTTTATAATATTAGATTACGCCGATCCATTTACACATTTATTTCAATTTCAACACCCACAAAACTAAATCTAATTTTTATTTCTTAATCGGATATTTATTTCACACCCCCACAAAATCTTTTATAAAAAATCTGCTGGATTTATATTTTTAAATTCATTATCGAAATGTTATAATATTATTTTAAATTTCAATTAAGTTGCACTTGAACACACAACTCTATTTATTAATCTAAGAAAATTACACAAAAAATTAACAAGAAATTACAATCTATTCATAAATAACAAGATTAATCTATTACATCTATCCCTTATTATGAGTCCCGAGCATCGCACGAGTCGTCATCTAGTTATAATATTTGTCATTTCTTGGGTTACAGGGAGACCCTTACAAACATGTCAACAGAAGATTGATTTTTTGAACACAGTTGCCGAAACATGAACTGTACAGTCACTGGGCAGAGGAAATTGAATGCCTGAGTTTCTCAAAGAGAATGACAAACTGAGTTCATCAAGTTATTTGTTTCCTTTTTCAAGCATAAAGAGGCGAAGCAGAGGGCCGAGGATAAGCAGCGACACTTCTGCTCCTAGCATCATCTGCACTGTGTCTACGAACCTTTGGTTTATTGTGTGAATTGCCGCGGGTGTTTCCAGTTTCACCAGAATCCTGCAGCTGCTCCAATACTGTAACAACCTCAGCCATGGTAGGCCTGAACTTGCCTTCAGTTGATATGCACCGCAATGCAAGAGTCGCTACCTTATAGGCTCCCTCCAATGTATACTGCCCTTCAAGTCGGTTATCTATGATCCGAAACATCTTACGTTTATTGGCTAGATAGGGTTTAGCCCATGCCACTAGATTGTGTTCTCCAGATGGTCGATTCTTGTCAACTGCTCTGAGGCCAGATAGCATTTCTAGAAGAACAACTCCAAAACTATAGACATCGCTCTTAGCAGTTAGATGACCTACAATCGGTGAAAATAAGGACCAATTATCACAAGATTTTGTCGCATAATCTCTTATGTGTATGTGTATATATATAGACATGAAGAAGCAAGGGACAAGGGTTAGCACACAAGCTACTTAAAGAACGACATTCGTTAAGCACAAGAAAACCTGTTGCAAGGTATTCTGGAGCTGCATATCCGTAAGTTCCCATAACCCTGGTAGAGACATGGCTCTTATCACCTGTTGGTCCGTCTTTGGCCAACCCAAAATCAGAAAGCTTTGCAGTGTAACTCTGAAATAAATATATTAACACATGAAATGTTAGAAAAGCCAGTGAAAGTAAGAATAGACCTTGGATCAGTCAAATGGAAATAATCGTTCAGAGGATCCGTTTCACTAATTACATACAGTGTCAAGCAAGATGTTTGAAGTCTTGAAGTCCCGATATATAACTTTTGTCTCAGCACTGTGAAGAAAGGCAAGCCCCTTAGCAGCAGCAAGAGCAACGTTCAAGCGAAGCTTCCAAGAAAGAGGTTGGAAATAAGATCCTCCTGATACAACACCCACCTAAAAGGGTCAATCAAAAAATATAAATTGAGAAAATTACAATTCAATGGTGCCAAGCAGCAGAAAGGAAACTCACTCCTAAACAAATGATTCTCCAAGCTGCCTCGAGACATGAACTCGTACACCAAAAGTCTGTGTTCATCCTCCAAGCAGTATCCAATCAATTTCACAAGATTAGGATGGTAAAGCTGCCCCAGATAATTTACTTCAGCCTATATGATCAGAAAAACGACAAGATAAGTGAATCAGTTCACTTCAGCAGCAAAGATTGTGAATTCTTTAAGTAGTTAAAAGAATTTTGAAAGTTTGCCTGATCGGCATTCCAAAGAAAGCATGTGTGCCACACTTAAAGAACAAAGAAAGATTAACATGTACACTTGAAAGAACAAGAATGGCACGAATTTGGTTCTGTATAGTTTCAATCATAATGAAGTAGAACATGAACATGAACTCACCAGCCACTCCTTGTGACCTTGGAAACCTTCTTGATTAAGCCTTTTCACAGCAATAATCATACCAGCTCCAGGCTTAGTAGCAGCCAATGAATGCTCATCAATCCACCCTTTAAAAACAGAACCGAAACCACCTTCTCCTAACACACTATCTGGACGAAAATTCCTGGTGGCCATTTTAAGGTCAGCGAAACTAAAACTCTTCAAATTAGGGGACTGCAAGATCTCACCCTCACTCCTAGGTGTCGCAGTAACTGATAATGATGAGACCTTACTACCCATACTGCTCGTATCATTCCCATCTGTGCTAACATACTTTGAACTCACCCCTGCATCAATCATCACCGTATCATTCATTACAGATAAAATTCCTCATATCCGTGGATTACCAAATCCAACCCAAAACTTATAAATTCAGCATCAGTCATAACATGATTGTTTTTTTTTTTCTTTTTCTAATTTTTTCCTGTTTGATTTCTACAACAAAACAAATTGGGCAAATTTTATCAATATGCTGCAACATTTCAGCCACAATGAAATTTTAATATGCTGCAACATTTCAGCATCAGTCATAGCATATTGAAACCAAAAGATTTCAATATGCTGCAACATTTCAGCCACAATGAAATTTTATGAAACTCTTCATCAGGCCACAAATTGGGCAAATTTTATCAGCAAACTACACCTATTGGTGAAAGGAATATGCAAATAAACAAACAAATGAACAATCTCCCATAAAAATAAAAATAAAGTAAAAAGGGCAGTAATAAAAAATCAAAATTTATTCCATCAAAAAAAAGAGAGAGAAGAAAAACTCAATTTATATATCATATAGGCTTATAATAAGAAGCTAGAAACTTATGATACCTGTGTTGAATGAGCTCTCAGCTTTGATTCGAACACTCAAGCAAATCCCCATGAAATCAAATTCAAAAAAAAAAAAAAACAATAAGCCTTTTTCCTAAACTTCCTCCCTACAGATCACAACAAGATTGAAGCTTGAAATGAGCTGTATATTCAACAGTGAAATCAAAGCAGATCTAAGTGTGAAACCAACAACTTTTTTTTGGGGTTTTTTTCTTTTATATGCACCAAAAGTTAGGCCAAAAAAAAAACTTTTTGGACTGCCAAAAAAAAACCCATAAAAAGAAACAAAAAAGAAATAAATAAAACCCACCTCCCCCTTCGTTTTCTTTGATTGAATCCAGAACTCAAGCTTGAGTTTTGATTATTTGTCAAGCAACATGTTTAACATGTACTGTGTAAATAGTCTCAAGTTTCCTGCTTTTTTAAAAAATCAATTTTGTTTTTTTGTTTACTATTCAATTACTTTTTCTTTTTTTTTTGATAACCGGGGTGTCCGGGCCCGCTTACGCGCACCTCGACTAATCACTGTGACCTGTGCCCCATGCCCTCACAAGTTTCCCAACACAGATCAGGGTAAGTCGCTGACTTTTCATACCAGGGACATGGCCCCAAGGAAATACATATAGTGGAATTCGAACATTGAACCTGAGATGGAGTAAACCACTCAAGCTCAGAGCTAGGAAACCCTTAGGGTTACTATTCAATTATTTGAATCAAGATAAATGATAAGAAATTTAAAATATTATAAACGATTTATTTTGATGATGATTTTGTTATATCATTACTTTTTGTCTGAATAGAAGACATTGTGAAACTAAAATATGACTAAACAATGATATAATTTTTATCAAAATAATGATAATTATTAAAAAAAAAACTAAAATGATTCATTTTAATGATAATTTTGCCATCCCTTAATCCTCTTCAATCTACATATCATTAGTGTTTTGAAAATCAGGCTAGAATGATTGGTTGAACCAGTCGAATCAAGAACCAATCGTGATTCCGGTTTGAATAAATACTACAAATCAGACATCTAACAAACATGTCAAACTAATCAAAATTGGTGAACCAGATAGGATCAACTCTTAATTTTTTTAAAATCAAAAATTAAAATTTAATATTTTTTTATAATTTTTAATTAATTAAAATTATTTATTACATCAATCAATTTTATTAATTTAATCAATAAAACTAATAACCTATTAAAATTTTAAATCATCGATCCGATTTTTAAAACAACAGTATCAATGTATCATTGCTTTGTCTAAATAATATAAAACGTTGTCAGAGAACCTGTCATTATCCAAATTTAATTTGACTTTTCAATATTCAACAAACAAGTCAAAGTCTCACACAACCGGGCTCCACACTTTGACATTTAGTCGTAAGCATTAAAAAGGCTTATCCCGAGTCGGCTCTGCTAGATTCGACTAGCTTATGAGCCGGCTTGCTTGAAATGCTATTAGCCAATAAGCCGTGGACGGGTTCGAAGATTAGTTTAATTAATTACATATGTGAGCTAAGGAGATGATAATAATACTAATTACAACTAATTACTGGTTTAAGTGTTAGATCATACTCACTAATGTTTTATATTACTCGTGGTGCCTTTGAGTTGTTGTAAATTTTGAAATATCTTATGCGAATTTTTATAATAGAATCCTACCAATTAAAAATAAAAGATTTAAAATTTATATTATATAATTTGAGAGTCTTAATTTTAAGTAATATTTTGAAACCCGACACGTGTGTCGATTTTCTCCGGTATCATTTTTGAATATTAATAATGTGATTATCATAGGGGAGGAGATAGTCAAAGTTGGGGTGGCAAGTTTGTCTATTAATAAACGAAATTGACGGCTTATTTTATTATGCAATTAAACAACTTTTTTTTTTTTTTTGGTTATTTATATAAAGTTTATGGACTGTTTATGACTCTCTGTCAAACCAAAAATTCAAAACCCAATCCAAAGGATGATATAATTTCCTATGTGATCAATTGTTTCTTTAGGAATCTACTAATTATAGAAATAGATGTTCCATGGTTTGACTAAGTTGATGTAGTGCAAATATTTCAAATTATTGGTAATTGGGAAAATTCGAATTTGGCTTAATCTCAGCCCAGCAGACCCTCTCGGTAGACCCACACAGCAGATCCTGAAGAGCGGAGGCAGACACTGGCGAGCGGAAGCAGAAATCAGCCACTGACTACTGAAGAGCAGACCCTGACGAGGAGGTTCAGACCCTGTTAAGCAAAGTACGTCTGGCGGCAGACCCTGGAGATCGTCTGACTCTGAAAGCTTTGTGCGTCTGCCTCTGAAATGAGACTCTGAAAGCAGACTCTGATGAAGCTGAAGGCGAGCCTCTGAAAGCGATGAAACTGTTGAAAGCGTATGCACCGAACCACTACTTCACTTTTCTCTGCCTTTGATCGAACCACTGCTTCACTTTCCTTTGCTTCTGACCTAACCACTGAAAGCGATGAAGCCCCTGACTCTGATAGGAACCGTATCAAACTGAGCCACTACTTCTTTCTTACAATGCTTGTTGATGTCAACAATCTCCTTAAAACAAATTCGTCTCATACCGAAGGTGCAGTATAACGTGAGACGATTGTTTCACAGAATGCAACGGAAAACGAACGAGTATGGGCACCACCAAAATTTGTTTCCAACGAACCAGTAAAGTGTTTGAACTCTTCTAAAAACAAAAGAAAACAAAATGCTCTGAAATCTCTTCTGAAAAAGAACGAGTATGATGCCAACAATTTCTCTGTGTAGTGCGTTTATTCTCTCTCTCACAAAACAAAACATTGCTGCCTTATAAAGAAAATTAAACATGCCAATTAATCACATGAGTGGAAGACCTTACATTTGCTTGTAACCACTAAGTTAATTAATATCATTAATTCAATTGTTATGGAACGTCTAAAGACTTGAAAAAATAAAGATACTAGCAAAAATTGGTTGGACCGGGCTCGCACAATTTGGTCCGGCATTCGTGTATGCGGGACGCGCGGGTGCACACTAGTCAGGCCTGACCGGATTTTGATTTGCACCCCTCTGCGCTTACGTATAGAGAGCCTATATTCTTATAACTCTTACTTATTTACATATGAACAATCATATATAAACACAAGTTCTCTCTATTAGCTTTCCCATGTGGGACAAACACATTTCTATTTATTTTCCAACCCCAATTGGTGAACTTTGAGCAACAATTTCTCATTCACCCAAACATCATTTTAAACATATGAATATACCATTTCAAACTACTCACGCAGGAGTATCCGAATCATTCAATAACAACCACCAACACGAAGTGGATCATGCTTAAAATTGTATCTCAAAATGCTTACTCATATGAAAATATCGCTGTGAAATCGTCTGATTTGGGATTAAATAAAGCAGATAAATATCTCTGGTTACCGTAAACTTTTACAAAAAATGCACCATATGGATCAGAATCCAGTACTTGACAATCAAATCTTAAATCCTTTGTTACCAATTCACACTCTTTTGTAGCTCTAATTCGCATTTCGTAAAATATAATCGTCTGATGATTAATATAGCACATGGTTGATGTTTTTTTTTTGTAAGACCTAAAGCTAGGTCTTCCATACGACCCCGTGTTGATTGATCTAAACTATAGCATATGAGATTGAGCATTGAATCTACAAAACAGTTGATGGGGTCAAAAGAACCATACATTTATATTTATAAAGTCAAAAGGAGAATTGCATCCATATCACTGAGTGCTGGACAAAAGTTTGGTTGGTATAATAAATTAATAATTTATAATTTTGATGGAGCATAATTTATGAAAGGGATTTAGAATCGATGTTGAATTGAATTTTATGTTTAATTTTTTTTATTAATTATGATAAGTAGTTATTGAATAAGAATTTATATATAATTAAATCAAAAAATTATAAAATATCTATCACAATTTAATTCAACACTGAATTTAAATTCTTATGGAAGATTAAGCTATAATTTATTTTAGTATTGTGGTTAATTAGTTGAGTACTTTTAATAATTAATTCTCATGAATTACTCAACTCATTAAATGCCATCCAACAAGCTATTGCAGGTCAAAATCAAATTGATAATGAATACAATTTATGGCATCTGAATGTTGAAATTTGAACATTATATTTGTCAAAAAGATATGAAGTCAACCTCATCCGGTGGCACTAATTTATTAAAGATGATGGATGGTTAGTGGTTACATGTTTTAACTCAGATTCTGGGTTCGCCTTGAGTTATCATATATTTAAAGGGTGTTATATCGATAAATGATAAAAAAAAAATCATATTATGTATTTAAAAAATAAGATTTATTTTTGAGTTAAATTTTGGGACCCAACCTCCCGCCACCATCATATGTTTATTTTTTTCCTTTTATGAAATTAGATGTTCCTTCTACGTGACAATGAATATTGTTAGTAACATATTCGCAAGATGGATTTTGATGATGCAACACTAGAAGATTTCGACGCGCATTAATGGACATTACAAAAAGATGTCGAAACACATTGGTGGTGAAGAACAATGGATGTGAAGATTAGCGCATATTGAAGAATCTTTAGTATAGTCTTAACTTATGGCTCTATTTGTAAGTGAGTTGATAATTTAAATCTATAATTAAGCTCATGGGTCATATGCACATTCATGTAGATTCATTAGTGTCATGTGCAAAATACTTTCAACTTTCAAATCATGTATTTTCTACACTAAGACCGACATACTGGTCTCCCACACCGGCATACCGGTGTTCATGCTCTGTCTTGGGGCAGATTTGTATGCTCTCTGGAACCGGGCTGTTCTATACCGGTCTCACAAACCGATCAGCTGGAGTTTGCACAGCCACTTGAACCGGGACGGTTCATATCGGTCCTCATACTGGTGAGCTAATCGACATACCGACCTCCATACCGGTCAGTAAATCGGTATTGCGCTTTAATCTTCAACGGTAATATAGCCGTTATGCTTTGGCAGACCGGTATACCGGCCTCTGAGACCGACATACCGACCTCTGATACCAGCATTTTGACATCTGATACTGACATATCGGTCTCAGACAGAGAGTATGGACAATATTTCACTTTTTTTTATAAATAGAGTTCCAATTTTGTTTTTGACAATTTTCTTCAACATTCTCTAAGGCAAAAACAAAGAGTTTTACAAAAACATTCATCATCATATACACATTCATACTCAAGCTCACTACGTACACCTTCATATTATTTAGAGAGTTTAGATTACACTGGTTAGCAACTCACATTATTAAATCTTCATTATGTTTTATGAGTGTCCAAGTGAGTTATAAACTTTATTATCCAAACACTTGCGGTTGTGAAATCCCTTTGTGAGTGGACATACTCAAAATGGTGATTTGTAAAAGGTTTGTGAGTGAACATAGAAACAAAACTCATTGTAAAAGTTTAAGAGTGAACCTAGGGACAAAATTCTTTGTGTAAATGTTTGGAGTAAACCTATGAGACAAAACTCTTGGTTGCGAGTGAGCCACGAAAAAATCGGTGTAAATTGTGTTGTCAACTTAGTGGAAATCTTCAAACGTGGCTTGGGGGAGTGGACGTAGGTAAAGAGTTGGCCGAACCACTATAAATCGTCGGTGTCAATTTCTCTATCCCTTAACTTTTAATTATCACAAGTTTATTTTTATATTTGTATATTAATTAGAAACTTACATTTATGCAATATATTGTGATTGAGAAAAATTGACATAAGCTTAATTAGTAAAACTACTAACTTATTAGCGTAAAATCGAAAAGATTTATATTTTCATAAATTTAGGTCATCACTCAATTCACCATCTCTCTTGGGTATATAGTTGTACTTGATAGTGCTTGTATGAAATTTCAAACACTAATTAAAATGACTGGCTAACACATATCGATAGTGTAATCCTACTATAACTAAGACTATGTTTGGATTGATGGAAAGGAAGGGAATGAAGTGAAATGTAATTTAAAATATTTAAAATTAATTGTTTGGATTGATTGAAGGAGATAAAATGGAGTGGAAGAGGATGAAAGGGAATGCAACAAAAAGGAGCATTGAGCCATTGAAAATGAGCCGCTCAAATCGGAGGTTGAGAACTTACCTGTGAAGATAAATTTACCATTTGAAAAAATAACATTAAAATATTTATCTTTTTTGCTTTTAGAATTTAAAAAAACTCAATTATCTTTAAAACCTATTTAGTTATATTTCATTCAATTACTATTTATTTACCAAATAATATTTCGGAACATTACATTATAAACCTCTTTTTTTCCCCAAATAAAATTATAGTAAATTACACTTCATTCCGTTTTGTTCCGTTCCATTCAATTGAATTACATTCCATTATAAATTATCATTTTCTATCAATCCAAACATAATTAAGGAATAACTACATAAGCTTGAGACAACCACCAACTCACGCTCTAAATTTCGAAAATGAATTAGGTTAATATAAACTTCATTTTGTGCATGAATTGCATTTGATGCCATATAGAAATTTGTGGGTCTAAATAATATTCAAAAAAAAAATAACTCGTATAATCAAAGATTTTGATGCCATATAGCCTAATAACTATTCTAAAAAACGTGGAATAATAAATTATAACCTTACAGAATAAATTTTGATTAAAAAAAAAAATTAATCAAAGATTTTGATGGACCAAAACAAGGTGGTCTCAAATTCAAATCCAGTTATTTAGTTTAAAACTTACTAACAATTCGGCTAATATGCAGCAAATCTGTTTTTAATTTTTAAACCTTACATAAGGAACTTAATTAATTCCGGAAAATGCAAATTAATGCTCATCATCAGTTTCTCTTTTTGGGAAACCTCGGCACTTTGGAATCTGCAAAACCAACATTAACATTAAAATTCAAGTAAGTGAAAATTGATAATCTTAGAGGAGAGATTCTTTGGTGCAACAGTGGTATAGGTGACGTGATACTACAAGCGAATTAAAAAATGACATGTAGAGTTTCTTCACCTATTTTTTAGTTGTTTTTTAATTTTTTAGTACGCGTGGCAGTGGATGATTGGCTTGTTGAGAATGAGAAACCCAACAGGAGTTATCTTTAAATTAACCATTAAAAGTTACAAAAACTGATAATATTAAAATAATATATGCGTGGTAGCCATAGTTTCCGCTATTCTATTATAATGTATGCAATATTTTTTTTATTTTTTATTTTTAGGAATTCGAATCGATAACCAAACGAATAATAAATTAATATTTGTTATCGCATGTATGGAGCAAAAGAATCTATTTGATAATAGATTGAATACCAAAATTTCGATTTTGATTTTCTATTGATCCATGAATAGTATTCACCTAAACTTTAAAGAATTGAAGGAAAATGGATGAAAGAGTCAAAGAAATCGATTTCATAATGAGAATAGATATAACCCTATTCCGGTCTGGTCCGGTATGGAATGAACTTATAATCATGGAATCGACTCGATCATCAGATTATAGATTATAAGTTAATAACCCTAGTCCATTCCCATTTTGTTCGGAACATATCTACTTGCCGCAAGTTCATCAATATAAAGCGATTACACGTACCTAGAAAACTTTAGCTTTTCCCCTTCGGAGGTAAGTGTTAACTTCTTTTCGGGACCTAAAAATGCGGCCCTCAGGACTTTCATAGTACTGCATATATAGATATACCTAAGGATTAATCCAACAACAATATTGAGCATTTATATATATATATATGTATGTGGAATGCTTATGTTACTAATAAGACTCATAATATATATATATATATATAAAAATGTAAACAATGCAAAAGCACTAAAACAATAAGGAAACTAAAAATAAAAAAGAAATGCATGAAATAATGAACATACAAGAAAATCAAAACAACAAAAACTATAGCTAAACATCATAGATCATCTTAATTAGTTACATTCCAACAACTAAAAGTTGTATATTTTGGGTTGAATTTCTCATAGTGGTTCTATAAACTTACGATTTTGTTCTCAAAGCTATTCGAAGATGGTTTTATCAGCCTATAAGTCTTGTGTTCATCTCCTTTGGGGCTTAGTCAATAGTGAAGCACCAAGCGAAATCTAATCTCTATATAAAAGCGATAAGGGCATTTTATATTTTATTATTCTTTGTAGTAATAATATATATATAATTAGAACTTTCTTGAAACAAAAACAAAAAAAAAAAAAAAAAAAAAAACTAAAACATAAGTAGTTAAGTCATGTTAATGTAAGAATTAAGATCATTCTTAACAGTATGACCTTATGGAAAAATTATATTCTTTGTACTTACGCAAAAACCTACACGTAATAACCACATAATATCCATTCTCACCAATGCACAATAAAATTCACTTCATAATTTTATTTTTTTTTTTTGAAAGAAAGAAACTACTTTCATTCATATCAGTTGAATAACAAAAGTTGAATGTTTGGGGGATAGTCTCCCTTCCAAATAATCTCATTTACAACATGAACATCAAAATTTACCAAAGAGTGAGCAACTCCATTACATCCCCTAGACACATAGGAAACAGTCATCTGTTTATAGCTCTCCATTAGCTCATGGATTTCCTCAATAGTCCATGAAATCTCAAGTTTGCTCTCTATTTTCCTAGATATTAAATTTGTCACCATTAGAGAGTCAGTCTCTATTAACACATGGATAAATTTTTCCTTCACGACGATTTGTAATCCAAATAATAGCGCCTCAGCTTCGAGCAAAGCTATATCTTGGGACATCTTACATTTCCGAACAGCCGCTAGCAGTGTTCTTCTTTATGCATCTCTTAGAACAACCCCTAGGCCTGCAGCATTATGGTGCATTTGGGCAGAAACATCCACATTGAGCTTATACCAACCACATGGTGGGGGATTTCAGAGTTCATTTCTATCTCTGTCATATCTACCTTTCTGGATCATGTCAATTTCAAATGATTGCTGATAAGCCTCTACCATGGCCTCTGTTTTTGCCTCCACACCCACTGGATCCTTAAACTTCCCCTGCATAACTTCCATATTTCTCGTTGTCCAGATAGCCTAGCATATGGCCACCACTCTTGATACATCCGAAAAGCTTCTCTTTTCAACAACTAACAGGATTCCCAACACATCACCGTGCCTAGCTTCACTTATCACAAATTCATAGTTAGATAATCTCCAAACCTGCTTCGCAAATTTACATAAGAATAAGGCATGAAGAACGTCCTCCTGATTTTTCCCACAACGTTGGCACAAAGGGTTCTGCACAATTTTCTTCTTCCCCAGGTTATCCTTTGTTGGAAGCATATTTTGCGCCGCTCTCCACATGAAAATCTTCATCTTCTCGGGTAGGTTCAATTTCCAGATGACATTCCAATTTTCCCTCTTTAAATCTGAAGTAGAAGGACTTTCTGAATACTTCATTCTAAAAGCAATTTGGTACCACTTTTAACCGAGTACTCCCCTTTTTTATCATAATGTCAACACACTCTGTCTTCTTGCGACTTTCTGGGAAGGTGAATATTACTAATGCATCCACATCTTCATTAGCAAAACAGTTTTTAATGACCTCTATATTCCATTGTTGAGCCCATTAAATTAGTTGGGCTATTGTTACATCATCTCCTAAACATGGAGGGGACATAGGTTTGAAAATAGTCGGCCTTGGCATCCAATTGTTACTGTAAACTTTGATATTTTGACCATTACCAATCCTACATCTTGACCCTAATTGAATTACCATTTTTCCCCATAAGATACTTCTCCAAATGTAAGAGGGATTAGAACCAAGTTTTGCTTCAAGAAAACAGGATTTCCGAAAGTACCTGGCCTTGAGAACTCTCGCCATCAGTGATTCAAGCTGCTGCAGGATTCTCCAGCTTTGTTTAGCAACCAATGCATGATTGAAACATGATATATCTTAAAAACCCATCCCTTCTCTACTCTTAGTTTGACACATGTTTTCTCATTTCCTATAACCTTTTAGTTTCTGTCGATCCCCACCAAAACTTGGCCACCTCTTTTTGAATGTCATCGCACGATCCTTGGGGGATACGAAAAACACTCATGCATAAGTGGGAACAGCCTGAGCTACCGCTTTTATAAGGGTTTCTTTACCTCCAGTAGAAATCAACTTGTTTTGCCAACTATAGATCTTGTTAATAACTCTGAGTTTAATACCATTAAAAAGGTCTTTTTATTCCTACCAACCATTGAAGGTAGTCCCAAATACTTCTCATGTCTAGCTACTACTTCCAACCTTGTATCTCTTTAATGGTTGCTGTTCGGTTGGCCGAAACATTGCCTCTAAGAAACAAAGACGATTTATCAAAATTGAAAATCTATCCCGAGGCAGTAGCGTAGTCATCCATAATTTTCTTTAAATTTCTGCACTCTCCAGTATTTGTTCTTGAGAAAATAAGGCTGTCATCAGCAAATACGAGATGAGTAATCTTATTCTTAATCTTCTTACTAAAATTCAGCCCATTAATCAATCTTCTCTTCTCTGCTTGTACCAAGAGGTTGGATAATCCTTCGGCACAAAGAAGGAAAAGGTAAGGAGATAAAGGACAGCCTTGTCTAAGGCCCATCTACGGTTTGATCATTCATGTGGCTTGCCTATTAATCAGCACCGAAAAGGAAGTAGTGGAGATACAATTCATCACAAGATTAATCCATCGATTAGAGAAACCCAATCTCACCATAACTCCTTTAAAAAAATTCCATTCCACTCTGTCATATGCTTTCACTTCATAAAATTAAAACAAATAAACACACATTTGTAGTTTTTTTTTGAAATCGTTGGAAATCTCATCGCCAAATCGCCCATTTTGGGCTTAAGCGGTCATGTAAAACCCCCGGCTGTCCCATACTCTTACAAGAAATGCACCCCCTGAATTCGAATCCAAGACCTCAATGTGAGATCATAGACCCTACACTACGTACCAAGCCACACCCATTGAGGACACATTTGTGGTTATTAGATATATGCAATTTTAGATTTGGTTGAAAGGATAATCTTTAAAGACAGTCATCACCTATATATGGACATTAATATCTAATTTAATATTAAGGGGGGAAAATGTTCATATTAATCAAGTTTTAGTTCAAATTTCTTTGTGCCCAAATTTTCTAATTTGGCTAGATACTTAATATGTTTCATGTTTATGATTAATCTGAATAATCTTAGAAATATTAAGATTATTAGTTACAATGACAATTTCTTTCATGGTGACCCAAAAAAAAATGTCTATATGATCAGAGAAATATGTTACCTTATCAATATGGCCTGCACTGGCGCCATTCTGACGAATCTTCTTTTTGATCCTCCACCCAGCTTCAAGCCATGAGGGTGCCACGTCATCATCATCATCATCATCATCAGAGCTCTTGGGCCTTCCTCTCCCTTTCGTCTGAGCCTTCTTTGAGCAGCTGATCATTGGCAGCCTTCGTTTTTTCACCACTTGGGTATCCCTGCAGGTAGCTGCTTCTGGTGAAATGCTGCCAGATTGTAGAAATCGATCATCATCAGCAGCAGGCGGCGCAGGTGCTGGTGCCGGAGGAGGGTTAATCGGCGGCAAATGCCAGGGCAAAAGAATTGGTGGGCTCAGTGAGGGTAAAGGTGGTAATTCAAGTCCCATAGCTCTCCTTATGGACACCAGCTTCGGTTCCCACTCGATATCATCATACAATGGGGTACAATGAGAAAATATTCTCATATCAACCCTAACTCCCCCTCCCATTTTTCACTTCTCTGATATTATAATATAACGGTGGTGGTGTAGTCGGAATATTGATTCAGTTGAAGCAAGAATCATAAATAAAAAAATTATTCAATTAAACAAATCATATTTTTCATTAATTTTGTATACCACAATATTCATGTTTTCAAATTGAACAAGGGCAATTACCTCCGCTCGCTATTCGATGAATAAATTAACATAATTTATTTACGGTACGTCTCACATAAATCTCTCTTATAAATGGTAAATCTTACTGACTAAGTAGTTTTTGAACCGTTGGATCGGGCATCATGATCTTATAACTATATCTTAAGATGACTCCACGTAGTGACTGTCACTTGAATGCATGACACAGGTGCTAGGTTCTGCTGCGGGTTACAAAACCAAGTCACAAACATGTGATGATAGCGTTTCCAAGCATGCAATATAATTAATTTGATTGCCATTTATGAACCTTTATATTCGTTATTCCAGATAGGTGCTAATGGGTTCTCTTATCATGTAATTAAAGTTGGATTTGTACTAATTTTAGTATACTAATTATTATATAGATTCTTACATATTGGAGATAAGGTACTTTTAATGTTTAGAATTGTTGATAAGACGCAATTTATTTATTTTCTTATAATACAATGTTTTTATTTATTTATTTATTTTTTTAATTCTTGTTAGAGAGTTTGATTAAATGATTGAGTTCGCATTTGAATGAAAGCAGTACATTTTTTTTTGAAATCGTTGGAAATCTCATCGTCAATTCATCCTTTTCGGGTTTAAGTAGAGCAGGTAAAATCTCTGGCTGTCTCGGGTTCTTACAAAAAACGCACTCACTGGATTGAAACTCAGAACCTCAATATGAGATCATGAGCATTACATCATGACCAAGCCACGCCCATTGGGGACTTGAAATGAAAGTAGTACACATGATTTAATAATGTGAACAAATATAAATAGCTTTTAGAATACTAATCATTATTATTGATAATTATATTCATTTAAGTTCTTAAATTTAATAAGATCAATATCGATATCATTTTAATATGATACGGACCATTATTATAGTGCATCATAAGTTAATCTAAGAATATACCATACACTAACATCATTTAAAATCTAAGAATGGACCATATACTAAGATTATAGTTAAAGTAGTTAGTCAGATATGATTAATTATTGATTAATTTTCTTCTCTCTGAGTATCATAGAAGATTGATAATTATATTCATTTGAGTTTTTAAATTTAATAAGATCAAAATCAGTATCATTTTAATAAGAAAAGATTAGTTAATCTAAGAATATACCATGAAATAAGATTCCATTAAGTAGTTAGTGAGCTACAATTCTCTCTGGGTAAAACAAAAGATTGATAATTATATTCATCTCACTTATTAATTTTTGAAAGGTCAATATATATATCCTTTTAATAAGATACGAACCATTATTATATAGTGTTTCATTATTTAATATAAGAATATATCATATACTAAGATTCAATCGGTTAAAGTAATTAATCAGATATGATAATTATTGATTAATTTCCTTCTCTCCGAGTAACACGAAAGACTGATAAATATATCCATTTGAATTATTAAATTTAACGAGGTCAATATCGATATCATTTTAATAAGACATGAACCATTACTATAGTGCGTCGTGAGTTAATATAATAATATACTATATATTAAGATTCGGTTAACGTTGTTAGCTAAATACCTCATACTCTTTATGTGAGCGAAGTTTGAATCTCATACTTTTTATTTTTCAACACCTAAGATTTTATCAATTAAATCAATAATTTAAATATGATAATTGTAACTCATACACCTGGTTTAAAGAATTGTAGACAAATTTTCATAAAATAATAAGATATTTCTAAGAACCAACAAAAATAATATTCTCATTTTTTCTAATATTTTCATTTTCTTCCTCACTCATTTTTCTCTAGTCACTTGCTGATGTGATTAAACACACAATAATAGAGGTGATTGGAGAGAAAACTCTTCTTTTATTACACAAACAAAAGAATTACAAAGCTTTATAACCCAAGCTTTACAAAAAACTCTCACACCACTTTACTCTCTATTTTACTCGTGTTGCCAGCTTCTTCAACACGTTTTGCTTTTGCCAGCTTCTTCAACAAGTTATACTTTCGCTTGCTTCTTCAACAAGTTACTTTCGCTTGCTTCTTCAACAAGTTACGTTTGCTTGCTCACTCCAACACTTGCTTGATCGTCAAAGTATCATAACAAGCTCACATTCATGAATCCAAGCCAAATTGTAAATTCATTTAGTCAAATATGTGAATTGATATATTTAATTAAAAAAAAAATTAAGCAATAAGGAGTTGACATTCTATTCTTGGTAATTCTGGAGTGATGTAAAATATGTCAATTTTAATAGTTGTGCAGGATTTTTACCCAATTTGAAAAGTAAAGATTTGATCCACAAAATAGAGTCTAATTATATCAATTGACTTTTATTCTTTCTTGCAAAGGAGATTATGATATGTTAAATAGAGATTGTGTACATAAAATATATTTATAATTTGAAAAAATTTCAAGGAGTCAACATAAAATATATATATATATATAACTTTAAAAAAGTTCAACTCTCTTAGTGAGCTCGTAGGAAAGAGATTCAAATCTTTTTATCGTTAAGGGTCACAACTTTTAGAACTCGTATACGGTCTCTCAAAATTCAAGAGAGCACATTCTATGAAAAATAAAATTACTAAGCAACTCAATGCGAGTTCTCGTAGAGGTGAAGCTACATTGAAGGGGGGTACATTTCTATCTCACATATGAATAGAAACAAACAAATGAACAAATGTATGACA
The DNA here is from genome assembly GCA_019454045.1 of Zanthoxylum bungeanum. NCBI lineage: Eukaryota > Viridiplantae > Streptophyta > Magnoliopsida > Sapindales > Rutaceae > Zanthoxylum > Zanthoxylum bungeanum. The sequence continues at coordinate 207,789 of SKCR01030470.1, read as the reverse complement.
GTGAAATCGAATCGAATCGAATGAATAAATTATGAGCCATTCGGAGGTGAAAATCCAAGAATAAATCCACAAAAAATTGCTACTAGTCTATGAGATAATACCCATAATGACACATTAGAAGATAATGAAAATCAGAAAATGCTAAATTGAAGGTTACTTTTTTAGACTGTTTTTGCCAACGTATTCACTTGCAGAATTTGACAAATTTGCAGCAAGAGTCGAGAAAGAAAATAGAGACCCACAAATCCTCCTAATGATAGAAACAATACTCATAGAGCAATATATGTATATAGAAACATCAAAAAATGACCAAATATAGGATTAAAATTATAGTTCTTAACTCCTCCATAACCATTACAATTATCATTACTAATAATCAATGACGTAGCTAAAATATTGGAGTAAAATTTGATTTTCACAAAAAAAAAAAACAACCATTACAATTATCATTACTAATAATCAATGACCTAGCTAAAATATTGGAGTAAAATATGATTTTCATAAAAAAAAAATGGTGATATTCTTCATTTAATAAATTAGATATTTCATTAATTTATAAAATACATTTTTAATAAATTTCTGAATTGAGTATGTGCAATTGCGGCTCCGCCACTATTAGTAATTATTAATATTTTTTTGGCTGGGTTATTTAGAAAACCATTTTTTATTTTATTTTTTTATTATTATTTTTTTTTTAAGAATATGAAGCTTTATCTAACACTTGAGCTCATACTAAACTCAAAGTTTTGGATCCTCGAAAAAATTTCGGACGTAAAGTTTAGCTTATTGCCATTGGATTTCGCGATAATCTACAAGACAGTATTATTCCTAATTCCATAATTAGGAATTGAAATTATGCTTTTCCTTCAATACCTTTTTTATAAGTTCATTTTTACACTTTAAGGGAAATAAATCTTATGATCCCACACGATTTTTCACGATTCATACCCATGCCATCTAAAAATGGTGGTATATGGACTTTAACCATAAATATAATGATTTCAAATGTATACTTAGTACCATCATACTAACTTGACATGACTTGATGGTACCATTGTTAGGCTTAAAATCTACATATAGACTTTAAATATATGAGGTTCGAGTCCAATCAATTACAATGACATGCACAATTTATAGAAAAATTTCTACAACCTCCGAGCATTCAGATTTCAATTATGTATATCTAACAACCACTCCCGCGTGGGTGGGCTTCCTACGGAGATAAAATCGAATGGGTCATAAAGGTTATTACACCCTCCAAATTAGATAAATAGCCTCATAAAAGAAGGACTTTCAAGATCCTAAGTTTGAGTCCAATCAATTACAAAGGCATAAACGATTTATAGAAAAATCGACACAATTCTTGAGCACCTAGATTTTATAGAAAAATTATAATATGTATCTAATCAAATTATATATTATATACATATACGAATAATCTGTAATATTTGTAATTAATTGCCATGGTGCTTTACGATATACTTTATTAGAGAGACTCTATAGGTTCATGTATATTTTTCACATGACACATTCTGTATCTATAATTCGAACACTGAGAAATTATGACAATCATAGATAATTACGTTGAACCATACAAGTCGAGGTCTAAGCATATTGTATACTCCATTTGTCATAGGTTACCTGAATTATACTGAAGATATAGATGAGAACGTCAAATCTCCATAGTGTATAATTCATATATGTGTTACGACATATTTGTGATCTCTCAATCAATATTCAGGACTCATTTTCGAAATGTATTGTGCCCAGAGATTTAAAAAACATGAAGTGGATGCTTAAATCCCGCCCACGAGATTGACAAATCCTCTCTCGATACATCACAGTATATCATGAACATCGATCCACACCCACCGAACAAGCGGAGCTCTGGTCTAAATTCACCACTAATGTGACTGTTGTTAAAGTGTGGAAGATCACTCATATATCCGCGATGGTATCTCAAGTTAAAGGATTGGATATGCTACTCGACTCGAGAAGATTCTTATTGACGTTGGTGTCATCTATTAGAAATACTTATGGTGAGTTGTTCAGTGCTCATCAATTAAATACCAAATGTCTATACGAGTCTCCCAAGACTCATGGTTCATTGGGATAAACTATCGTACCACATCTTGATATCTAACATGTACTGATTTCAAAAAATTTTACTAACCGACCCGTGTCAGTAAATCTCGACCACTAACTTTATTTGAGAATATATTACAAATAATGATACATCATAATGTCAATTACAAGTCACGTTGTAACTGTGTGACTAATGTATATTCTCAAGTCTTTGTCTAGTATATACATCACTAAACTTCAGTTAGTTTCTATATAAACTAAATTAGATCGAATATGTATATAAAAGACAAGAGATACTGCCACTAAATGAATAGTATTATGGAAAAAATGATTGCTTGAATTCATGAATATGTCATAAATACGATACGGATTGACGTTTAGAGCACCAACCCTAACACAATGTTAGTAGACGAGAAGAGTCGAGCTGATCATCAGAACCTTCGAACTTTTGTAGAATTTCGAACATAACTCTGGGTGACGTCACTTCAAAGTGACGTCACTCTAAGGTTATCTCACTCTGAATTCAAGGCATTTCGAGGTCAGCTAACTCCGATATAAAATTCATTTTGATACATATTTACTCCAGAAACTATTAATCAGTTAAGATATAAAATGGAACTACCTTGATCAATGTAACGATACTCTGGAGCACGTGAGGTCATGCACCATAATTCAAAATTTATTGACTTTAATGGTAATCCACTTAACTTGATATATGTAAATTTAGTTTAGCATGTATAGCAGATGTAATCACACCTAAAATTATATTTTAGCATGTCTCATGACAAGTGTACTTCATGCATCACAAAATAATTCATTGATTGACATGTGTCAGTATGAGGAATGAAACTTACACTCACAAAAGTCTATATAAGTCAATGAAAAGTTAGAAGACAAGATTCTAGATCCATATTCAGAAATTCTAAGAAAATAAAGATTAACTTGAATATTTAGTTGCTAGATCACACTTAAAAACAAAATATAACCAAAATGAGGACATTCGTGCAAAAATTATTCATCGAAACACTACACAGAAACGCTTAATCTCAACTAGACTATGTGAAATTAGGTATAAAATTTTTTAAATATACGAACTATCACCAATTTTCTGGCCTTTAAGTTAGGGATTTCACATTTTTCGCACTTTCAAGAATGTATCAAAATTTGCAAATCCGAACTAATCCCACTTGTTTGCGATCTATAGTTTGTACTTTAGAATTCATTGGAGTTCTTTATGGCCAACATCAGAATTGATACGTTGAGTGTCGTTTAAAAAGAAAATTAAGCCCCTTACTCTACGTGAAGAATATCAAACTGGCCCACACCACTCTCCAACAAACGCGCGTACCCATTACTCTCTCTCTCAAAACATAAAATATAACACCACCAAAAAACTCTTCAACCTGACAAATTTCTAAAACCATGGCTGCTACTGTTACTAAACTCTCTCAACTCCTCCTATTCTTCCTCTCCTGCCACGTCATCATCCACTCCACCACCGCCGCATACTCCATCGGCGTCAACTACGGAACCGTCGCCAACAACCTCCCCACACCTCCCCAAGTTGCCAACTTCCTCAAAACCCAAACCGCCATAGACCGCGTCAAGATCTTCGACGCAAACCCCGACATCCTCCGCGCCTTCGCCCACACAAACATCCCCGTCACCGTCACCGTCGGCAACGGTGACATCCCCGCTCTCGCCAAACTCCCCGCCGCCCAATCATGGGTTGCCAATAACATCCTGCCACATCATCCCCAAACCATCATCAGATACATCGTCCTCGGCAACGAGATTTTGGCCACGTCGGATAAAGTCCTCATCGCTTCTCTCTTGCCAGCCATGAGAACCCTTAAATCAGCTCTCGTTACGGCCAATCTCAGTAGCATCCAGGTGTCAACACCGCATTCGCTTGGAATTTTATCAACCTCTGAGCCGCCGAGTACCGGGAGATTCCGTAAAGGTTACGATAAGCTTGTATTTGCTAAGATTCTCGAGTTCCATAGACGGACTAAATCCCCGTTTATGGTTAACCCGTACCCGTATTTCGGATTCAAGCCTCGGACGCTAAACTACGCTTTGTTTAAACCAAACGGCGGCGTTTTCGACGCTGCAACGGGGAAGAATTACACGAACATGTTTGACGCTCAGCTTGATGCAGTTTACTCGGCTATGAAGAAAGTGGGGTACGATGACGTGGACATTGTGGTTGGGGAGACCGGGTGGCCGTCGGCGGGAGACCCGAACCAACCCGATTCGAACTTGGCCAATGCGCTGTCGTATAATGGGAACCTCGTGAAGCACGTGAACTCTGGAAAAGGAACGCCTCTTATGCCTAACCGGACTTTTGAGGTTTACGTTTTCGCTTTGTTCAATGAGAATCTGAAACCTTCCATATCGGAGCAGAATTTCGGATTGTTTAAACCCGATTTCACGCCGGTTTATGATGTGGGCATTTTACGTAATAAACAGGTATTATTACATATATTTTTTTGGGGTAAAATAACACTGAGGGTAGTTTTGTAAATTACTGACAATTCACGCACTGGTGTTAGATTTACAGAGATCTAGTTTGGGTGTTGGAATGGGTCCGGGTGGCTTTAGTAACAAATTTACTGGAGACATCTCTAATTAAATTTGGATTGTTGGATTTTGGATTCAACGGTTCCCATATTCATCCAACAGTCAGCTTATTAACATGTGGCACTGGACTCGTCCGTTGGAATGGGGATCTAGGTTTTTTGTCTACTGTATGGGGCCTTTGCCCAATAGGTAGTTGCCACGTGGTTTGAATGCACCGTCGTTCCATTTGTCTTTGATCCGTTAGGCACAATAATTTTCACGTTAATGCATATTATGCATCTTTATTCTGACATCCGCCACCAGCTTTTACAAATGTATTCCTCTTTTCCAAGTCATAGCTGTCTGTTGTCCAAAGTACCCACACTCAGATTTTTATTACCCTATTTGGGTCAAATTTTCAATGGCTATATTTGTATTCCTTCTATCTGCTGGAAAAAATTTATTCCTTGCAAGAACAAAACAACACGTGAAGTTTGAATCAATCTGAACCGTTGAATTTTTTTTTTTTTTGGGGTTTAGGCACGGGGTCCCACTACAAGTCCTGTTGCAAAACCGCCATCAGGAGTCACGGGCAGGAAATGGTGCGTGCCAAAATCAGACGCCTCTGATGCAGCGCTGCAGGGAAACATAGATTACGTGTGTGGCACTGGAGTGGATTGCAAGCCAATACAAGCCGGTGGGGCCTGCTTCAACCCGAACAATGTGCGGGCACATGCATCATACGCTATGAACGCCTTCTATCAGGCCAATGGACGCCACGACTACAATTGCGATTTCAACAAAACTGGCGTCGTCACTTCAACCGACCCAAGTACGCATTATTTGTTAAATTAATCCTAAATTAATCAATTTAGAAAAATTATCAAATTTTCTCCGAAATTAAGTGAAAGTTTAAAAATATCATAATTTTCTTTAAAGTTAAGGGGTTGTTTGGATGGGCAGGTTACGAGGCATGTGATTACAATTATGAAGGAGGAGAGCAATAAAGTGGAAAGGTCGGTGGCGGGAATCTCAACGAGATTATGGACCGTTATAGCTTTTATTCAATTTCTTTTTCTAATTTAAATCTACTGTGTAACGTATGGTTTTAAATTGGGCTTTAAGTTGTCTCTTTCTAACGGCTAATTGTTTCTTTTTCTTTTTTTATATATAATTATTTGACAAGTGATTATTCGATTGTTGCAAGTGTTAATATGATGATGATTGGGTAGTGTTTGGTTAGGGATGTAAGAAAATTCAAAATTTAATCGAAATTTGGAAGTCATAATTTTAGGTTAAATTTATGATCCTCAATGGATGTCTGTCCGAGGACCAAATCAAAAGTGTATGTGTAATCTACAACGATGTTGTTAGAGTAATGAGTGTATTTAGGAAAAAAAACATTAAAAGTAATCTCACTTCATTAAGGCAAAATATTTTAATTAAGGTATTTCTAAACCTGAACACATTTTTAGGTATGAATTTTTCTTAAATTTAGAATCTCTAATATTGGATCAAATTTACAGTCCTCAATCAATCGTATTTGTCGAATGTCTCTTTGTGATATCCCTTATTGTAAATGGAAAGAATTCTACTTTCATGATTCATCTTTCATCCATGCGTATAAGACATGCACATTCTTCAGGATTGCTTTTATCTTCTTTAATTAACTTTTTATGTGGTAAGAACTGATTAATAAGATTCTAAAGATTTACTTATGTATGCCATAAGTAAGAATTAACATTGCTGCTTCCACAAGCAAGCTATCTATATTTATTTTCTTTTAAAAAATACAGTAATTAGAAATAAAAATCCACAGTAAATGAAACCAGGAATCAGAATATAAACAGAAACCAACAAAAAGATCCATGCAATGAAATTAAAAGTTATTAATTACCCCTTAAACAAGACAATTCCTTTACAAGATACTGTTCACTATCCACTTAATTAGAGTCTAAATATTATGTCCCATCAATTGTTCTCTACTTCGTGCTCCACCAATCAAATTTGGACAACTAATATTTCTCATTAAATGAGAGAACTCTGACTTTAACACTCCACTAATCAAATTGTTCTTTCATTTAATGAGAGATATTAGTTTTGATTGGTGAAGCACGAAGTGGAGTACAATTGATGGAACAGAAGATTTGGACTCACTTAATTACAGGTTCGACTATGAAGACAGACTATCAATTAAAAAAATAGGGATCGAAGAGGTTGTAATGTCAAGATTTTCTCCGAACCCTACTTATAACAGGAGTCTTGTACACCGGCTACAAACCCTAATTATTTCTTCTACCAGATAATCATCACTAACAAAAGACTTAGACCGTACTGTGATCAGCAGTAGTAACGTAACGAAAAACAAAACCTGGGACACCACCACGACAAAGAGGGCAAGTAACGTTCTTGGTCAGCCAGTCACTGATGCAAGCCTTGTGGAAAATATGATTACACTTTGAACGAACCCTACATTCATCACCATCAACAAATTCCTCAAAGCATATAACACATTCACTAATCGTGCCAATTTTATAATCTGTCCATGACACTTTCTTGAAACTCAAAGCCTCCTTATGATCTTCTTGATTTTCCGGCATGTTAATGACCTCCATCTCCATCTGCAGCTGCTGCTCCGGTGAGGATAATCCAAGTTCGATATCTTCTTGATCTTGGGTTTGATGTTGATTATTTTTGTTAAAGTATTGTTTGATTATATAGTAACACAAGTAACATGTGGAGATTATTATCAGAGAGCAGATGGGTGTTATTATGGTTATTAAAGTTCGGTTGAAAGAAGGAAAGGGAGCTTCATTTGCAAGAGACATGGCTTCACAGTTTGATCAGTTAATGGGCAGTTATTTAATTCTGATTAGTATTTATAATTGTAGGCCTGCAAACCCTAATCCGGATTAGGATTAGGATTATGGAATCTTTACATATTCCGATTAGGATTAGGAACTGTGTGAAAATTTATTATGGTGTCTTATTATTGGCCTTTAGCCCATGTGTTTGCGGTAATTAAATTGGGCAGGTATTTTTAAGGCTTGAAGCTTAATACATGAAAAAATAAAAAATAAATAACCTTACTTGCAGTAGCCTCCGGATTTTCAAAATGACTTATTGAATACCTAAACTTACAGATTTTGATAAATATTAGAGTTTACGTCATAAAATTTATTATGGATATATTTCTTGGTTTTGAAATTCCCTATCAGTACTAACGACAAACAATCTTTATATTCCTAAAAGGGAGTGAATTGGGTTATGGCCTAAATATGCGGAATTAAAAATCTTTATCGATTTTAACTATTTTTACCAATTAAACCTTAGAGTATATTTTCTCAAACAATAAATATTACCTATATGCAAGTTTCTAATATATAAGTAAACTATTTTTTGCCCGTGCCTACGGCACGGTGTTACAGAATTAAATGATTTTATTTTTAATTAAATTATTTTATTTTAACTTTCTATTTTTTAATTTGAAAATTTGAAAAAATTTTACCATTTCCATCAATCAATTCACTCTCTTTCCTCCAATTACCAATGAAATGATCTGGGTCGTCAATTAAGCCACATAAAGAGAGCCGTTGGATACACTCTCTTTACTCCAACACCATTCTCATTTATTATATAGATATAAAAATAAATATGCAGTAATTAGAGAGTTAAGGGTGTTAAAGAACAATCAACGAATGCAATTATTATTATTGAAACAAAAACTTGCAAATAAAAATACAAACCAATCCGGTAACTTACAAAGCAAGAAATAAAAATCAACAACAGAAAACTTACAGTGCAAGTAATCGAAAAGAATAAAAAACAACAAACTGACTTTGTAGATTGAGGCTAGCACTGAAGACTATGTCCTATAGAAGAAATTCGCCCCTACTCTTGTGCTTGTAGTTCTTCGGACGTCTGCCACCAGGATTCAACAATCTGATGATCGAAGATTCTGCAATGAAAATTCGACCCCTAACGAATTTACTTAGTGTTTGCTTTGAAGGATCAACACGTTTGTATGTAGAGAATTTTATGAATTTCGGATTCTATGTATATATCTCCAAGTCTGCCTTCCCTGTTTTTATATATGAAGAATGGAAAACTAGGGTGGTTTATTCCCAAACGTTTTTCCAAATTCAGTTAAAATATGAAAGTGTATGTTAATCAGACATAACCCTTCTATTTTAAATGAAAATTAAACTCCAAAAAACGTTTTTTCCAAAAAGAAGACATTTATTCAATGTCACAAGAGCCCCAATGCCCATCTTTGAATAATTAATATATATTCATGTCAACCACACATCAATCAAGCTCAAGCCTTGCTTTCCAATTTGATATAAATGTTTAAAGAACATTTATAAACTCTTCACTTTTCATATACATTTCCAATGTGGGAATACTTTTTATTCCCTCTATTTGCTATACAAACTCCTACAAAGGGATAGAGAAAATAACAATGTGAGTTTATAGTGGTTCGGCCAACAATGCCTACATCAACTCCCTCCCCCAAGTCGCGCTTGAAGATTTCCACTATATCAATTGAGTTTTTCCGTGGCTTACCCGCAACCAAGAGTTTTACACAAGATTCATTCAAACCTTTATACTTTGAGTTTTAGATTAAGGTTCACTCAAAAACCTCTACAATGAGTTTTTTACGTAAGCTCACTCACGAACCTTTACAATTGATTCTTTAAAATGTTTATAGCTAAAAAATATTATCTCCACACTACTAGCAACCATAGGTAGACTCAATATTAATGTTACTAATATGTAAATTAATAGATATATTTTGGGTTGGCAATGAGTCAAGACGTGACGAGATTTGTCAATCTCGATATCATCCCGTTTATGAAATCGGAAGGAAAAATCATCCTGATTTTATCCCGTTATATTATTTCGGGACAAAATATCGTCTTGGTCTCGTCTCGCAATCCATTAAATTCAGTCTCATCCCACTAAATCACATCTCATCCTGTCCCACTTGAGTTTTTTGGAATAAAATTTTTTGTCCCATCTCGTTTTTAAAACAAGACATAAAAATATATTTCAAATGGGAGGGGACAGGACGGAAAAAATTATCATCTCTGGATATAACTCTTATAAAATCTGTCACATAAATATTTAAAGAATTATGGACCCACATATATTTTTTAATTCAATTTTAGTGGAGAGGCTCCATCCTTAATAATTAATAATCACGCATGTACGAATGTATACTTATGTGAATTTATATGGATTAATCACTTCTATATATTTTATTTAATTCAATCATCCTGACGTTAATATATTTTTGTTAAGGGAGAAAAATAGTGAAACAAAATAATTTTATTATGGTATATACTATAATCTCAATATAAAATTTGTGAATATTCTTGTATATAAAAAAATCATAGAGAAATATTAATATTTGCTAAGGGATATGCAATTCAAGTTCAGATCGGTTTTGTCAAATTTCGATTCAATTTAAAATTTTGAAATCATTTAATTTTTATCTAAATTTCGGTCCGGTTCAATTCGATTATAATCGAACCATTTGCAAACCCCTATGTCTTCAGCCATGAGAACATTATCATTTATTTTGTATACATAATATTGAAATATTTTTCTCACTTTCAGTATCCATCATCACAATCCAAGAAGCAGAAATACATTCCACTTATATTTCAAATCATCTTTCCTATCTTTTGTTGTAAATATGAATTTTTATAAAAATTGGTTTTAATGTTTTTGAGGAGTTACAAGAAATTAATTTTTGGAGAAATTAAAAAATCAAATTGTTATAATTGTTTAAGTTACAATAGGTTTTATTATATTAATTATAAATGTTTCCTATTAATTTCTATTAATGAAGTTGCTCTCCTCTCATATTCTAACCCCTGAGCAGTTTTGAAGTTTGGTGGAGATTGGCTAATTAAAGGCATCAGTTATGCAAAGCTTGAAAATTTATCACATATATTTGGACTCTACTCAAGCTTTGTATTGAGATTTGATTTTTATTCAATTCTGGAAAAAACTTGGGAGCTTGATGATCATCTTCATCCCAAATTGAACACATCAAAACACAGCACTTTCAAGCCAAAACAAAAACGAAAAAGAGCAATGTTTTCTTGTGTGTTGTTTTTCATAACAGTCAATTTTGTTTATGTTTTCTTGTAAAACCGTGAATAATCAGACTAGTATTTTCGTGGATACTGTTTTTCTGTTTTTGTTTGATACCGAGCATAATATCTGAGAGTTGGGTGTGAGTATACCAATCGGTTTTGTGCAAAATCGATTGAAACAGTGTTTATCTGGGCTTGTTTTATCCTGGGGGCGTCGGGGCCGATTACTGCTAGCACAAAATCCGAGCAGAGCCGCGGAACGTCTTAAAGAGAGCGAACTGATCCGCGACTCAACCCAAATTCACTTTTTGCATCCTTGGTGAACGGTAAAATTATTTTAATTTGTGCTTATTGTTCCAACAATTTTAAGACGTAATTGATCTGCCATATTTGCTTATGTTATGTTTGTTACTATTCTTATGGTGCAATTATAAGTAAATTATGCATGAAATAAATTTTAAGGGAATTGATAGGCTTGTGAGAAAGTTGGCTTTAACATATTTTATATTCTGAGTCTTGACAAATATTCATACTTCATGAAATTGGAATATTCGATATTTGTATCCTGCAGAATTTTGTTTTGATTGAGCTTTTACATGAAAAAATATACATGGTTATTGATTTAAATGTTCAATCATGTGGGATTGTATGTTTTAATAAATTTTATGTGGTATGCTTATGATATTCCTTATATTTAGATGGTTAGCTCTTTTGCTGTAGTTTTATAAGCATATCATGGAGTAACAGCTTTCATGTGGTAACAGTCATGCTGATGTTTTAGAATTGATAATTTTTTAAAACATTTGGTGTATATGTTGCATGACTTACTTTGTTTTATCAAAGTCCTCTATAGTATTTGAATATACATGTTTAAGTATATAATTCTGATGAAATCATTTATGCTAAATATGAGTGCGGATGAGACTGTAAAATTGATGAAGCTGTTGAATTTTTAGAATATGCAATGGTGAAATGGTTGTTAATGTATAGAGATGATTATTTAGAATTGCCAACAATTTCAAGAAGCTGCAGGAAAATGTTTAAATACATTTATAATTTAATTGATGACTATTAACTATTTATTGAATTTTTTCAATGCTGCTAGAATATGAGTAGATATATAGGTTATTGAGATTGATAGCCTGATGTCATATTCTGAATTTTTAGACTTATCCTGTGAGTAATATTTGAGAAATTATTGGTATATATTGCCTACAATGAATTGGATATGTGTTTACCGATTTGAATGATTTTGGATTAAAATAGATCGTTCTTGAAATCATGATTTATTTTGATTGTATCAGTTAGTCTTTTTAAGAATTACAGTGTTGATGTGGAACATTGAGAATGTCTTAAATATATGCATAACTGGTCTTTGTTTTAACATAATTTTACTGTGATGTGAATTTCATATTGTCATGTGGATTTTAGATTGACAAGTTCAAAGAAATTAGAACATGCCATTGATGATTGACTGTAGTTTTAATTATACATACAGTAATTAATATTTGAAGAACAGTTATGATTTTGTTCAGCATGAGCTAATATTGAGATATTTGTGATTTTCTTTTGCTTGAACAATGTGGTGTTGATTTATCGTGTTTCCTTAGAAAATACCTAGCTAATGGGTTAATTTTTAAAAAGCCATAATCACTAAAACTGAAATAACCCGAACGAGCATAAGAAGAATATAGTTAGTTCATATGCTACAACTGTAGCAAACCAGGGCACCATGTCAGGAACTACTGGTTAAAGAGTTATGCTCCAAAAGCGAACTTTACCGAAGACCAACTTGTTATTTCGATCTTTGAGATCAACATGTTTGGTAGATTTGAGGGATGGTGGGTAGGCAATGTCGTTTTCCATCATGTCTGATATGATTTTGCTATGTTCGAGTTATTTGTATAAGTTGTAAATAAGTTAATGTGATGAGCTGTTTCTCAAACCATTATAGCAGCTAGAACTGGTGATGTGAACTTTAAATCTTATAAATTTTGTAATGGAAGATTTGAGAACCTCGAATTTTGAGTATAAGATTTATAGAAATATATAAATTTTATGATTGATATGAACATATTGTTTCTATGAAAAATATTTCTTTGATATTAAGAAATAGTGGGGGCTCGACCTCCAATGATAAATTGGAAATAGTGGGGGTTCTACCTCTAATATTTTACTCATATTTCTAAAGTGAATGAAAGTGATAAATACATTTGTTATAATGTTTGAAAACATGAAAATGTTTATATATTGATATGCTTATTTTCCTATATGCATGTTGTTAATTTTGTTAAATTCTATGTTGTCTTCTAAATCTGTAATTGAAAAACTTAGAAGAAACTAGTGTAATTCTTGGAATAAAAAATTTACTTGGTCTGAAAATGGAATTTAATAATAAATTTGCATGTACTCCTTATAACTCTAGTGTAAAGTTGTTCAAGAACATTGATGTCAATGTTAGATAATTTGAGTATGCGAACAACATTGGTAACTGATGTTATGTTTTGGTAACACTAGACTTGACATTGCATATGTTATAGGATTATATGTAGATTTATTAGTAGACTTGGTATGAGCATTGACATGCTATTGAGAAGGTTATAAGGTACCTGAAAAGGACCATGAACCTAGAGTTATATTTTTAGAGGTTTTCCGCTATCCTTGAAGGATATAGCGATGTTAATTGGAACATCTTTTCGGATGATTCCAAGGCTACCAAGGGATATATTTACTTGAGTCTGAGATGATACCACTGGCATCAGCTAGTGAAGAAGCAGCTTGATTAAGCAGCTTACTATGATACCCCTTTATGGGAGAGACTGATACCATTTGTCTTAATCCATTGTAATAGTACCAGACTATTACAAATATTCAGAACTGTTATTATAACAGTAAGAGATTGTAGATACACAGTACAGATAGAGAGTACCTCTCTTCTGGTGCTGTAAGAATAGATCATGTATGAACTGATGATAACTTAGCTGATCATTTGCTAAAAGGACTAGCAAGAGATAAGGTATACAATACCTAGAAAAGAATGAGACTATTGCCATTAGACAGTCACTTATGATGGTAACCCAACCTTATAGACTGGAGATCCCAAGAAATAGGTTCAATGGGTAATAACAAGTCATGAAGTGATGATGAATCATGCTATTATTTTAATTGTAAGTTCCATTCTAAGAGCATGATATCCTGAAGCGATAGAAGGATGAGTTATTTAACTCTTAATGTATTCTATACTCTATGTAGAGTGGAGTACCTAACTACAGGAGTACTCTTGATAGACACACCTATGTGAATGTAGAAGTGTGGCCGCTTCTTATGAAATTTTAGGCAAAAAAATTTCTAGAGCATTCACTATACTGGGATATACGAGCACGGCCGTAATGCTCGGGCTTTTGACTACACCCTGAAAGGTTTGTGTGTGTGACGTTGTCAGAGATAGAGTTCAAAACTATGAGTTACTCTAGTATAATCTGAATCGTCAACACTATGTAAAAGTTCAAGTCGAAAGACATTTTTATTTATGCACGACCTTATGTTATATTCCTCGATGAAAATATTTTATTAAAATTCAAGTGGGGATTGTTGTAAATATGAATTTTTATAAAAATTGGTTTTAATGTTTTTGAGGAGTTACAATAAATTAATTTTTGGAGAAATTAAAAAATCAAATTGTTATAATTGTTTAAGTTACAATAGGTTTTATTATATTAATTATAAATGTTTCCTATTAATTTCTATTAATGAAGTTGCTCTCCTCTCATATTCTAACCCCTGGGCAGTTTTGAAGTTTGGTGGAGATTGGCTAATTAAAGGCATCAGTTATGCAAAGCTTGAAAATTTACCACATATATTTGGACTCTACTCAAGCTTTGTATTGAGATTTGATTTTTATTCAATTCTGGAAAAACTTGGGAGCTTGATGATCATCTTCATCCCAAATTGAACACATCAAAACACAGCACTTTCAAGCCAAAACAAAAACGAAAAAGAGCAATGTTTTCTTGTGTGCTGTTTTTTCATAACAGTCAATTTGTTTCTGTTTTCTTGTAAAACCGTGAATAATCAGACTAGTATTTTCGTGGATACTGTTTTTCTGTTTTGTTTGATACCGAGCATAATATCTGAGAGTTGGGTGTGAGTATACCAATCGGTTTTGTGCAAAATCGATTGAAACAATGTTTATCTGGGCTTGTTTTATCCTGGGGGCGTCGGGGCCGATTACTGCTAGCACAAAATCCGAGCAGAGCCGCGGAACGTCTTAAAGAGAGCGAACTGATCCGCGACTCAACCCAGATTCACTTTTTGCATCCTTGGTGAATGGTAAAATTATTTTAATTTGTGCTTATTGTTCCAACAGCTTTCTTCAAGTAAGAATCATTGAAAAAGAAAAAAAAATCATCAATTATAGAAGAAAATAATTTATTTTCAATAAGCTATAGGTTTCCGCATTAAAATCATCCTCCTCGAAAGGTTTGGATCATAAATTTTGAAGTTTCGAAATTATAAATTTCAATCCATGTTGTTAAATATTTTTCATTAAATTCGAGTCAATATATTTCAAAATTAGATAAAAGCGATCAGATTTACTAAAAAATATTTAACGACAATGACTAAAATTTATATTTTATATAATTGCATATACTAAAACATATTTTGAAAAATGCGCAAACTAAAATATCATTACGATGATTATAAGGTTGTTTGGTGTCATTTTCCTTTTTTTATCCTCTTATTAATTGGGAATGATGAATTGTTTAATGAAGATTAGAGATCGCATGACTAGAATAAAAAACTATGTCTTATTGTAACTAAAAACAACATAAATATTAAGGATAACAATGAGAAGTAGGGGTGGCAAAACGAATTAACGAATCGAATTTGTATCGAATCGAAATATGATGGATTAGTATTCGATTCGTTTATTAAACGAATCGAATACGAATATTCGTTTAGTCATTATATTATTTAATATCATAATTTACCATAGTTGATTTACATTCATTCTTCATAAATATATACATATAAAATATTAAATTAATATATTTATTACCAATACCTCACCAAATATCGAAAATATTATTTCTCCTATGATAATTAGCCATAATTTCTTGAATCTTAATTGAAAAATAACAATAACTAGTAAAAGAAAATAATAAAACGAATCATAAATGAATAAACGAATCCTTGAGCTTAAATTCGTATTCGATTCATTTAATAAACGAATCGAATCGAATTGACCCATTTATTAAATGAAACCATTTTTTCAAACTCGTATTCACTTTAAAGCGAATCGAATCGAACGAATAAACGAATCATGAACCAAATTGACACCCCTAATGAGAAGGGATCGACATTCCCGCCCTTGTGATCTAAATTTAGAAATATAGAATGCTTTTCTTAGATTTTATTTTATTAAATTTTTTTTTATTTTGGAAGATTTATTAAAAACAAAATTTAAACTATAATTTATGGATTGATTGGAGCTGCTTATAATTCTGCCCTGAATAAGATACATATATTTTATGAAAGCTAAAGTCAATGTGAAAGGAAGAACATTTGCTTAAATCAGGCCCATGGACCAACTTTATAAGAAAAAACTGTGGGCCTTTTTTGTTTTAGGCCCATGACATTATTCATTGTCAAAAGCTACAATCAATTTGACATTTGGTATGATATTAGAATATTAATAATTCTTTTCACATGATTTTTTCAAACAAAATTCAACTAGATTGCTTGGTCAATATAATTAATAATTCCGATTCTTTGATCATTTTAAATTTTCAATATTATCTATTGTCAAAGCTATGGGTTTGAAATTTGATAATTATGAAAAAATTGTCCCCTTTGTTTGGGAAATTGAATAAAATATAGACATATTAATTGAATCAAAACCAAAATCAAAATTGACTAAGTAACTTGGTTTCAAATTTTTGAACATGTTAAAAAAATCAAAAGTTGACAAGTTAATATGATAATTATTATTCCTCATTTATATTTGATTATCATATGTTCTAGAAGAGTATATTTGACATAAAAGAAGACTATATTTGATAAGGATTTAATCATATCAAAAAGCTTATGAGATCACAAAATTTATCACTTTGTCAAAATTGGTTACCCACCAAATAATACCCCCAACAAAACCCTAATGAATGCCATTGGAAAATATTTGAATTTAGTGTTGAGTTGAGTGGAGCTTAATTTTTATTGAGTTTTTTACTAATTATAATCGATGATTATTAAATATGAATTATATGTAATTGAATTTTAATCATTCATTGATATTAATGCACATGTGGTATAAGATTTTTTTTTTTTTAAAAAAAATAGTATCATATCTGAATTCATTGGAAAAGAGATGATAAAATACTAAATTTCACATTGAAGGGCGTGACTTAGTGGTATAGTGTTCAAGATCTAACATTGAGATTATGGGTTCGAATCCAGAGAGTATGTTTCTTGTAAGAGTCTGTGGCTGTTGGAGATTTTACTTATTCTGCATAAGCCCGTAAATAATAATTTGGCAACAGAATTTTCAAAGATTCAAAAAAAAAAATGCAAAATTTGTTTACTATTTTCTAGTGGAATTTGGTGGTGGTGCTTCATGACAATGTCAATGGTGTCTAAAAATTCCTTTTCATAAGTCAAAATTTATATGGATTGTGTTAACACATTGGTTAGCATTTGCATTCTCTTCTCTTCTTTTTAAAATATATTTATTTGCAAATTACAAATTTCTCACCCCCATTATTATTATTTTGCAAATTAAGCTTCCTTGTCTTGTGAAATTTCCACATTCTCTTTGTAGCTTCATTAAACTTCTTGAATAATTACTGAATTTCCTAATGTTTATATACTATTAAAGCAAATCTTTAATTGGTAACTAAAATCAAAAGATATATTTATTTTGCAATTTGAAAATTGAGTTTATTCTTTTTATAGGTTCCATTGCTTCAAGATAAAAAAGTTAAATTGCTATTCATTTCTTTTCTTTTTTTTTCCTACCAAAAGCCACAAATGATGGTTTTAGCTGAAGTGGAAAGCACTATGAGTCAACAAAAACCTGCACATATGGTGCCACCAAAGCCAAAGAAAAACCCACTAAAATACACATAAACATGACAACACCACAAATCAAATATATACCTTCCATCACTATATAAATTAACATTTATAATATTGAGCTATATGATTCAATAGGGTATAGTGTTTATGGTGAACGACATTATCACTTATTTTATTAGTTAATTTTATGATTATTAATAGAGAATCGCGTAATTATATTATATGCTCGGATGCTCAATAATTTGTGGAATATCTCATTTGTGAATTATTTTTCTATAAATATAATCACATCAAAGTCAATTTTTAATTATCTAAAACATGATTCATTTTGAACTAACATAATGAGTCAAAGCATTTGGCCCATACTCTTGATCTTCTAGATGGGTTTATTGATCAAAATATTTCACTATTTTATTTTCTTCATTAAATAATTTTGATATTAGCCGTTTGGATGACATTACATACATTATTTGACAATATCTTTTTTCATTTTTCTAAATCGTTGGAAATCTCACCGTCAAACCACCATTTTTGGGTTTAAACGGAGCATGTAAAATTTCCGGCTGTCCTAGACTCTTATAAGAAATACACTCCCTAGATTCGAAGTTATGACCTGAATGTCATACCATGAACCATACACCACCAAATCACGTCCTTTTGATTATATTATTTGACAATATCATGATAGGTAAAGCACTAAAAAAACACTAAAGGAAGGTAATAGTAAAATAATGAGTAAAAATCATAAAAGAAGTAAATATTATTTATTTAAAAGTGGTTTTCTTTAAAATAATAATAACAATAGGTTTACTTGATGGCAGTTTCAATAAAAGTACTCAATGTAACTTCTTAAAGAATTATTTAATTCATGAAAGTTTAGTTGTCACAACAAGATTTTCTTAATGTGCACTACTAATACTTGTCAAAATCTTTTACATCATGGGAAATAATTAAGTAACTAACACAATTTTACTTATAAAAATAAAATTACATTATTATAATAATTCAATATTGAGTGGCTATTAAAGAAGACAAAGGGAAGAGAAATTAAGATTGGTGGGTCAAGAAATTTTGTGGAGATGGTGGATAAGAAGGTTTGTCCACTTTCAATATTCAAATGATGATGGCTTTGAATTCTCAAGTGGGATATTATTATTAAATTGGAAATTAATTAATTTCAATCTTCTTACTATTATTATCATATTAAATTAATACAAAAAATAAGTAATGGGTTAGTCTTCATCCACACTTTCTTTTGGAGGTGTTGGATATTGAAATCATTTACCCAGTACTAATTGCCTTTGTATAATGATATGTAAAATTTCTAAAATACAACTATGGTAACACACATTATTTATTTAATAATTTAATAATATATTATCGTACATGTGAAAATATTAAAAATTATAATTATAATTAATATAAATACAAATGTTATATATTTATTAGTTGACGGTATCACACTATTATTATATCAAAGAATTACTATATGATGATAATGATTTTAGTTGCAATGTGGCATAGATGTATTGTGCCACGTGTTCACATAAAATTTGAAACCATCGATGGCGGTGCATGCCAGTTTTCATTTAATATAAGTTATTTAGGCAAATACTAAATGATGTATTATTGGGATAATCCCACAGGGGTGTGGCTTGGTGGTGAATGGTCCAGAATCTCACTTTGAGGTTCTGGGTTCGAATCCAGGGGGTGCAACTTCTTGTAAGAGTCTGGAGCAGCCGGGGGTTTTACCTGCGCCGCGGCCCAGAATGGGTGGTTTGGTGGCGGGGTTTCCAGCGATTTCAAAAAAAAAAAAAAAAAAGTATTATTGGGATAACCGATCGAGTAATGATACACATACACCATTGAGATACACCTATGTCTATTTTTAAATTTTATTTCCTTTTTTATCCTCAATATTTCAATAAATACTTAAATCGCCCGTTTATGTATAATTTAAGTGTATGCCTAGCATTCTTCTAATCGATAAGATGACATTTATAGGTTCTATCATGTTTCTTGAAATAATTTGAGGCAAAAAACATGGCAGACAAGTTAATGAAAATGGGAACTTGTATGGTTATAGCTATAATGATGAATTTAATATGAAAGATTTCTCTAGTTGACTCTGGGGGTACATTAATTAAATTATTTGTTCTTCAATTATTTAAAGAACAAATATAACGTTTTCCTTAATTATTAATATTTTAAAGGAATCAATCCATCAATTTATTTTTCCAAATTACTAACAATTAATATCATTTGTTAGGGAAAAAAAAAGTTCTTATGTGGTATTCATATCACCACGTCATCCAACCATTCAATTTGAAATTATTGTATATAAGCTTTTTTTATAAAACTAAAATAATTATAAATATTATGTGAATATGTGATGGCAAGTAAGTGTTCACGGGTCAGATTTTTTTTCTCCTAAAAAATAAATATGAGACGAGTCGGATCACACGAATTGTGAAATCCGAATATGAAATTTGAGAGTTGAAACTCGATCAGGTCGGGTCGGGTCATCAGGTCGGCAAAAAAAAAAGTTTTTTTAATGAATTCATTATTTTGAAATATAAATATTAGTTCTTTTATGTCCCGAAAAATTGTCATATATTCAAGACAATAAAATAATAAATAAATGAAATAATAGTGAAAACGTTTTAAAAAATATTTTTTTTAGAAAAATAATAAAAATATTATTGTTTCGGGTCGAGTCGGGTTTTAATATCAAACCCGTGATCAAACCTGTAAATTTCGGGTTAGGTCAGATTAATCCAAAAAATTTACCGAGACCCGTACGGGTCGAGTCGCAGGTTGACCCGATCCTATAAACACCTTTATAGTATATAATTTAGATTGGTTGAGTGATGACATGTAGTGCCAACACATCATAGATATACGCTTTGAAAACATGAGTAAATAACCAAAACTCTTATCATAAAGAGGATAAGAGATTGGTGGGATCATCCATGTGTAAGAGTTTGTATATCAAATAGTGATAGTAATCCCACATTGGAAATGTAAAGGGAGTATATAAAGTTTATAAGTGGACTTTGCACACTTATATTAAATTGGAGTTATAAGGCTTGGGCTTGGGCTTGGGCTTTGATATATGGCTGACATGGTAATTAATATATATTTAATATATATTAATTAGTCAAAAGATTGGCTATTGGGCTCTTGTGATTAATTAGCCTCCATGAAAAACGTTAATTTATTATAGAACAATATGTTTTGAAGAGAATATAACTTTTTTTGTTTTGAAAAACGTTGATACTGTTTTTCTGATCTTTGAAAAAAAAAACGAAATACAAAACAACATCTAGTATATTCGTCAGGGGTCGATTTTCAGTGCAGAATTTCGACTTCCAGATTATTGAATCCTGGTGGCAGACGTCCGAAGAACTACAAGCACAAGAGTAGGGACGAAATTCTGCTATATGACATAGCGTTACGCTAGCCTCAATCTTCAAGTCAGTGAGTTTGTTAATTGAATTACTTGCACTGTAAGTTTCAATTTTGTTTGTTGTTATTTTTCATTACAGTCATTAGAATTTTCAATTATGTATTGGTATTGTTATTGTTTATACAAATATCTTCAATAAAATTATAGCATTCACTGATTGTTCTGTAACACCATGTGGTTGATATTTCGGCAATTGAAGGCGTAGAGGAACAACTTTTAGGTTAATTCATTATAATCCTAATTTAGGATTATTATTGGTTTCACGTTGGTTAATTTATTATCATGTTATTAATTTGTGTAAAGTTTGAGACACAATTTAGACTCAACTTGTTAAATAATTATTATGTTAAAATAACAAACACTAACTTAACCTATAGTTAGCCTAAAACTAAAAGATAATATACAAATAATACAAGTAGCACAAACTACAAAGGACTATTATCATCAATCTTTATTTGTAAAATGTCAACTAGATCAATCGTCAATAAAAAAAAAAAAAAAAAAAAAAAACCATTTCATTAATTAATTGTCAATAAACTACCCAAAACCTTCACACCGACACACAATTAACAATTTTAAATTAATATTTAGTCAACAGAACACAATTAGTAATTTTGCAACCACCCCACTTAACAGTGTTTGTTAAACAAATAAAAATTATAACAAAAGCAAAAGTTAGAGAGAGGGGTCTTTTTTTTTTTTTTTTTTTTTTTTGGAAAACATTGAAATATTACAGTTAAATCATCTGACTCGAATTTAAGCGGAATATATAAATTTTCGATTGTTCCAAATTCTTATAAGTAACACACTCACTTGATTCCAACTCAGGATATGAATTTCAGATTATGAGTCATACTTCACAAATCCACGTCCATTACGATATGAGTCATTTGCCAATAATAATAAAGGAAAATATTGTTTTTAACGATAAAAATCACGAAAGTTTAAAATTATTAAAAATATTTTTATAAGATTTTAGATAGAAATAATGTATTTTTATAATTTTGTATAGAAATTTTTTTAAAAAAATTATAAAAATTTAAGAGTTTTCTGAATTGGAAAATCGATAATTTCCATAATAATGAGAAGAATTAAAAAAAGTCAAAATGAGCTGCAGTTGAGAAAGAGAGGAGTAGTAGGGGTACTCTGGGAACCTAAAGTTGACAAAAAATATACAGCCAGGCATTTATGATCTGCCAGGTGTCAGTCAACTCTTTGATTTGATTTTTGTCTAATCCTCTACACCCGATCCCACGCAGATCGTTGCACGATTTTTTAGGCTTATTTTACATGCCTTTTAAGTTGTTTTGACTTTTTTTTTTAAAAATACTTTTCCATTTCATCCCACCGCCACGCTACCTTCTTGCGCGTGTAGCGCAATGCTAGTAATTCTTATAAATGAATAAATCTGAAATTGGTCGGGCTCATATGTACAAGTAAGATTTTATTTAAAAAAAAAAAAAAAAATTTAAAGTTCATGATTGGGGAATTTAATTAGAAATCACCATCATATCGCTTTAAAAGTTATGTATAATTAATCAACAAAATCAAGAATTGATTAGAAATTAATTCAAAATGTAAAACTGATATTTTTGTATAATTGAGAATAAAAAAATTCAAAATCCATAGCTTAAAATCCTTCAAAATCACGAAATATCATTTATTGATAATAAAAAGGCTAAACAATCATGAAGTTGAGAGGTATATCTAGAATTGTGCAGTTCAATTGGAGATTAGTTAATAAATCGCTATGCGAGTGTAAGGGTGGCAATGGGCTGGGCCGGGCCTGGGAAAAGCTCGGCCCGTCCTTTTTTTTTTTGCCCGAATTTTTTTTTTAAAAAAAATTAAAAATTAAAAATATACAAATATAAAATACATTTACACTATATATAAAGATAATTTACAAATAAATCACAAGTTTCATTGATAAATTAACAATTTAAATACTAAAAATAAATAAAAATGCTACAAATATATTAAAAAATATTTTTTATTTTTTTATTTTGGCCCGGGCCCGGGTCAAAATTGGAAAGCCCGGCCCGGGCCCTAGTTGGGCTTTCATTTTAAGGTCCGGCCCGGCTTTTGTTACCCCGGCCAGACCGGGCCCGTGCTTTTCTGCCACCATTATGCGAGTGATTTGCGATTAATAAAAAATAATCAGATATTAATAATAATAAATTAATCAGGAATGGTAAAATTGATATTTCACATAAAAAAAATTAAAAATTTATCTCTCAAGATCATTCAAAAATCACTGAAATCGTTAATTTGGGATTAAAAAAATGCTAAATAATATAAGAATATTTAGTTAAGTCAATATGAATATGAATAATTTTAATACAAACAAATAAATTTATCTTTATTTAAGAAATATAATAAATTAAAAATACTAATAATATTATCTCAATACTAATTCTTTTAAATAAAAATATGATCACATTTTTTAAAAACACTAATTCTTTACCCAAACATCATCATTCATCAATCAAATGAGAAAATCTTATATGCAACAGTGGTACCACGTCATCCATGCAATAAGCCAATCATCCACTGCCACGCGTGCTAAAAATTAAAAAACAACTAAAAAATAGGTAAAAAAACTTTACGTGTCATTTTTTAATTCGCTTATGGTAACACGTCACCCATATCATTGTTGCACTAAAGAATCTCTCCAATCAAAGGGCGTGCGCTCCACTTTCCACAATGAAATTCAACATTCAACAACAAATACTAAACCCAAACTCCTCCCCAAACCCACGATTTTACTCAAAGCCCAGCTTAGTCAACGGCTCTCTCTTTTCTCTCACCTAAAAAAAAAACAGCCATCAAAATTTTTACTCATTTTTAAAATAATAAATAAATAAAATCAAAAAAAAAACATTTATTCAATTTTGAACACAGCATCCTTTACTACAAAAGTCAACGCTTACTCTCTCTGTCTCTCTCTCTCTCTTAACTTCATCTCCTCTTCTGTTTCTTCTCTCTCTTTCACTCCTCAAAATCTTTCATTTCAATTTCTTTGAAGCCCCTCTTAATCATTTTTCTCTGTTTTTTTTTCCCTGGGGTTGTACTTAGTAAATTTAATTAATTATGGGCGGAAAATTATCCGTGTGTTTCACGGGAGGCGGGCAAGCCCGCCGCAGAAACGAGGTTTTAATATCCGACCCGCCTGACGAGGGTTTGGGCCACTCTTTCTGCTACGTACGACCCGACCAGACCCGGATATCTTCATCAAAAGTCCACTCCGAAGAAACGACGACGTTCCATACAATCTCCGGCGCCTCCGTGAGCGCTAACACTTCTACGCCGCTTTCGACTGCCTTCGTTGATCCCTACACTTACAGCAGCTTCGATCGAGCTGCCGCTTTCGATTGCTCCAATAACTTCTCTTCGATTCCTCTTCAGCCGATTCCGAAGAATCTCATCAACTCGGGTCCGATTTTTCCCGGTAATTATAATTCGGGTCCGTTGGAGAGAGGGTTTCTTTCCGGTCCGATTGAGAGAGGGTTCTTGTCGGGTCCTCTCGACCGCGGCGTCTTGTTTTCAGCTCCGATTGAAAAGGATAGCTCCGACCAGTTCCAACGAAGCTTCTCTCATTCGGGTTTTACTTTCCGACCCAGATCAAGAAAAGGGTCGCTGATTCGGGTCCTGCAAAGAGCAATATCCAAAACGATCTATCGAGGCCAGAACTTGAACTCAATCGTAGCCCCGATTAAAGGAGTAGTTAAAGAACCCGAATGGGTTATCGGGTCGGATAAGAACCAAAACGATAACAACTTGTCGGTGAGTAGCGACGGTAGTTTGTTAGAGGATGATGATTCTTTAGAGTCTCAAAATCTTCAATGGGCTCAGGGTAAAGCTGGTGAAGATCGTGTACACGTCGTCGTTTCGGAAGAACGGGGTGGTTGGGTTTTTGTTGGTATTTATGATGGATTCAACGGCCCAGATGCGCCTGATTATCTTTTATCAAATTTATACTCAGCTGTTCATAAAGAACTTGAAGGGTTATTATGGGATGATAAATTTGAACCTTTATCAATCGATCCACCCACTTCATCCCCAGTTCAAAATTCTGCTTTAGAAACTGAAACGGTGACGAATTGTACAGCTGAAAGCTGTTCAAGTCTGTTGAATTTGATTCAAACACAAGGAGAAGCAAAAACAAGAAGTTTAAAGGTAGCTATAGAGGGTCGTTGAAGAGATGGGAGGATAATCAGAGGAAGTGGAAGTGTGAATGGGACCGGGAAAGATTAGAACTGGATAGGATATTGAAGGAACAATTGAATAAGAATAATAAAGATAAGGCACAGAATATAATTCATGGTGATGTGTTAAAAGCCTTGTCACAAGCGTTGAAGAAAACAGAGGATGCTTATTTGGATATAGCTGATAAGATGTTGATGGAGAATCCGGAGCTGGCGTTGATGGGTTCTTGTGTGCTTGTGATGATGATGAAAGGGAGGATGTGTATGTTATGAATGTGGGTGATAGTAGAGCGGTTTTGGCGCAAAAGGCGGAGCCTGATTATTGGCTTGGGAAAATTAGGCAAGATTTGGAGAGGATTAATGAAGAGACATTGCATGATCTTGAAGGTTTCGATGTTGATAAGCCGTGTGTGTCTAGTTTGAATGCTTTTCAGCTTAGCGCGGATCATAGTACTAGTGTGGAAGAGGTAAAAGGATTTTGGCTTTTGTTTGTTTTCTTTGTTGGGAATTTTGTATCGTGATTAATTGTTTGGTGGATTAAGCTTTGTGTTTTGTTGCATTTCAGGAAGTTCAAAGAATTAAAAACGAACACCCGGATGATGCTTGTGCTGTGATGAATGATCGTGTTAAAGGTTCACTGAAGGTTACTCGGGCATTTGGTGCTGGCTTTCTCAAACAGGTGTGTTTTCATTTTGGCTTATGTTAGATATCAAGTTGAATGATCACTTTCTTTTGGCTGCATTTGGCATCTGAAAAAATTTATTTTCTGCGAAAAGATTATCCATTTAATGTCTTCGTAGCATAAAGAACAACTGTATTATAATAGAACCTAGTCTACAGTTTCCTGAAACTTAGCAGGGCAATTTCCCATTCTACGCAACTATCATGATATACAGACTTCGCAATTTCTGCTTGATTAGTGTAGCAGTGATCTTTGTCATTATAAGACTGCCAAACCGATCTGTTTAGTTTATATAAAGTAGCCAAAAAACGAGATTTTCTGATGCAAAATCCACAGAAACAAGTAGATTCTGTTCTCCTTTCACACGGAAAACCTCACGAGGACATTAGAGCTTTATCCTGATGGGAGTTCAATTATCGCATAGGCTGTTGAGATATCAAAACTCTCCCAATTCCCTGCAGGGGCAGTGGGCACTTTGCAAAGTATTTCCTTTCGTGACATGATAGATGGGTGCTGAGAATTTACGAGTACTGCTAATGCTTTGTGGAAAAACTCTGTTATTATAATTAGATATAGCACCATGAATATGATTTAGACTGTATGTTCTAGCACCTGATTCACCTTCTTTATCCGCAGCCAAAGTGGAATGATGCGCTTCTAGAGATGTTCAGAATTGACTACAAGGGCACTTCCCCATACATTAATTGCTTACCATCGCTACACCACCAAAAATTAGGACCGAAAGACAGGTTTTTGATATTATCTTCCGATGGGCTGTATCAATACTTCACAAACGAAGAAGCTGTTTCCGAAGTTGAACTTTTTATCCAACTACAACCCGAAGGAGATCCAGCACAGCATCTGGTTGAGGAAGTACTCTTCCGAGCTGCAAAGAAAGCTGGTATTAATCAAATACCACTCTGCTCAAAATCATTCCCCGCATCAAAAATTTCTCTACCCACCACAAGAATCTAACTGTACTAAATTTGTTTGCAGGAATGGACTTTCACGAGTTACTCGAAATACCCCAAGGAGATAGAAGGCGATACCATGATGACGTGTCCATCATTGTAATATCTTTAGAAGGAAGAATATGGAGATCTTTTGTGTAAGTAGGGGAATCCACAGATAAAAGATATAGAGACAGCCAAAAAGTCAGGCATTTCACTTTTTGCAGTTCTTTTCTTCGTTAGTCGCCTTCGCAACATAAACAATTAAGCTTCCATTGAGCCCCTGTGGGAACTTAGTTGTGGAGAAAAAAAATGTTCTGGGTGGTGAGGAGGATATGTAAAGTTGTAAAAGCTGGTTCCTTTTTTTTTTCTTTCTTTTTTTTGATTATACTGTCTGTCATAACAAAATTGTAATTTCACCCCACTAATAAAAAGATATTGCCTTTGGCAAAAGGGTTTTGTTCGTCTTTATATCTACAATCACTTTCTGAGTTTCTTTCAACTTCAACCCATTTGGGGTTGGAAAGATTATTCATCTCAAAATCTGCATCTTGGGGTTCAATACAACTTGTGCCTCTATCAGAATATTTTGAAAACTAAAGAGGATGATTGGTCACTTGAGAAAGAAAACAAACAAACACTAAAAGTAATATGGATGAAAACGGATTAAGAATATTATGATAATACTAATATCCGTTTCCGTTCTGTTCAAGTAACGGATATGAAAATTGTCATCTTATTCGTCGGTAATGTATTGGACCCCTACGGAGTCCTGTGTGGGAACATGGATTTAATCTTTATTTGATCAGGGATCCCAATAATCGTACCCAACTCATTCAACAAACGAATATTAAAAAAATATATCTTCTTATCCGCCGTGCCCTTTTGGATATCATCCTCACGAATATTTTTGCCATCTCTAAAAAGTAGGATGCAACTAGCTACTAGGTAAATCTACAATTTTGAGAAGCCGATTCATAATCGTAAGCTAAGTAGATAAAGTGTTGGTTAGCATATGTTTTCAATTGTGACTGTGAACTAGGAGGTGGTATATCATGTGCCGGGTGTATATGTCATCTCTCTCACAGCAGGCGGGTCCCGCACAGTTGTGGGACCGCCTGCTGTGAGAGAGATGACATATACACCCGACACATAATATAATTTTCGGTGAACTAGTCCCATTGGTAAAAACTTTTTAATGGAAATAAAAGTGGGGTTCAAATCCCACTCACATAGGTGGAGAGTGGGGAGAGAATTAAGTTGTCAATAGACTAAATATTATTTATATAATTATAATTTTATAATGGGACGATGATTTTCGAGGGACCACAATAATATTAAACAATTCATGTAGCCGATTCCATAGTAACTCTTAAGATAAACAGAGATGAGAAAGTTTCTGAGTTCAGTTTGTGATTGATAGTTCCTATTTTAGTTCACTTCAAATTGATTAGTTCAAATATTAGACAAAAATTAAAATAAACATAAAAGGAAACCGAAATTAAACCAAACGCATTTTTGTCCATTTCCTTGTAGTTCTGTGTTCATGCAGTCTATTTTGAACCAATTTTTCCATCTTCAAATGCTTAAATAACAAATATAACAAAAAAGAAATTTTAGAAGGGTTAAGCCTTTTTGGGTCCCATTCTTTTCATGTATTAATAACATGCCACGTGGAAAAATAATAGCCTTAAGATCAAAAGCACTTTGAGACCCTAAGGTGAGGCCTGAGCAGATATAATATAACTCTTGCAACTACTAACTACCCTAGAATAGAGAAAGTACATTCAACTTGAGGATAATTGTATTATTAATTTACTCGTTTAATTCTAATTAATTTCGCACTTTATATATACATATATAATCATTATCAGATAAGGTTTATATGAATTTTATATCTTCAAAATTTAGATACATGCAAAATGTTCCGGATAATATAAAATATACATGAACTTGTCCTGATTCTAACTCTATATATATTTATATGGATGACACGAGTCTTTCTCGATAAGTGGGCATCAGCTCATCAATCTATTAAAAACTTTCATTAATTTCATACCAAATATTGCAGTCAAGCTATGCACAATTCAGCCAATCTTTAAGCATTTGTTTCATTGGTAGAAAGGCCAACTGGAAATTTTGGGAAGTCCAATTTATCAATTTTGAATTGGGATTATTGCAGTAAGTTTCCCAAAACAAGACTGAAAATTTAGTTCTTTTTTTTTTTTTTTTTTTTTTTTTTTTATACATTTCTTAAATTCTAAACTTTCATGTGAATTTAACCAATTAAACTATCATTTTCATATAAAAAATAAAACCATTTCATTTCAACTGTCAATTTAAAAGTCCCGAGCTAAGACTGATTTTGCATACTTTGCACCAAAATTAGGGCGCCTGAGTTAACTAATTTTGTTCTTACTGATTGTTTTCGGTTAAAAAATTTATTTTTAAGATTGGCCCCAAATATAAAGCCTCATCATAACAGGCAATATTTTAGAAACTCATATACGATATTAAAAACTCAAGGCCGTCCTTGGCTAACTTTTAGATTAAATTAGATTATAAATTTCAACATAACTTAGAAAAAGAAAGATCAACTTGTTTTGAGTGTCAAACCAACTCATTTGCTGACTCCGTATGTATTCTTTTAAAAATAAAAAAATTTAGGGTTGGCAATTAGGTCTGAGTCAGCCCAGCCCGACCCTTTCCTTAGGGGACGGGATTAGGGCCTCCTTTAGTTAAAGTGCCGGAAAAGGACTTTTAAAAATAAAAGCCTTGATCCGATCCTTTATTACATATAATTTTTTTAAAAAATACATATATTTGTATAATTATATATTTACAGTTTAAAATTATTATTATTAATATTGATTAATGCACTAATGTAATATTTTATGGTTTATTATTATTTTTTAACTTGTTTAAGTTGTATTAGTACTAATTATTACCTTTTTAGTATCTTTTTAATAATTATAACTTATAATATATTTTACATGGTGTTAAATTTTGAAAAATTCATTTTATAGTGAGGTTATGTCGCGCGCGCGCGCGCGCGCTTGTGTGTATATATATATATATATATATATTACAAAAAATATAACTATTTAATTAATATTTTTAAAAAAAAATTAGGGCTGAGCCCCATCTCATATCAAGCAGATTAGGGCCCGATCCGGTTATTTCATAAATGGATAGAGCTTTTGAAAATTTGAACTTTAATATATTTTAAGGCTATAACGAGAGTTTGGCTAAACCCTAACAAACACAATTTTTTTAATATATATATATAGTAGTGTACTAAAACGATGAGTTTTGGGACATGTCTGTGCCAACCCATAAGGATATAATTGGGCTCACCTTGACATTTATCTGGGCTGAATCCGGTAACCCAGCCCATTCTACTAGTTTCCAAATTTATTGGCATGCTTTTTTACCACATGGAGATTTGACGTCGTACCATATGAATAGGGGTGGCAGAAAAGCCCAAAGTCCGGCAAGGCCCGGCTGGGCTGGGGTGGAAAAAGGCAGGGTCGGGTCTCAAAATCCGAGCCAGGCCCGGGCTTAAAATATATAATTAAAATTTTTTAATTATGAAATATATATATTTATATAATAAATTTTTTATTTTTATAATTTTTTATAATAAAAAACTCGGGCCCGGACTTAAAATAAAAAATTAAATATTTTATTTATAATATATATTTATATAATAAATTTTTAATTTTTATAATTTTTTATAATTAAAAAATCTGGCCCGGGCCTAAGCCCGGCCCGTTGCCATGCTTACATATGAACGGCCACGATTTGCAGAAATTGACACGTGTTACGTGACGTCGGCTGTGACGATTTTGAATGTGGGATGGACACGTTCAACTTTGTACCGCTAAAAGTTTTTTTTTTTGAATCTTTTGAAATCTCGTCCTTAAATCATTCCTTCCAAATTTAAGTGGATCAGATAAAATCTCTGATTATCTTAAATTTTTATAAAAAATACAACTCATAAATTCGAAACCAAGACCTTAAGATGAGATCTTAAATCCTACGTACTCAACTAAAAGATACTAAAGATGATTGTCATGTTTTTGAATATTTGCTTTAACGTGGCTTTTTTATTTGACGTATTAATTGATCCTTAATATAAAACTTGACAGTAATTTTAGATTAATAAGATGGTTTAATCGGAAATCGATCACATTGATTAATTGAAAATAGTTGAAAATCAATTCGGATGGATAAAATTGATATTTCATATGATTGAAACTAATAAATACAAAATACATCTCTTATCGCATAAAAATCACTAAAAAATATTCGTTTGTGCTATATGAATGTATATCATTTTGATACATTTAGAAAACTTTGAACTTTATTTAAGAAAATGTAATAAATTACGGATATTAGGATTATTATTTCGTTAATTCTTTTAAATTGAAGCATATTTTCGATTTAACAGATTTTTTTTTTTAACACAAAAACATCATTCGAAACAAAAAAAAAATAAATTGAAAAACTAAAAATAAATTAAAAATGAAATCGGA
Source organism: Zanthoxylum bungeanum (assembly GCA_019454045.1). Lineage (NCBI taxonomy): Eukaryota > Viridiplantae > Streptophyta > Magnoliopsida > Sapindales > Rutaceae > Zanthoxylum > Zanthoxylum bungeanum. Next base: position 176,117 of record SKCR01030470.1, on the reverse strand, counting down.
TGATTTTTTTGGGAAATTAAAAATTAGCCGATTAATCGATCAAAATCGCATAAAAATATACATCGATTTAAAACAGTTAAAATCGACCTGATCAAATCACTTAGATAATAATTTATGATTAATCGGTGATTAAACGCGACTGAAATGTTGTTTTTCACTTCAAATTGCGCGGGTTGGCGGTTTGGGAAATTAGAAACCGAAACAACAAATTTGATCAGGAAAACCGCAGCGGTTCGGGTTGGCGGTTTGGATTTTAAATTTTTTTAAGGAAATTTTATGTGTTTTCATATAATAATTGAAGAGAAAAAATATATAATTTTCATTTATATATTGCATATTAGGGGTGTTCACGGGTCGGATCGGGTCGGGTTTTTTGAAATTTTGTTAGACCCGATCGGGTCGGGTCAGGGGAAAATCGGGTCGCGGGTCGGGTCGTGGTGAGGCGGAACCCGATCGGGTTCGGGTCGGGTCGGGTCGCGGGTCATTTTAAAAAAATAATAATTTTTTTAAAATGAATTAATTATTTTGAAATATTAATATTTGTTATTTTATGTCCCAAAAATATCATATATATAAAATTTTAATACAAAAAAACAATAAACAAATGAAATAATAGTAAAAATTTTAAAAATAATAATACATATTTTAGGAAAATAATAAAAAAATTATATATTTTATAGATTCGGGTCGGGTCGGGTCAATGATAACAAACCCGTTGAGCAACCCGAAAAATTCGGGTCGGGTCGGGTCGGGTCAAAATTTCGCAAAATTTTTTATAAACCCGAGCGGGTCGGGTCGGGTCACGTCGGGTCGGGTCGGGTCGCGGGTTGACCCGACCCTATGAACACCCCTATTGCATATTATCATATGATTATTAAATATCTTAAATTTCATGGTTAAAAAAGATGAAAAATATAAAATAGTATCTAATTTGAACGCGGTGTCGGCGGTTTAGGCGGTTCAGGTCACGGTTTGAGTCAAAATTTACGGTTTGGGTAGCGGTTGGTTCAAAACCGCACACCGACCCGAAATTTACGATTCGGTTCTGATTGACCTAAAATCATTTTTAATTTTTTTTCAAACCGCATGGTGCGGTTCGGGTTAATACGGTTCGGATCGGGTTGCGGTTTGACCAGAAACCGTGATCACCCCTACACTACTAAAATCCAATATTACAAGGAAACTTTTGGTCATTTTAATAGAAATTAGGGATTTTTGTAGATAATAGAAAAAATCATTGAACCAAAAGTTATAATCCAAAATGTTACCATTCTTCTGCATTCTTCCTCAATTAGTAGGTGCTCATTGGTCCAGTAAAAAAAGAATGGAGAGGTGGATTTAGATAGTTCATGTGTTTCAACAAAGTCCTCTTAGTCAAATAGGGCTGGAGGCTTATTCGGATTATAGCCTGTAGATTTTACAGAAAATACAAATTAATTTATATATATCAAATGATATATTATTTTCATTGGTTTACAAAATTTCTATCCGTTAAGATTTGGGAGTAACCATTCCTTTATATGGAGGAATACATTTTAGGGAAGAGAATTACTGCAGCAAGGTATGAGATGGAGAATTGGATGTGAGAAGAAGGTTCATATCATTCTCAAGGGGTGTGATTTGGTGGTGTAGGGTTCGGGATTTCACCTTTAGATCATGAATTCGAATTCAGAGAGTGTGTTTCTTGTAAAAACCTGGGACAGCCGGGAGCTTTACCTACTCTATTTAAGCTTGGAAATTATGATTTAACGACGCGGTTTCTAACTATTCCAAAAAAATTCATATCTTCAAAAGCAAATGGATCCCGAGACCAGCCACAAAGCAAATAGATCCCAAGACCAGCCACATTCAAATGCCAGCAACCTTTCTTAAAGACTAAACAGTGGAAGAGTTGATTAATGGGAGACACATATGGAATGAAGAGTTGATTAGGCAAAATTTCAGGCCTACTGATGCCAAGCAGATCCTCGGTATCCATCTCCCCTCCTCAGCCAAAGTGTGAATCCGAGCAGTGTTGTAAGTAAAGCAGAGGCTCTGGCCTTCTCATTCAGAAGGGTGAACAAAACTCCGGAATTAGCTACAGTGAGACATTCGGGAAAATTTTCGGTAAGAATTTATGTAAGAATATCATTTTTGTAAGCATAAATCAAGGATAAAATTCATGGATTCCTCTTGAGAATAAGACGGGCTTGGGATTCATAATGCACAACGAGCTTGAAGAAATAATGGCAGTAAGCAATCCAACAGGACTAAGTTTTTCAGAGATGTCGAATTTGTGGAAGCTGAAGCTTGAGATTGGTCTTAAAATAGTTTGGGAGATTGGTTTGGCTCCAATTATTGTGGAGTGTTGTGATTAAACACACACAATAGAGATGAAATGAGAGAAAATTCTTCTTTATATTCACAAACAAATAATTACAAAGCTTACAACCCTAAGCTTTACAAAAAACTCTCACACCACTTTACTCTCTAATATTCTCACGTTTGGGATGCTTAACATTATGATTTTGGGCTCCTTATATACTGATCAAACCGCGTGAACAGTGTCACGCGGTTTGCACACACACACACACAGGCTGGCAGCACATGAAGCTTTCTTTTCAAGATTCTCTTCAAACTTTCGGTGCCCCAGTTATCTTCATTTCATTTTGCATGCCTGGCATGCATACTGCATGCATTAAGTCAACAAATCTCCCACTCGGTGAAGATTTCCTCAAAATCTGAGCCGACCATTAATCATCCAAACCCGGATCCTCCCCTGGCTGCATCTGAATGACTGCCTACGTACCCTGAGTTGGGATCAAGCCAATCGTAGTTCTCTGAATCTCCCCACTCTGACAATGTGGATAGTTTAGTCATCCCGGCTATGGCACGACAGCTTTCAAGCTTCTCCTTCGGTAAAATCTTCGTGAACATATCGGCACCGTTGTCGTCGGTGTGAATTTTCCTGAGTTGTATCAGCCTTGAGCTCAGGACGTCCCGTATCCAGTGATACTTAACATCGATATGTTTTGACCTCGAGTGAAATGTCGAATTTTTACCGAGATAGATAGCACTCTGGCTATCGCAGTACAAAGTGTACTTCTCCTGCTTGAAACCCAATTCCTGGACGAATGTCTTCATCCACAGCAATTCCTTGCAAGCTTCTGTCATTGCAATGAATTCTGCCTCTGTTGTAGAAAGTGCAATACATCTCTGCAACCTAGACTGCCATGCCACAGCTCCTTTTGAGAGAGTAATCAGATACCCCGAAGTAGACTTTCGGGTATCCACATCTCCTGCCATATCTGAATCGGTGTAGCCCATCAACACTGGCTTGTCGCTGCTTCCAAAACATAACCTCATCTTGGAAGTGCCTCGTAGATACCGCATAATCCATTTGACGGTGTTCCAGTGTTCTTTTCCCAGATTTGACATAAATCGGCTGACCAATCCAACTGCGTGTGCTAAGTCTGGCCTCGTGCACACCATGGCATACATTAGACTTCCCACTGCTGAGGTGTATGGAACCTGTTTCATTTCCTCCTTCTTTGGCTCAGTAGAGGGACTCTGTTGTGTACTCAATCTAAAGTGGGTAGCAAGAGGAGTGCTAACCGCTTTAGCCTTGTCCATCTGGAATCTCTGAAGTACTTTCTCGATGTACTCCTCCTGTGACAAGTATAACTTCCTGGCTTTCCGATCACGACCGATCCTGATGCCAAGAATCTGCTTAGCTGGCCCCAAGTCTTTCATCTCAAAAGACTTACTCAGTTGCTGCTTCAAATTATCAATCATCGATTGATTCCTGCCAACTATCAACATATCATCTACATATAACAGTAAGATGATAAAATCATCGTCAGAAAACTTCTGAACGAAAACACAATGGTCTGAAGTAGTCTTCTTATATCCCTGCTCCCCCATAACTGACTCAAACTTCATGTACCACTGTCTTGGTGCATGTTTCAAATCGTAGAGGCTTTTCTTGAGTCTGCACACATAGTCCTCTTTCCGCTGACTCTAAAGCCTTCTGGTTGCTCCATGTAAATTTCTTCTTCCAGATCTCCGTGAAGAAATGCGGTCTTGACATCCATCTGCTCAACTTCCAGGTCGAGGCTTGCTGCCAAGCTGAGTACTACTCTGATGGATGACATCTTCACAACTGGAGTGAAGATTTCATCGAAGTCAATGCCTTTCCTCTGATTGAATCCCTTGACGACTAATCTGGCTTTGTACCGGGGTTGTGAAGTATGCTCCTGTTGCTTCACCCTGTACACCCATTTGTTCTTCAAATCCCGTTTGCCTTTTGGCAAGTTCACCAACTCAAAAGTGTGATTGTCATACAGCGATTTCATCTCATCCTACATAGCTTTCTCCCACTTTTCTCTATCTTCTGTTTCCACAGCCTCCTTGTAGCTCTCGGGTTCTCCCCCGTCAGTAAGCAGCACATACTCATATGCAGAGTATCTGGTTGAAGGTCGCCTCTCTCTGTCAGACCTTCTCTGTGGAACTGTTGGTGCAGCTTCTGGTACTGATGGTTGATCATGATCATCATTTCTGGGAGCTTCATCACTTGTACCCTCCTGTCTGGGAACCTCATCCTCAACTCGTACTGGCACCGGTGTGTGAGGTTCTGGATTCACATCTCTATATTGCTGGGGCATTGTCTTCATATCATTCCGGATATCTTCTATGGTCTAATCATCGACGAAGACAATATCTCGGCTCCTGACGATCTTCTTCTCCACAGGATCATACAATTTGTAGCCGAAATCATCTTGACCATAGCCAATAAAGACACACTGCCGCGTCTTTACATCGAGCTTGGATCTATCGTCCTTTGGGATTTGTACAAAAGCTTTGCACCCAAAGACATGCAAGTGTTCGTATGACACTTCTTTACCTGTCCAAGCTTGGTTAGGAACATTACCTTTTAGTGCGACTACTGGGGACATGTTCAAAACATGAACTGCTGTGATGAGTGCCTCCCCCCAGAATGTCTTCGGCAGCTTGGCTTGTGACAGCAAGCTTCTGATCCTCTCGCACAAGGTTCTGTTCATCCTCTCAGCTAGGCCATTCAGCTGAGGTGTCTTCGGAGGTGTCGTTTGATGTCGGATTCCTTGCGTCTTGCAGTACTGATCAAACGGACCTCTGTATTCTCCACCGTTATCTGTTCTGATGCACTTCAGTTTCTTGCCGGTTTCGCTCTCCACCAAAGCATGAAACTCCTTGAACACTCCTAGCACTTAATCTTTTCTCTTCAAGGTGTATGCACAGGTCTTCCTTGAATGATCATCAATGAATGTCACAAAATACAGTGACCCTCCGAGTGTTCGTGTCTGCATCGGACCACATACATCTGAATGTATGAGATCTAGTACCTCCGGTTTCCGTTGAGGCGGGGAGCTCTGGAAGGATACTCTGTTCTGCTTTCCAGCCATGCAGTGTTCACACTTCCGTAAGTGTGAGTTCTTCAATTCCGGAAGAACATTCCGCCTGCGTAGTATCTCCATCCCTGTTTGGCTCATGTGACCGAGCTTTTTGTGCCATAACTCGGCTGCCTCATTGTTGTTGACTGTATTTATGCTACTATTTGAAAGCTTAGCATGCATCAAATACAGAGTTGAGTCTTTCTTACCTCGTGCCACCACCATTGATCCTTTAGTGAGCTTCCAGCATCCGTCACTAAAGGTGCTGCAGAAACCTTCATCATCCAGCTTGCTTGTTGAGATCAGGTTTAACCGGATATCTGAGATGTGCTTGACTCCCTTCAACACTAGCCTTGTCCCGTTCTCTGTTTCAAGGCAGATGTCTCCAATACCGACGGCTTTGGACTGTCCGTCATTCCCCATCCTTACAGCACCGTAATCCCCTGGTGTGTAAGATGAAAAGAAGTCTCTACGAGATGTGGCGTGTATGGATGCGCCACTATCTATCACCCAGCTGGTCTCGTGGCTGGTAAGATTCACAACATCTTCTTCATATATAATATGAAATTCTTTGGAGGTTTTGTCGGTGGTAGTAGCAACTCTTTCTTGATTAGAGTCATCATCTCTCCTGGACTGCTCGTTATTCAGTTTGTAACAGTCCCTCTTTATATAGCCTTTATTTTTACAGTAATAGCACTCAATATCCCTCGTTCTTGATTTCCCCCGGTTCTTGTCTGATCTTCCTGGGCCTCGGCTTTTACTCCTCCCCCTTCTGGTGTTCTTCTCCGTCACTAGAGCTTCTGAGGTTGAGGTTGATGCTGACTCCTGCATTCTTGTCCTCTTTTCTTCCTCGAAGATCATGGTCTTCGCCATCTCCATAGTGACTTTCCCATCTGCGGCTGAATTGATCACCTTAGATCTGAACGTTTCTCAAGATTCTGGTAACGTATTAAGGAGTATTAAGCCATTTACCTCATCACCGAAGTCTATGCCCAATCCAGACAGTTCTTTCATGGTTCCGAGGAAATCGTTGATATGGTCCGCCACAGCTGTACCTTCCTGGTATTTCAAACCCATCATCTTCTTGATGTAGTACAACTTGTTGTTTCCAGTCTTTGCTCGGAAAAGCTCCTCCAGCTTTCTCCATAAAACACGTGCATTTGCATCTTCACTGACATGGTTCACAATACTGTGGTCGATCCACTGACGGATAGTACTGCATGTTTTCTGGTGAAGATTAGCCCACTTCTCATCGGTCATTCCTGCTGGTTTCTCCTACAGAAATACCGACCCATCATAGTCCTTCACATACAGAAGGTCTTTCATTCTTCCTCTCCATGTGAAATAGTTTGTACTGGTTAACAAAACCATTTTTCCATTGCCTCCTTCCATCATAAAAATTTTTAAGCAGAATTTCAAAAAACGGACCTCACCGTTGCGTCCGGAATGGTCGAAAATGGTGGAAATGACACTTCGTTTGTCAAAATCCGACACATGGACCAAATTGCAAATTTCAGAAATTACAGGGGTCAAAGTGCATTTTCTAAAAGTTCAGGGGCCAATATGCAATTACGGAAAAGTTCAGGGACTAAATTGTAAATTTCTGAAAGTATAGGGGCTAAAATATAATTTCCAGAAAGTTCAGTGACCTATCTGAAATTTACCAGGCACCGCTGACTTGGCTGACACGTGGCGCTGACTGGGCGATGACTGGGTTGCTGATTGGGCACTGACTGGGCGACACGTGGCGATGACATGGCGGATGACGTGGCGTCGTATTCAACCTTGGTAGGCGCGTGCAGGAGCGTGTAGCGCGTGGTCGCGCGTGGTGACTCATCTGGAAGGCGCGTGCGGCGCGTGAGCTGTGCTGGGACCTCCGTTCGATCGCCGGAAAATACTGTCGTGCTCGTCTCGCCGTGAAAAGTCCGATGGTATGCTCAAAATCGATTTTTGACAACTTTTGTCGGAATCGACTTTCCGAACCGAAACTTCGTTTCCGAATTTCGAGATCCCTCCGTGGAACCTTAGCTCTGATACTACTTGTTGTGATTAAACACACACAATAGAGATGAAATGAGAGAAAATTCTTCTTTATATTCACAAACAAAGAATTACAAAGCTTACAACCCTAAGCTTTACAAAAAAACTCTCACACCACTTTACTCTCTAATATTCTCACGTTTGGGATGCTTAACATTATGATTTTGGGCTCCTTATATACTGATCAAACCGCCTGAACAGTGTTACGCGGTTTGCGCACACACACAGGCTGGCAGCACATGAAGCTTTCTTTTCAAGCTTCTCTTCAAACTTTCGGTGCCCCTGCTGTCTTCATTTCATTTTGCATGCCTGGTGTCACGGTCTTAGCATAAGGCTAGGACGTGCAGCGCTTTACAAAGGAGCCCATGTTTCGGGACATCAGATAAAGCTCGTTCCTAGTCAAATGTATCTCTTATATGACCTTGTACTGGAGATATTTCATCTGTGTAGTAATATTCGGACGTTTGCCTGGAGATTTAGAAACGTGCTCGCTTGCCGCTAGGAGCTGGCCTAGTTGTGCAGCGTTGTGAAGGAACTTATGTTCCGGAGTACCGGATCGAGCTAGCTCCAGGTCCTAAGTATCTCTCATGGGCCTATGTACTGGGAAGTTCTCGCCCGTGAGGTCTCGTTTGGAAGTTTGTCGGGAGAATTAGAGATGTGCTAGCATTTGGCTAGACGTTGGCCTAAGTTGGTGCATTGTGAAGGAGCTAACGACCCGGAGTGTCGAATCGAGTGGGACCAAGTTCCAAAGTGAATATTATGGTCACTTGTACTGGGAAAATTTCAGCCCCAGAGTTGGATTTCGAGATTTGCCGGGAGATTTTGGCAGTAGGCCCACTTTTGGGTCTTTTCCGCTAAAGTGGGGGTGTTGCGGAAAACCATCAAGACAAGTTCATTTGGGGACGATATTTTAACACAAAGTCACTTATATTGTGGCTTATTGAATGCCCGGAAGAGTTCTCAGAAACTCCTCTTAAGATAGATTTTAGAGGGGGGTGTGACAACTCAAGCGCCAGGTGTGTATACTGGTGAGACATGTGCAATGTCTTTAAAACCTCTTTAGGGGGGGAAGCCTAGGTGAACCTTGGGTGTGGCCAAGGGGGCTTCGGTGGTCTTGGGGCTTTAGCCGTGAACCCTCTCGCCCTTAGACAACGTGTGGACAATGGTGTATTGTCGAGATTGAGTTGGCGGGAAAATGCCATATTTTATATCCGGTTGCACTATTCAAGTGTCGGGTCCCGGCATTGTGCGGACCCGCTTATGTATGCTTCGAGTTGGCTTGAGAGCCTTGTGTTCTATATTATTATAGGTCTGTTCTCCTCCAAAATAATGCGAAATTGGGGATAGAGGTTCCAGATAGGCTGACTTACACGGGACGTGACCGTGGTAAGTGCCGCACGAGCCCTTTTTCCGTTAAGGAAAAAGTTGGCCCGTGACAGTTGGTATCAGAGCCCTAGGTTGGGCACATGGAATGTCTCCGGACGTGAGGAGATGTTATTAAGACGTTGTGAACATCATAAGGCTAATTTAGAGCCTCGGTAGAGAAACGGCTCGAGAGGAGACCGCGAGAGTGCGTGTTGGTGCACGTAGGGATGTGTAAATCCGCAATTGAGATGGATGGATGTGAGACACTATGAGAGCACATGAAAAGTGCTAGTTTCATATGAGGTTGGCTCGGGGGAAGCCAAAATGCTCGGGAGAGACCCGAAATGGATGTGAAACTTGTCTACGGGAGACAAGCAAGTGGTATATACACCGTGAAGGTGTGACAGATAGTCGGGATGTACGAGAAACATCACGAGGGTGCCAATGTGATATTGGCATGAGTTTATGTGTTCATGAGAACCCGATGCAGGGTTGATTGAAGTTGTGCGTGGTTCAAAAGGGCGTAAAACCCTTTTCCCATGGCGATGAGGTGCCAAGACATAATTAGAATGTCGTGGTGAGTAGTCCTCTTGTGTGAGGTAATTTTAGGAATCGAGGGCGAACCCGATGGGTCGTGTGAATAATTTGGAAATGTTTTATCGAGTAAAGCCTTCTTAAGGCTATGAGCTGCAAGTTGTTTGGATTCTGATAATTAGGAATGCCATTAACTTAAGGCTACGAGCAGTGAGTTGTTTAGATTCCCGTGAGGGGGAAGGCTATCAACTTAAGGAGATAAATATCGAGTTGTGTGGACTCCCTAAAGTGGGAATGCCAATAAAAGTGTGATGGCTTGAGATAGACCAAAGTAAAAGTGGGGAAGTGAACCTGAAATGAGTCAGGTATCCCCAAAGATCCCTTGTGGAATGTGATAACCATTGTGTTGGTTACATAACGATCGCGTGGATGACAGAGGCCGAAATATTTTCGGTAATGTAATGAGTTGCTCGTGAAGGTGGAATACCTTACGGGACGGAAGTGTAGTGAATTGCACGTGGGTTGCATGTGAATTGCAATTGTGAGAAAAATGAGCTGATCTCGGGAGAGCCGAGACGCATGTGTTTTGGAGAATGCTTGTGGCATAATACGACTACGAGTAGTCAAAATGAGAGTGTATGTACGAGTTACATGGGTAATGGGCCAGATATGTTATTTTGGCTTTGGAGTGAGTTTGAGAACGGTGATTACTTCAAGGAAGTGATCTTATGTTGAGCAAAGTTTCGTGAAATGACCTTGTGAGTCAGTGTAAAATTGGCTAGAGTGCCAAAAGTGTGGTGGGAAACACTCGGGAGAGTAGTACGAGTTTGGCTTGGTGCCTAAGAGTAATAAGGTGAGATGACCAAGAGTGGTCGTGGGAATGATAGGAGTTGGAAACAATTCTATCTGCGACAGTTGAGTATCAAGAAAATTGAGAAGCTCATGAAAGAGCAAGTGACTTAGAGTTGAGTGTGAGAATGAGATAGTTGCTAGTGAAATGAGAGCAACTACGTATGTCCAGGAGGGGACCAGCGGGAAATTAGCTCCACCATAGGCTAATTGTGGATCGGGTGTGTGTTCATCTTCGGGAGACCCGATGTGCTACTCCAAGCGCCTTGAAGAACAGGTAGGCAGGGGGCCAGGGTGAAGAGAACAACCGATCTATTCCTAATCAAAATGAACAAAACCTCTTTGTTTTTATCAAAACCCATTCACATTTACGTGTATGGCGCTTTTTGTAAGAAGTTGCTGAATCGAAAATGAAAACTCGCACACAAGAGCGTGTAGAAAGTAGTGGCCAAAATCAGAAACACTCATGTACGAGAGTTTGTATGGAGTTGTGACTGAGAATGGACACGAAAACTAAAACACAATCACGTGTGTTAAGTTGCTCTATATGTCACGATGAAGACTCCAACAAGATGTTAGCAGTGTGTGGAGTTGATAATCTTAACATGTACGGGAATCAAAGGGTTCCAAACGTGTACGAAGATAATATCAAACCCATATTGTGGTAAGTTACAAAAGTTGGAGATTTCAACAATAAGTGTAAGCTTGATCCAAGTGCTGAAGTTGAGCCATTATATCAGAAACCAAGACTTATGTACGAAAGCGTATATGATGCTGTTGTGTTTAGATATTTTGTGCCCAATTCAATATAGAATGTGGCTAACATAGACATGTGATTCCATTCATTGACGTATGAATATGGTTTCTATGTCTTCCTTGTGTGCCCTATCTATAAGGATCGAAAGAGATTCGTGACAGATGCAACTTGAGTTGCCATCGTTGAGAATGTCGCTGAAGGAAGTGGGGGAGGATGTTTCAATCCTAACCCTCAAGTTATACCATCGTCGAGGACGCCGATGAATGAAGTGGGGGAGAATGTCACGGTCTTAGCATAAGGCTAGGACGTGCAGCGCTTTACAAAGGAGCCCATGTTTCGGGACATCAGATAAAGCTCGTTCCTAGTCAAATGTATCTCTTATATGACCTTGTACTGGAGATATTTCATCTGTGTAGTAATATTCGGACGTTTGCCTGGAGATTTAGAAACGTGCTCGCTTGCCGCTAGGAGCTGGCCTAGTTGTGCAGCGTTGTGAAGGAACTTATGTTCCGGAGTACCGGATCGAGCTAGCTCCAGGTCCTAAGTATCTCTCATGGGCCTATGTACTGGGAAGTTCTCGCCCGTGAGGTCTCGTTTGGAAGTTTGTCGGGAGAATTAGAGATGTGCTAGCATTTGGCTAGACGTTGGCCTAAGTTGGTGCATTGTGAAGGAGCTAACGACCCGGAGTGTCGAATCGAGTGGGACCAAGTTCCAAAGTGAATATTATGGTCACTTGTACTGGGAAAATTTCAGCCCCAGAGTTGGATTTCGAGATTTGCCGGGAGATTTTGGCAGTAGGCCCACTTTTGGGTCTTTTCCGCTAAAGTGGGGGTGTTGCGGAAAACCATCAAGACAAGTTCATTTGGGGACGATATTTTAACACAAAGTCACTTATATTGTGGCTTATTGAATGCCCGGAAGAGTTCTCAGAAACTCCTCTTAAGATAGATTTTAGAGGGGGGTGTGACAACTCAAGCGCCAGGTGTGTATACTGGTGAGACATGTGCAATGTCTTTAAAACCTCTTTAGGGGGGGAAGCCTAGGTGAACCTTGGGTGTGGCCAAGGGGGCTTCGGTGGTCTTGGGGCTTTAGCCGTGAACCCTCTCGCCCTTAGACAACGTGTGGACAATGGTGTATTGTCGAGATTGAGTTGGCGGGAAAATGCCATATTTTATATCCGGTTGCACTATTCAAGTGTCGGGTCCCGGCATTGTGCGGACCCGCTTATGTATGCTTCGAGTTGGCTTGAGAGCCTTGTGTTCTATATTATTATAGGTCTGTTCTCCTCCAAAATAATGCGAAATTGGGGATAGAGGTTCCAGATAGGCTGACTTACACGGGACGTGACCGTGGTAAGTGCCGCACGAGCCCTTTTTCCGTTAAGGAAAAAGTTGGCCCGTGACACCTGGCATGCATCCTGCATGCATTAAGTCAACATGGAGACATGCAAAGAATGTGATTGGTTTGGTAAATTGTCAAAGACAACAGCAAAAATGAAAGACCATTTTTTCTTTTACTCCGAGAGCTTATCATGTGGAAGCTTATAAATTAACTTTAACGAACTTAACTGTATTTTCTGGATAGAAGATATTTTAAATGATGTGAAAGCTTTACTTAATTGGTTAATGAAGTTTTCTCTTCTTTTTGTGATGATCTTTATATATATAAAAATGATCATATTAAGAGTTCCTTTAGGGCACTCATTAAGATTCATTTATAAATATTTTTACCTCACTTTTATGGGAAATGAAAAAAACTGTCAAAATATTAATTAATTTTTCTCTTTTTCTCATGTAAACTTTCCTAAGATAGATTTTTAATGAGTATCCTTAGGATACTCGTTAGCATTTCCCATATAAAAAATAATTTTTTTAAACATTCTCCTCTTAATTGGTGGAGATTTAATGCATGGAGAAGGATTTAGATAAAACTTATTAAATTGTTTATTATTAATTTAGTTTTGGTAGTGGCAAAGTTTTTTGTTATTGGTTTGTGTTTATTGGATGCTTCAAATGTAATTAATGAAATTGGTGATTTATATGTGTTATTGATTTATAATGTTGATATGAGCATAATACTTGAAGAAATAGTCCAGTATGTTAAGTTGTTTCAAGAATCGAACACATGCCAACAACAATCAACATGATTAAATGTCAACACTTATAAAAAAAGGTCCTATTTATAAAATAAAAAAAAATATTATTTTTTTTTATTTGGAATAATTATTATGCATCCATGGTAGATGCATGCATGAAAAGATTTGGGAAAAATAAAAAACTATTAAATTATATTCTCAATTCTCATGTTGTTATTATCATTATTGTGCATCCATGATGGATGCATGCATGAAAATATTTTGGGAAAAAATACAAAATGATAAATTATATTCTCAATTCCCATGTCATTATTATTTGTTTATAATTTTAAGCTTCTAATGGTATGATGAAAAGTGTGCATATATATAGCACATGAAATAATAACTCTAAAGAAACAAAAGTAACATTTTTATGCTTGTTGAAAATATTTTATTTTGCCCCATTTTATTATTATTAATGCATTGTGTCAAAGAAAGTTGACGATATAATGATATTATAAATTTTCCTCATTTCAATTCTTTATTTGTAATTTTTCTCCAGTTTTCTTATGTACATCTTTCGCTTATTTGATGACTAACATATTATTTCTTTTTATTACCAAATTCGGCCTTTTGTAATGTATGAGTTGAGCATTTCATCTAGAAAAAAAATTCAAGAAATGTATTTGAATGCATGAGAATGTTAGAATTACTATTAAGTGAAAAATCAAAGCATGCAGCAAGCGGACAAATAATTTAAAAAATTTAACACATACATATAGATTTAAAAAAATATAAAAAAAAAAAACTCACATAACGTATGGGATCCCGACGAATTGAGAGAGAAGGACAAATAAAAATTCAGATATCACAGTGACTTATTCCATAAGAGCTTAAGAAATTTTAAATGAGATGAAACGGAAGTCAAGACGAGGGGGAGTGTGATTGGACGGTTCCTATGGGACGGACTGCCTTTATTTGCCGAAAATCTTGGAAAGGAAAATCATCTCTTCTAAAAATTTTAATTGGTATTTGAGATGAATTTATTTTGAATTTTTGTCTAAAAATTTTAAATCTCGATTAAAATTCAAAACTTTAAATTATTTAGTATAAGATTTAGGGTAAAAATCATCCCGATTCAAAAAATTTATCATCTTTTGAGACGAAACAATATCCGATCATGTGGGGATGTCCCGATTACCATCCCTACCCGTAAGCTTACGTGCTTTTGTTTCTATTTTCAAAAACAGAAGAAAACAGAAAATAAAAATGCATTTGGTGACATATTTTGTAAACACATTTAAAAAAAAAAAAAGAATATTTTTAACAATAAATTAAAAAATAGAAAATAACAAAACGTTATTTTCCAAAACTTATGTCAAATGATTCTAATCAAATTTTCATTCTAAATAGGTCGAGATTTGCTACCAACTGAAACAAATTAGCAGAATATAACAGCATATTACATTTAAAATCCAAGTAGAAGCATGAGGGGGAAAAAACACCAGAATTATTAACAGTTTCAAAATTTATAATCCAAGCCGAACCACTGCGGTTTTTCTTATCAAATTTGCGATTTCGGTTTCTAATTTCCCAAACCGCTAACCCGCGGTTAGAGTGAAAAATAAAAAACCGACCCGAACCGCACCGCGAATACCTCTAGCTACTCTTCACATTCACGCTCTTCACTACCAACGTGTTTCGACATCTTTTTGTAATGTCTCGCTGATGCGCGTCGAAAACTTCAAGTGTTGACGTCATCAAAATCCATCACGCGATTTTGTCGTTAACAAAACTTATGTAAAATGTTTCCAAACAAATTTTCATTCTAATTAGGTCAAGATTTGATACCAAATGAAACAAATTAAAAGTAAATGACAGCATATTTCATTTAAAATCCAAGTAGAAGCATGAGGGGGAAAAAACACCAGAATTATTAACAGTTTCAAATTTAGCTTAGACCAAAATCTGTTCAACAACTGCTAATTGAAAATAAGAATAAAAGAATTTGAAACTCATCTGCTCTAATGCTTCCTTAGTTTAATTGCTTCAACAATACATGATATGAAAATTCATGAGAAACAAAAAGGGTACAGATAATAACAACTAAGATGAAATTGCTTTTGCAGAAAACATAACCATTTCTTCCACCTATCATCCCATCCCACAGATTTAGAAGCATTTCCTGTGCACGATAGAGGGGCCGGATTCATCGTACTCAGCCTTCGCAATCCACATCTGCATACCAAAATATAAACAATGAAATCTTGTCATAATTGTAAGAAAAACTGCACAACGATTAAGACTTAATTGTGCGTGTTGCTGTTCTGCGGCAAGGAATATGAGAACTGAAGCACAACATATCAATTTCAATCCGCGGCAAGGAATATGAGAACTGAAGCACAACATATCAATTTCAATGAAACAAAGAAGATTAGAACTGATGACATTCCCCGCAATCTACTATTTCATGGGCATTTGTTGTCGCCATCATGAATACACATACATACCTGCTGGAAGGTGCTGAGAGATGCTAAGATGGAGCCTCCAATCCAGACACTATATTTCCTCTCAGGTGGAGCCACCACTTTAATTTTCATGCTGCTTGGAGCCAAAGCAGTGATTTCCTTGCTCATTCGGTCGGCAATGCCAGGGAACATTGTTGAACCACCAGAGAGGACAATATTTCCATACAAATCCTTCCTGATATCCACATCGCACTTCATGATGGAGTTGTATGTTGTTTCATGAATGCCTGCAGATTCCATTCCAATCATGGATGGCTGGAAAAGCACTTCAGGACAGCGGAAACGCTCAGCACCAATGGTGATTACTTGCCCATCAGGCAATTCATAGCTCTTCTCAACTGCAGAGCTGGTCTTTGAGGTTTCTAGCTCTTGTTCATAGTCGAGGGCAATATATGACAGCTTCTCCTTCATATCCCTCACAATTTCACGCTCAGCAGTGGTGGTGAAGGAATAGCCACGCTCAGTCAAGATTTTCATAAGTGCATCAGTAAGGTCGCGACCTGCCAGGTCAAGACGGAGGATAGCATGTGGAAGGGCATATCCCTCATAAATGGGGACAGTGTGGCTGACACCATCTCCAGAGTCCAAAACAATACCTGCAAAGTCCATTTAATCAGAGAGACACCTAACAGTAACCTAGTAATATATATAAGAAGTTCATAAATTCAATACTGCTTACCAGTTGTACGACCACTGGCATAGAGGGAGAGAACAGCCTGGATGGCCACATACATAGCAGGAGTGTTAAAAGTCTCAAACATAATCTGAGTCATTTTTTCACGATTGGCCTTCGGGTTGAGAGGCGCTTCAGTGAGTAATACTGGGTGTTCTTCTGGGGCAACACGTAGTTCATTGTAGAAAGTGTGATGCCAAATCTTCTCCATATCATCCCAGTTGTTCACAATACCGTGCTCAATTGGGTATTTCAGGGTTAAAATACCACGCTTGGACTGAGCCTCATCCCCAACATAAGCATCTTTTTGACCCATGCCAACCATTACACCAGTGTGGCGTGGGCGACCCACAATGCTAGGAAACACAGCCCTTGGAGCATCATCACCAGCAAATCCAGCCTGAAAAAATAGACAATTCATCATGAATAAATGATCAGAAATCATTCCTATAGTATTGTCATGTTAGAGAGAATCGAAGATAAAACAACCTATTATTACCTTAACCATTCCTGTTCCATTATCACAGACGAGCGGCTGAATATCCTCAGCATCCGCCATCTTCAATCACTAGAGCTGGAATAATTCACCAGCACATAATTACAACAGGAATTAAAGAAAGCAAAAAAAAACAAGAATATGGACAGTAACAATAAATTCCAACTATCAATGAGCCACCACAATTCAACAACTTTGAGGCGTATGTTCTACAATTTTTAACTTACTACATTCTCAAAACACAAACTATTCATATCGATGATGACGGACAAGCTCTCCAATACACCAAAAAACCAGAATTATGTAGAAAAAAATCTCCCAATTCTCAAGCATACAGACAAGAATTCATTAACAATATGATTAAACCTGAAACCACATTCGCTGTGTACCACCAAAATATTTCATTAAAATGAAAATATGATTTCATTTTTAAGATTTCACATTTTAAAATTTTTCTTATACAGACATCCGCACGTTATTAACATCCAGACCAAACTAAAAGACAAAGATACACGAACTCCAAAATTAAATACGAGTCTTTTAGCACCGTCCTTAATATCCAGACATTTTTACTTAGAAATTTAATCTCTCCTTTCATTATTTACCACATTGTAGTGAAATGATTCAAACACAAACACAAACAAAATCATTTAATTAAATAATCAGTTCCTATTTCACAATGTACAAATCATTTTTTTTTTTTTTTTTTGGAAACAATGGAAACCCCGCCACCAAACCACCCATTCTGGGCCGCGGCGCAGGTAAAACCACCGACGGTCCTATGCTCTTATAAAAAGTGCACCCCTGTATTCGAACACAGAACCTCAAGATGAGATCCTGGACCCGGACAATGTACAAATCATGCAACAAGAACAATTACAAAACAAAAGATCAAAACAAGAAATACCGAATCTTCTACATATGTTAATATAACAGCACAAAAATCTTGAAATTCATCACAATCTAAAAATAACTAAAATTAAAAACAGATCCGTATCAGCTATAAGAACGAATCTGAAATTTACCGTAAGATTAAGAGCGAGAGAGGAGAGTCTCGGATGAATTTTTTATTTTTTATTTTTTCCAAAATCAAACGCTTACGCAAATGAATGAATTTGCCTATATAAACGACTCCGTTTTCGTTATTAGATCCTGGCAGTTCG
The DNA here is from genome assembly GCA_019454045.1 of Zanthoxylum bungeanum. Taxonomy (NCBI): domain Eukaryota; kingdom Viridiplantae; phylum Streptophyta; class Magnoliopsida; order Sapindales; family Rutaceae; genus Zanthoxylum; species Zanthoxylum bungeanum. Next base: position 158,230 of record SKCR01030470.1, on the reverse strand, counting down.
TTGTTTTTGATTCGATATTGAAGCTTGTGGGGACACGTGCGTAATTGTGATCTGGTTCTCCCGTTAATACAGCTCGCTCGTTAAGAAGCTCTTGTCAAACGACGACTGGAATAGCGAATTTGCCCCTCTTCTTTTTCTTTTTCTTTTTTAACAAAATTAAAATTAAAATTTTATTTTTGGAATGTCGGAAAACCCCATGTAATTCATATTAGGATTATTAGACTCCGGTATGAATACGTAGATAAATTGATATTATCTCGTATGCTTATAAAAATGTTATTAAAGATTTTTATAAGAGTGTTATCTATTACTTGAACAAGACCTTAAAGATAATTATGGATGATAAAGGGCTCGGGCTCTGGTTCGGGTCGGACTTATTATAAATTAAAAAAAATTATCATATAAATATATATTTTATAAATAAAAAATTTAATTATTTATTTTAAGTCCGGGCCCGATTTTTTATTATAAAAAGGTGTAGTAAACTTCTACTACACTTTTCTCAGCATTTAATGACATTTTAGTCATTTCATATAATTTGTCAAAATTTTGTAATTTTTTTGTCAATTTTTTTTTTTAAAGTTGTGTTGACAAAAGAATAAATGTCACCCTGGAACGAGATCGCCCCAGAACGAAGGAGCAAAGGACGAAGGCAAGAAGAGCAACGAAGGGAAGAGTGATCAGAGTAATCAGAGCGACAAAGAACTCAGGACGACCGAAGAAGCGATTAGAACGAGAACACGTGATGCAGTTCCCCACGATTACAGCAGTTAAGCAGTTTTTCCCTCCACGATCAAGCAGTTGAGACGCACAGCTCAATAGTTGAAGACACGATCCAACAGCTGCAGGGAGATACTGGGACGGCTCAAGCGGTTTACAAGTTTCACTATAAAAGCTCACTCGTACAAAGAGAAAAGGCCCCCGATCAAATGAAGACTCAAACGAGCATTTTTTTTATCTCTTAGTTTCATAACTTTTAGGAGTGTAATTTGTGTGTTTGCGCCCCTTGGAGGCTTATTCACTTAATCAAACAACCGTTACTGTGACTTTGTTTCAGGATGTTTGAACCTTACACGTTTCTCTTTGTTCGCGCATAAAAACCGTGCAAACAAGATGAGATGGTGAATAAAGCCCAAATTTAATTTTCATATCCTTACTTTTTAACGATTCGAATACAAGTAACCAGCTAAATAGAGATACTTGAAACTATCCGACTACAGTGGGCATCTTTTCTAAAACAACTTGTTTAGTTATAACTTTTAACCAAAAAAAACTTGAATTATTTTAGTTATTAATAAGAGTTTTTTTTTTAAAAAAAAAATTAAATTAAATTGTATATGTATTAAATACTACAATAAATTATAACCACTATCTTCTAGGGGTGGGTATCGGATCGGATCGGGTCAAATCCGATCCGATTCGATCCGATATCGGATCGAATCGGATCGGATTTGGCTATCGAATCCAATCGAATCATGTTTGGTTCGTTTGTCGAATTTCGGATCGAATCGGATAAATTTGATAACGATCGGATCGAATCGGATTTTATCCGATTTGATAACAAATCTGAATCCGATAAGGAATCCGATTTGATAACGGATTCGAAATCCGATAGAGAATCCGATTTGATAATAAATCCGATAGTAGATTCGATTTGATAACAAATCCGATTTGATAACGGATCCGATTCGAAAAATTTATCTGAAAATTTATAAATTTGTAACAATTTTATCGAATCGGATCGGATAACTTAAAATTCAAATCAATTTTATCAAATCGGATACGTTATCGAATCGGATCCGTTATCAAATCGAATCCATTATTGGATTTTTTATCAAATCGGATTCTCTATCGGATTCGAATCCGTTATCAAATCGGATTTATCCGATTCGTTAAGTATTCGAATCGGATCAAACAAATCCGATCTGATCCGATAGTTTTCGGATCGAGTTTGATAAGGCTATCAAACCTTATCGGATCAAACAAACTAATACTAATCGGATCGGATCGGATCGGATCGGATCGGATTCGAATTCGATCCGATCCGATCCGAATCCGATAATGCCCACCCATACTATCTTCAATTAAAAGATGGTGCGTATTTAGTACAAATAAATAAATAAATTATAAAGGTGGAATATGAAAAATTGAGTCCGCTGCAATTCAAATATTATTTATCAATATTTTCAAAAAATTTAAAAGTTTAATTTCCTAAATTTTAAATTTATGTAATTATTATGTTTTCCTTAACATAGGCTTAAGTAAATAATCCTTAAATTATGATAATTCCAAGGGGGAAAAGGATAATCTATAAGTTTTACATAGGCTTAAGTAAATAATGGACATTTTCATCATTTTATATACTTTGTCAAAAATTTTAATTTTTTTTTTCTAACTATCATTGTTTTCTGTGTTTTTAAGGTGAGAGTGTGAATAAAATATAAGTTTAATTTTTATATCCTTACTTTTCACGATTCGAGTACAAATAACAAGATAAATAGAATTACTCTAAAATTATCCGACTACACCCCGTGTGGGCATCTTTTCAAAAACAATTTCTTTAGCTATAAAAAAAAAAACAAAACAAAACTTGAATTGTTTTGGTTATTAATAGGAGTTTTTATTAAAAAAAAATGTATAGATATATACATATTAATAGATATATAGATATATACATGTATATGTATATATATGTATTACAAAAAATTATAACTACCATCTTCAATTAAAAGATGGTGTGTATTCAGTGAAATTTTTAAAAAGATAGGAATATGAAAAACTAAATCGACTGTAATTTAAGTATTATTTATTAATGTTTTTAAAATTAAAAAAAAAAATCAATATTTATTATGTTTTCCTTAACATAGGCTTAAGTAAATAATATAAGACTTATTCATATTCCAAGGGGAAAGGGATAACGTAAATGGGCCATTCAAATAAATGTGAGCCCTAAGCCCAAAGGAAGGGACGAGAGGCCCAGCCCAATCTCTTTTGTGAATTACGTTTGCATGGGTTTATGTTTTGAAAAAAAAAATGAGAGAGTTATATTTTTGCGCGCGCCTGCGCATATATATATATTGAATGTTTTTAGCATTTTGTAATTAATATAGTTATAATTATGATATTTTGGATTTTTTGTTTTCAGTTTTCAGTTTTCAGTTTTATTTTTATATAAAAAAAATAATAAAAAAAATAAAAAGACGTGTGCAATTATTCAGGTCTTATGTTTATAGTCACATTCCCATTGCTGAAGCCCTTAAGTGAAAATTTTCATTGACATATATAAGTCAAGGAGAAAATGGAAAAGGACAAAAAAAAAAAAAAGTAGAAACGCATACTAGAAAATGATTTTCTTTGCCTTTTAAGCTTGGGAACCCTAGGCAAAAAATAATGATGAGGAATATAAGATATAGAAAATGAAAACGGCGGGAAATAATGGTGGAGGAATTAGACTCGATCTGAAAATTCGTTAAGTTGTATTTTATGAAATAATGAAAAGTATGGTCTGTTAATGAGATAATTTTACTTGTTCCTCCGCTAAAATGAAGAGTATCTATCATTTTTTTATGAAAATTAAATTTTACCGCAATTGGATCAATGTTCTGACTACGTACGCGACTGGCAGGAAAAGAAAATGAGTTTACTAAAAAATAAGTAAATAAACAGTACGGAAAGTAATAAGCAAATGTTGAAGATGGGGGCATGAATGATGATCGTAATTAAATGGAAGCAAAATCATTAAGCATGAGCATGAAAGTGAGCTGCAATTATGTATCTTTCACTTTTATTAAACTATCATACTCCATTGTTATTATCATCACCCTTTTAATAATTCTTTTATTAATTGGAATGTTTTTGTATAATTAAATTTGTATAATGTGGTCTCAGAAACTGATCTAATGGTGATATCAGTAAATGATCTAAGGCTGGCAAAAAAATCCGGTTCGTGAGTCTTTTTTTTGGGCTCGGGTTAGGTTTGGACAAAAAAAGTCCGGGTCCAATTTTTATTAATAAAAAAATAATTTTTTTAATTATATAAATTCATTTTTAATTAAAATTTTAAAATTTAATATAAAAATACTAATAATATAGAAATTCATATTTTTTTTTTTCATTTTTAAGTGTTAAAAAATTAAAAAAAAAATAATAATTAAATTTTTCCCAAAATAAAAAAATTATTTTCCATCAGCCTCTAGCTCGGCCTCACAGATTTCAGGCCCGACCTCACAGATTTCAGGCCCGGGCCGGGCATGGCAAAGCCCGGACCCGGTCTAATATTTTACCACACTTATTTAATCAGATTCTTGCTAGTTTTATAGTAAAATGTGTATCAACCGCCAGAACATCTGTTTAATTGTTTCTTTTGCCCCTATATTTTTGTGTATTTTCCATATTAGAATTTAATTTTAATTTTATACTGATGTGTGTTGAAATTTTAAAGATATTATTGTGAAGATAGATACTTAGAGTTTTGTGAAATATATGTGGGCAAATTGATAATAAAAGAAGATTGGGGAACGAAGGGAAATTAAGAAGCACAAAAAATAGAAGGCTTTTAAGTGGGATCCTTTGTAAATTTTGCACCCCAATCTATATTCTAAACTATAAATAAAATGATGAAATCCAAGCAATCACCATTGGGTCCCTCACTTTCCTCTCAAGATGCAAGCATTCATTTGTATCCTCATATTATCATTTGATCTAGTCCTAGAGATAATCATAAACCATTCCACAATAAATAGTTGCAAATCTAAGTTAATTAAGAGTAATTTTTTAAATACATTTTTTTTACTAATTCATATTTTTTTTTTGAAACAATATATTATTATAAAAAAATTTACTAGTACTCACCTAACAAGTTAGATGACTCTGTCTCAAGGAGCGTGTCTTTATGATGTAAGATTCAGGATTTCACATTGAGATATTGGTTTGAATCCAGGAAGTGCGTTATTATAAGAGTCTGGGACAGCCGAAGGTTTTATCTGCTCCGCTTAAACCCGGAATGAGTGATTTGGTGGTCAGGTTTCTAACGATTTCAAACAACAACAAAAGTTAGATGACTCTATTTCGACACAAACTACCATATGAATTCAACTTAATGAGATACACTTTCAAATTATGTATATCTAACTTTTCTAAACCTCATAATAACATAAATTAAGAACTGAACCGTCGGTTATCATGAAAGATGAAAATTAGAAGTTACATTAAACCCTTTTAAATTTTTTGATTTATAATTCTCAAACATATTGGATATATAAGAAGCAAAAATGGCATTGCCATAAAACTTGGATTCCTTAATTATAATAATTAATGATCTTCTCCTTATCTTTGATTCATTAAGCAGTACCAAAATCATGAGATTAATTAATAATTGGCCCACACACAAAGGCATGCATCAGATAATGTGTGGTGTTGTTCTTGCGGCCAGCTTAATTAAGGCAAGAGATTTTATGATCATCCAGAGAAAATGAAAATTGTTTTCTGTCGAAACAAACGAGAAATTAAATGTCAAAATATCGCGAGAACCGTTATAAAAATAGTAGCATGCATGTTTTAAATCAGATGGTATTATCCCCATAGTAAAGCACGTGCATTGTTGCATCAAAGTTTGTGAAAAAAAAAAGTAGCTTAAACGAGAATTTGAAGCTTTTTAAAAACCTAATTTAAGCATTCAGATTTGATATTGAGTCAGATTTTATGTTGAATTTTTTTTTTTTATAAATTATGATTATTAGTTATTAAATAAAAATTTATCTATTTATTATTATAGCGTCATAAAAGATTATAAAAAATTAAAAAAATAATAATAATATTTTACAACAGCGTGTTAAGTGTGTGTATATATGTTGCGTCCTCAACGGAAATTGTTTGGTGATGTATGGCTCAAGATATGATTTTCAGGTTCCGATTAAGTTCATAAATAGTGATTTGACGGCGGGATTTCCAAATATTCAAATATATATATATATATATATATATATATATATATATATGTTGCGTTGGATTCTTCGCCGAGATGGGTTTGAAGAAAGCTTAGCTTATTCTCTCTCAATCATCAAGAGTGTCTCTTGAGAGCTAAAATCCAAAGAAGCTTTGAAAATTCAAGCAAAGAACAGAAGCTTATGTGGGTGTGATTTTGATCCTTTGATTCTAATTAGCTCTCTCAATATATATACCTAGGGTTTTGATTATGAGTTTATAGCTTTATTAGAATTTTTTTTTTCTTCATCATTTTTCTCTTCATGGGTGTGTCAAATTCAGAGGTGTTGGATCTAAATTTGCTAGAAATTGAATTCTTGGCAAAACCAACGTTAGAATTTCAAGATCACGAGCTTTATGATATCAAACAATATGATGATCAAGATCAGGAAGAAGAAGATAAGTTCAAGATTATGGTGGCTTCATTGAAGATAAAAATACCCTCTCTAAGAGAATTCAAGATTGAAGAAGAAGATGAAGAAGATTTTAATAATAATGGTGGGTTCAAGACTCCAACAACTTTGGATCAGAAAATTCCAATGGTGCTTCAATGTCCTGCTGCACCAAGAAAGCCAAAATCAAGAACCCTATTAACAAAGCGAAAAGTACTACAACAGACTCAAAGGAGGATTCTTTACGATGTATCAAATGAAATTGAAGCTTTGTTTCCTCCTGCTCTCCTTGCGGATCTTGGTAACAAGATTAAGAAAGCTAAACAAGAAAACTGAATGATCAAATTTAAAATGATATGTATTAATTAAGCCCTTTTGATGTTTTCTTATGTTTCAACGCTAAAAATCTTGTTCTAATATTTTTCTTTTTAATTAATTTCCCTGTGATCACTGTTTTAGGGTTTTATATGAGCTTTCTAGTATCAGGATCTAAATCTATAATCTGATCACTGCAAAAAAGATCCCGATGATAGAACCATACAAATGGTTCTCATTTTATTTCATAATTCCGTCGCTATTTAGTTTATTTCCGTCTCAATAAATTGAGACGGATTCAAAAATTCGTCGTTTTTTTCCTGCTATTTCATTCCCGCCATTATTAGTTACGGAATTTTGTCCCGTCGTTAAATTCTGTAGCTAATGTTGTAATCCATTTCAATTTCGTCGCTATTTCGTTTCGAAATATTGAAACTGAGTTTTCCGTCGCTAATTCTGTATTTTCTTGTATACGTAGATATGTAAATTTCTAAAATATGTGGCACTACGGATAAAATATAGATTTTTTTTTTATTTCTTAGCTAAAATTAAGAATTTAATTTACTGTCTGTGTGGACTGTCCCTTATATTGACTTTGGTTTTGTAAATTAAGAAATTGGACAATGCATTGACTTTTTTCTCATGAGAAGCTTATAACCCAAAGTGGTGGGATATTCATATTCATTAGTTATATTCCCTCCTAATGACAGAAAATATTGTGATCCCATTAACTAATAATATTGATGATGTTTTATAACTTCAAGATAGCTTATCTTGCTTTTGCCCCCACCTTCCTTGGTGGTAGAATCAAAAGTACTTTTAAGGCAACACTTTCTAAATTAAAATTCTTGTTTTTTTGTTTAAAAGTTGATGTCAATATTATTGAAGCTAACTATCACTTCCTATGTAACTAACTTTTATGCTATCTCTAGACCTTTGAAGGGTATTAAGTACTTTACCTTCTTTATGCATGCGTGATATTGGGAAATTTCTATATTTGATAAAAATCATGGTTTTTAAAATCATATCGGACCGGTGTATTGAATCAATCGAATCAAAAACTGGTTATGAGTTTGGTCCGGTTGAATCTTAAAAATCGGGATGTGAAAAACCTGTCAAAACTGGTAAGAACTAGTGAAACCGACGAACCTAACCGGCCGATTCCTAACAAAAAAAAAACCAAAAATTAAAAAAAAAAATAATTTTTAATTAATTAAAGTATTTATAACGTCATCCGATTTTATCGGTTCATTCAGTCGAACCAGTAACCTATTGAATCTTTTAAATCATCGGTTCAATCACCGATACAGTTCTTAAAATATTGATAAAATGAATAAATTTAAAGATTTTTACAGAGAATTTTGTATATACCTGCATTTACATCCATGAAAATCATGGATGAAATGTTTTATATTCATGTTCCTTGAGCAAAATAAGTGTCAAGAAATTTAATGGTGGTGAACAGGACAATTTAATTAACAAAATATTTATCACCAATGGGAAGGTACTAAATCTTGGCAGAAGAATTGGTCTTACAAATAAAGTTTGAGGCTGAGCCCAAATCCATCATTGGGCCTTAAAATGGATTGGGGTTTGGAGTTAAATTGAAGCCAATTGAGGCCAGCCCATGTTAATTATCCCTCAGCCCAAGTCCTCTGTCTCAGCTTCTTTCCTTATCATATACATCTTGCAAGATATTTCTGTTTCGTTTGACAAATGAAAAGTTTAGGTTATCTTTTAAAAAATTTATGTTATTTTTATTATTATTATTATATATATATATATATATATATATTATATATATATATATATATATATATATATATATATATATATATATATATATATATATGGTGAGACTCCGGTCCACATCTTACAGTCCACATAAAGTTCACATTCAACTAAAAGACATAAGATTTTTTTGTCACACATAACTCTTATCTGAGTCCGGCCGTTTTTATATATATATAGTGTATGATTAAAATTTAATCACACAGATCTTTATATTTAATAATTATCAATCACAACCTTTTAAAAAGCTCTTAACAAAGCTTAGATCGTCAATGAATTTAAATGAAAATACAAATTTTATTAGTTGTTAACTACTAGCTATACAAAATGATAAAAATATTACACGCTTGAGTTTAACTTTCATATTTAATGTAAAGTATTCAAGTTTATAATAAGGTTAAAATTACTCCATTTTAATCTTACATTAACAATTTCAAATTTAAAAATAATCTATTTATTTACATAGATAAGATGGCGTAGATATGTCTTCTCTAAATTTAACGTTTTACAGCGAGTCCATAAAACATAGTGCCAGTCAAATATGCTGGAAAAAGCGATGAATATATCATATATATACACACACCCAATCATCAACTTCCATAAGTTTAGGCCTTTTTTTTTTTTTTTTGCTATAATATGATACAAAGACCAGCTTTTTGACCCATACTTTTATCATTGGATCTTATTTTTCCCTTCATTAACATGACTTAGATACCAATTTTACTTATGCTTCATATAACACTCCATATATCTCTTTTTTTTTTTTTTAAAAAAAATAGTTGGAAACCACACCGCCAAACTATTCTCGGGTTTAAGTGGAGTAGATTAAATCCCCAGTTATCCTAGAATTTTATAAGAAACGCACTCTCTGGATTTGACTCCAGTACCTCAATATGAGATCTTAAATCATACACCACTAAGTCACAACTCTTGGTTTTGGGACAACACTCCATATATCACTCATGAGAATAAATCAAAATAATGTTTTCTTTTGACTAAAGAGTCACTTGTTTCATCAACATTATGGATGTTGAATAATTGAAGGACTTACATATTATCTCCATAATGAATATCAAATTACACAATTTGAAGAACATGTTATGACTCTTGTTATAATTAAGTCCAAAACTTTATCTTTTAAAGAAAAAATTAACAATTTTAAGTTTTTATGGAGACCCTAATTTTGATATTGTCGTTGGAATTTTTTTCTTTTAAGCCTATATAATAATTGAGATAAAATATAATAATCTCAAATGATTCATGTAGTCGACCTTAATGAAAAAGATTGGAGACCTTCGAAGTAAGACAATAAATTGTGGACTAAATTAAAGGAAAAAAAGTTAACACACATTTCTTTTTTTTGAGATTAGGTTTAGACTTGTTCATGGTCTTGTTATTGCTATCCACCAAAGCAAAAAAAAAAAAAAAAACTTTCCTTTTCATCACTTTCTTGGATCCTCCTCTTCCACTTAAAATCATTATGAAAAGCCATTGAAACTTTTCTTAGATAATTGTCATATTCTCCAAGTCATTTTCCTAATATGCCCTTATTGTTCCTATATCTTCAATGGAAGTTTAGCAATCACATGTTGATGGCATAAATCCACACTCTCCATTATTGGTTTTGGGCAGCGATAAATTTATTTTGAGACTTGAGAGGTTGGGGAAAGGTTCATAAAATTTAATTAAAACTTAAATTCAGTCTATTTTTATAAAATTCTACAATTTAGCCTCATCAATTTCACCGGTCTTCTATAACAATCTTCTTATATTAGAGATTATAGAAAATCTTCTAATATGAATTTTTGATCTCGTATCATTAGATAAAGAATTCGAGACGTTTTTATACCGATTAAAATTTTAGTCCTTATTCATTATGATTTTTCATTGTGAATACAGAATTTTTGATTAAAAAATCTAAAATCTCACAAAATTCACAACCCTAAATTATTCGGTCTAAAATTCAAAAACGAAAAAAATATCCTCATTCAAAAATCGGTACGGGACCAAAGATTGTATCCCCGACTAATTGGCAACTCAATCTCAGACTTGCTGTCTGACTATTTCTACATTACAACTCCATTAAACCTTTAGTTTCGCCATTAATCGCTATGTGCAGTTATGTTTCATAAAATATGTCAGAAGTTTTTCCAAGAAACACTAGCTTAAAAAAGTTATTTGTTTAATCTTTTTCAAGAACTTCTAATAGGGGTAAATCAGTCATTTAGGGAGACAACTTCTGATCCTCTCTCGGACCTTTTCCATCTTCCTCCTTTGGGCACAAAATGATTGTCTTTTTTTTTTTTTTTTTTTGGCTTTCTTGTCAGCAAAACCAATGAAAGAGGGAAAAAAATGTAATCATTTCTCTGCACTTTTTTGACCATGTTCTTGTCCTGCCACCACAGTTCATGTGAAAAAACATCACTATATAGAGAGCATACTAGCTCAAAATTATTTTTTGCGAGAGTAAAACATTAAAACCCCAAAGGAAAAATGACAGTCTCAAGTAACTGAGGTCACTTCATAGTTCATTGGACTTTCTTTTAACCAACAAGCTAGTACTTGGCAGCAACTATATGGCTCAACAGGTATTTGTTTGTCTTTATTTTGGATTTTTTTCATTTGGGTTGTTTGTAAAATTTTCTATTTTTGTCATTTTGTTTTTGTTTTTCTTGATATAGTACAATAATATAATTATTTTTCTTTCTGAATAATGTTTCTGGGTGATTTGATTGTAGGAAGAAGGGTGGCCTTTGGGTTTGCAGCCTCTGAATGTTGTGAGAGTTGGGTTGCCTAGAAACAATGGTGGTGATAATTTGGGATCAGTTTCATTCAACACTTTACTCACTGGTTCCCCAACTTCCTCTACTGATTCATCTTCAGATTTAGACACAGAGGTCAGTTTTCAAAGAAAATAAATTATATGATTCATTATATAACTGCACTTTACTTTCTTTATGCTCCAATTTCTTTTAGAGTCCAATCTAACCCTTGAGGCTTCTTTTGAGGGTCATGTAATTTGGTGCCTGTTATTCAATATTCAATTTCATTTAGGTGGTGTTTAATAGTTTTTGTATTTGGCCTCATGACTGTACTGGTTGGTGATTTTTTGAAGCTGGCAAAGGAATTAGGGTCCAGCGTCTGTTAAAGGATTTTTTTTGAAGATGAAATTCATTCATATATATAAAAACATAAGACTCAAGCTATGTTAGGATAACGTCTAACAACATAAAACAATATATGTACTAATTGTTTCCCGTAACTAAAAGAGATTCATATTCACATCTAAAACTACTTATGAACATGAGGAATTACGAGGCCGGCCTGGTCTCCCTATCTTAGCCTTAGTGAAAAGGACCTAACTTGATTAAATAAGCTCATAGTTCAATTTTTTGTCTCAAATCTTGTTGCTGTAGATATGGAAAAATAATCGGGTCCCCCAAATCTTTTATTCGGTGTTTAAAGTCACTTGGAGTATACTCTGCATCCATTAGATTCTTGTCAAGTTTACCTTTCAACCAATCATGTAAAGATAAATACACTCGTGACAAGAATCAAACGAATTAAGGAGTATATACTTGTTACTCTAAAGTAAGATATGAAGCTACATTGTGGCATCTGTACATCATCAATTCAGTTTATAGTTTATTGCGATGAATGCTGCAAGTTGATAAATGCAATGTTGAAATTCGGAACCGAGCTTCTGAGGAAAATGCAGCTTATGTACTTAGCTTTCTTGCATATACCCAAGTAGTATTTACAATGAAATTTGTATTAAAATTGCACCTAGCATCAGTGACATGGTACAGTATCTGATTGCTCTGCTGCCATGCGTATCAGTTACAGTTATCCTCACTGTGCTTTTGCTTTAGCTCAATCTGCTTCTTGCTGGTTTGTTTTTGTTCTTGTACAAAGATCAATATCAGTTTCATCTTCTATGTTTTTCCCTCCAGTCCATTCAAATGTTCACAAAAAGCTTCACTTTGCTAACACAATTGTTGTGGAATGGCTATCACGGGAAATATGATGGGTGCTCGGTAAAAAGTTATTTGTTATCGTGGTTAGAGCTTATTTTTCAGTAAACAGTTCTGGGAAATAATCAGTTGTACTGCTAAAGCCGAGCGATAAGTGCTTGCCTAATAATATGACTTCCCCTTGGGTTAAACAAATAATTATTGAAAACTTGTATTATTTCTTCTTCCTGTTCTTGTGATTTTGATGTGAATATATGACAATATATTTTGTGAAACGGTGTTTAATTCTATAGCCCTGAATCGCTCTACTGAAATTGGTTTCAGTCTACGGGATCTTTCTTCCATGACAAGAGCATTACACTTGGAAGCTTAATAGGTGTTTCAAGCATCTTTGAGCTTTCAAAAAGGTCATTAAGAGGAAGAAAAGCTGAAGCAGTGGCAGTAAAGGAGAAAAAGAGTGGCAACAAATCAAGAACTTGGCTATTCTCTTTATGCTCAAGGGACACTACTGATGCTGAAAATGTTAAGAACAATCTCCCATCACTTGGCCACTTTCTTGCAGTTGAAAGAAGATCTGCTATTAATAATGGATGTAGAAGGAACCAGAGTCCTAATGTTTTTGTACCTGACGATCAAATCACTATGGCTCAGCCGAGCGTGGAATCGAACTCACTCTTTGTCGATGGTCGCATTGCTCCCCCGCGAGCTACTACTCCATGGCACGGTTCTGATGCCGAGAGGGGAAACAATGGAGGATTAGAACATGAACATGGTAATGGATATGGATATGGAATTCCAGTGTTGTTTTCATGCATGTGTGGGCAATCCTCCCATTAAATTTGCTCAAATGTAATTTTTTTTTGCCTCATTGTTTTGATTGGATTTGATGTTCAAGGAAGAAATAAACTTTCTTTTTCATTAGCTTAAACAGAGAGTATTTATTTTACAGGAGGATTTGTTGAATCCTTAGCACATAGTGCTCTTATTATTATTTCAATTTGTCACTTTAATTTGCTGTGTTATATAATTCTACAAATGTAGGTATATATGTATGTGTGTCAATGAATATCTCTTGACATTACAGTTAGAAAGAGCAATATAACAATGATACTTTTTTTTTTATGAATCGTTGGAAATATCACCGAAAAATCTCCGGTTGTCCAAGACTCTTACAATAAACGCATTCTCTAGATTCGAACTTAAGACCTCAATGTGAGATCTTGAACCCTATACCACAAAATCATGTCCCTTGAGGACAACATAACAATGATACGTGCAATCGTATAAGACAAAATAATACTTCATTATAAGGCAAATTAAACCATATAAGACAAAATAACAATATGTATTAAAAAAAGATATATTATAAACCTTTTTTTTTTTTTTTTTTTTTTGGAAACGATGGAAACCCCGCCACCAAACCACCCATTCTGGGCCGCGGCGCAGGTAAAACCACCGGCTATCCCAGGCTCTTACAAGAAGTGCACCCCCTGGATTCGAACCCAGAACCTCAAGGTGAGATCCTGGACCCTACACCACCAAACCACACCCCTTGGGGACATATTATAAACCTATCTTGCATGTATTTAGATCCAAAACTAAATTAAACTGTGATAAATTATTGAGAAAAGTTTCAAAAAATACATTGTGGTTTCGTTCTTTTGCAAAATTAGGATTATGGTTTTTTATGCGACAAAATTACTTTGTGATTTCATTCGATAGTATAAGTCGACAAAACTGATAACACCGTTAGTGACTATTGATGTGATATGACGTCTGTTGATATGATATGATGTTTGCTTACATGACATGATATATGTTGACGTGACATGCTCATAAATGCTGATATAGCAAGACGTGTCATGATGTCTGCTGAAATGACATGACATTAAAATATGGAATGACGAATATGCACAAACTACGTCATCATACACTGATGATGTTATTAGTTTTGCCGGCTTTTGTTTACAGACAAGTTAAAAAATCAGTCATAATTTCGCAAATGAGCTAAAGTACAAGATATTTTTTTTTGTACTTTTTTTAATAACAATATAAGTTTAAATTCAATTATATTTAAAATATTATCCAATAACCATCTATCATAATTTATTAAAAAAAAAAAAAAAACACATGACAAAACTCAGCTCATTAGGAATCCAAATCCATCTTACATAGATGAAAATAAAATTTAATTTTATTCAAATGTTTTAAAGTTAATTTTTTGTATACAAGGTTATTCAATATTTTATATCAATAATGATGGGTATAATTCATTATAATTTATTTTATTACCATGTATATATTGACTCTTTTATTTTAATTTCACAGTAAAATAATTTATATTGCATAATTTTATACTATTAATCATACTATTTTTTTTCCTAAGAAGATCATGGCGTGATGTGCGATTATGAAGCGTACATGTGGGGAAGACAATGCCTTATAATTCAAATATGCAAACGAAGGACTTAAATTTCGTAAAGAAAATTTGTCAAAATGTCAAGAAATTTAAAACCGAATCACCATGAATGACGGGAATTCAACACTGTTGTAGTGTGTTGATCATTTTTTTTTGAAACGTTATAAATCACACCATCAAATCATTCGACCCGAGTTTAAACGAAACATGTAAAATTTTAAATTGTCCCAAATTATTATAAGAAATATATCATTTAGACTCGAATTCATGACCTGACAATCAAATCATAGCTTGTCAGGTTGTAAAAATTATAATTAGATAAAAAACGTAGGATTAAAAATCACACGAGTGAGTGAACTAGCGTCCGTTAAATTCAAATTTTTTTTGTGTTTTGTTTAAATTAAATAAATATAATTTATTAATGATATAATATTAATTTATCACATTAAAATGAAAAATATCCAATATTTTTTATTTTACCCGGATAAATCAACCATTCAATCAAAATAGAAAGTCATGTTACTGTTTTAATAACAGTAAAGAATATTCGGTGGTAGCGCCTTGGTGCGATTAATCATAAATATTTGGAAGGATAAAATAGATATTTTCGCAAAAAAATAGAATTCATTTATTAATATCTCCAAAAATGACTAAAAATCATTTATTTTTCATGAAAATATTAAACGATCGTAAATTGAAAGAGGAAAAAAATGAGTTTTTATATAAATTGATTTAAAAAAATCCAAGTGGTATACTTTCGGGCAAGCGGCAAAGAGAAGTTTTTTCAAAGAAAGCAAGACTAAGCAAAGGCGAGTAAGCCGGCGAATCCGAGTCCATTTCCATGCGGAAAACTACTGCTCCCATCCCTCCTGACCTGCGCCCCCTCTTATCTTCCCGAAAATTTCAAATTTGCCCCATATGAGTCAAAAATTTTCTTCCCCTGACATATAGTTATGCGCCCTAACATATAGTTATACGCCCTAGCATAACTTTAAATTAAAAAAATTTACTCGGTCCAATCCGAAAATTATTTAAAAAAAAAAACTGAATTTATGACAATTTTTAACTTGCATTATGTTAGAAAATTAGGTAAAAGTATTCAAAATTGGTTAGTTTTACATTTTTGTCTATTTTTGTTTAATAAATATTACAAATTTAGTATTTATTAATTTATTTTTTGATTATTTTTAAATTTAATTAACAATATTTATGTATAAAAATATATAATTTTGTGCAAGTTTCTTACACCCCCATTACCATGTACCACCCATCCCAATGTGGTTGTGGGGACATTCATCATACGAAGCTAAAGAATGAGCATCTCGCTATAGGATTCGTAATCAATTATGGTACGGAGTATTGGGTATCTCATCATGTGCGCTATGAAGAGACTTTGGATGCAACATAGATTAGAATTTGTGTTTTTATATTTTTAAGTGTAATTTTTTATGTTGTTATTTGTACTCTTTTTTAAATATATATTTCTCTAATATACATGAGAATATTTTTATAATACATAAGTAGTGTTGAATAAATTAAAAAAGAATCACACAAATTAAATGAATAAATGAACACAAAATAATTAATAATAAATATGAAATTTGTAATATTATTAAACAAATAAAAAATATTAGATATATAAAGAACAACAGAATATAATTAAAAAAAACAAAAAAAAATTAATTAATAATAAAATGTAAATTGTGTTAAATTAATATATATATATATATATATATAGAATATATATATATATAATATATATATATATATATAAGTAGTGTTAAATAAGTGTGTGTATATATATATATTGGGGGATTGTTTTTTTATAAAAGAGAGGGGCAATTCGATATTTTAAGTAGGAGATAAAGAATGTGGGAATTTTGGGGAGGGGGAGAGTAGCCCTCTTCCATGCGCATTCTATTCGTCTCTTCCGGGACCAACTCACGAGATAAGGTGAGCCCCTAAGCCATCTCATTCATCTGAACCAAGGGCGAGCCACCTCCATGTTCGTGAATATCTGAATAGGGCGAACCGTCCAGTGGATATCTTTCATTCGGAACAAAAGAATTTGATTAATCAGTAAAAAATGATGATTTTTAATTTTAAAAAAACTAAATCAACTATTTTTGATTAAACCATATCTTTCAAATAGCGATCATCAGTTAATCACCATTTAAATTATTTTGGTGTAAATTTAACTCATCACTCGATGATAATTGATAGGGGTGACAAAATGAATTGACGAATAAAAATTGTATGAAATCATAAACGAATCGAATCAAAATGTGATGAATTCAAATTCGATTTATTTATTAAACGAATCGAATACGAATATTCGTTTAATCGTGATAATATTCAATAACAGAAATTATCATAATTTATTTACATTAATTCTTCGTAAATATATACAATGAAATATGTATATAATATATTTACTAAAAATAGTTCACCACATATCTACAATATTATTTTTTATATGATAATTAGTCATAATTTCTCGAATCTTAATCGAAAATAACAATAACTAGTAAAAGAAAATAATAAAACAAATCATAAACGAATTAGTAAGTTTAAATTCATATTCGATTCGTTTAATAACCAAATCGAATTAAACTGATTCATTTATTAAAGTAATCTAATTTTTCAAACTAGTATTCGTTTTAAAGCGAATCAAATCAAACGAATAAATAAATACTAACTGAAATTACCACCCCTAATAATTGACCTGCGCTCACTATCTCGGGCCCACCAACGGGTCCCACGCAAAGCTCAACTCAACGGTGGATATAAAAAAGATAGTTGCAGTTGTATTCTGCAGGATACATAGAATCATGAGTATCTGACCATTTTATAGTGCGTTTACGTACTCGTAATCGGAATGAGATGAAATCAGAATGAAATGGAATCAGAATGAGTTAGAATGTGAATGGTAAATCGGAATCAGAATAAGTTATTTACTTAACTATATGAATCATAATCGGAATCGGAATGAAGCAGTATTACCATTGATGTGTTTACTTTGTCCAGTAATCAGAATGAATTGTTAAAAAGTTAAAAAAGTACCCTTAATATAATATATATTAATTTATTATTTATTAATTATTAATGTATTAAATTATTAAATTATTAAATATTAATATATTCTGTTATTAAATTATTATTTTATTAAAATAATAAATATTATTTTTTATTAATTATTGATTAATTATTAATACATTTTATTTATTATTTATAAATTAATATTAATTAATTATCTTTTGGATAATATTGTAATTTCCCATCAATAATGGGAATCTCATTCCCATGGGGTGGTGAGAATGAGATTTTCATTAATTATCTTATGGATAAGATTTTCATTCCCCATTCCCAAATTTGTGGGCCTCAATCTCATTCTCATTCCTATTTTTATTCAATTTTATGAAGTAAACAACCTTATTGAAAATGATTCTCATTCCTCCATTCTCATTACCCTTAAGTAAATACACCATTAATGTATTTTTCAACTTCATCATTCTAATTATGCATTTAACATTTGAAATTACAAATAAATAAATAAATAACGATAGAAAAAGATCATTTTTGCATCATATGTAAGAGATTCCTTGATTCGGACGAAGAATTAATGTGAGTAATTATCAATTATATATTTAATATTTAACATGTCATCAAGAATATATAAATCCTATAATTTTGTTCATTGGTCAACTCAAAAATTAAAAAATATCAAATTTAAATATATGATTAAAAAATTATCAAACATTGGATATACATCTATTAAATGATATGTGAACATTTACTATATGACATAGCACAATTATTTTTAGACTTTAGCCATAATTTTGAATCAAATTTTAGGACTCCAATCAAACCGTCCGTATGAATTGTCATTTGAGCCAGCCCTGTCAATAGTGTTTATTTCAATAAGGAAATTGTTAATCGAACTTGAACTTAGATAAAGCAACAACAGTCGACATAGTCATTAAGAGAACTCGATCTTAAAATTTATTCAAATATATCTTATAAACTAGTGAATAATATGGATTATTCGATGACTAAATTTCAAAATTTATATATTTTTTATAACGTGTGAAATATTGAGTATACGAAAGAGACGTGCTAAGTTGAAACAATAATGCTTTAGACGACAATTTGCAATTGTGCATTAATGCCGCGTAATGTTTAGTTGTGTGTCCAATTAGACCATAATTAGCCTAAAAAAATTAATCTATTTGCAATTTGTTTGCATGCATGTGTTAATTGACTTTAATTTCCAACATGCATTTTTCTTTTTAATTTTTTTTATTTTTTTATTTATTATTATTTTTTTTAATAAAGTGGGTGTGATGTTTGCTTCTTCATGATTCGTGCTTCCCAAAAGATGTAATTTGCATTTGGTTGCTTGTCACTTCATTTTTTTGAAGCCTTTCATTGCAATTTTTCTTAAAGTTGCTAGGCTTGGTCAAACATGACATTGAGTCTGGTCTGTCCTTTTGGGTTTGGATTATTTTGTCTTGTTAGTGGATAGTAATAGTTCCTCATTTTTTTTAAAAAAAAATCGTTAGAAATCAACCGTAAAATATCCATTTCGATTTTAAATGGAATATGTAAAATTTATGACTGTCATAAATTTTTAAAAAAAACACATTCTATAAATTCGAACTTAAGATCTGAAAGTCAGATCTTAAACCTTACATTTTAAAGTCACGTCTCTTAGGGACATAGTCCCCACTTCATCCATATAAGATTTACTTAGTGGGATTAGATTTAATTTTCATACAAGTGATCGATATTCTTGATTTTAATGGGAATAAAATAAAATCATCTTTTAATAAATTAATATTTTATACTCATTTATATAATATGTTTTAATAAAATTTTGAATTGACCCTCTCCTCTTAATTATTCTACCATTACCTCAACTTCCTTATCAAAAAGACATGGAGATTTAATATATTCTTGTTAATTATAGATGTTTTTCAATACCCTCAATCAATCGATCTGATAGACCATATAAGGGTTGGCTTTCAGATTTGGGTGGCTCTAAACGAACCTCTGATCAAAATTATTAATTAATAATAAAATAAGAAATAATTTGGAAGTATTGTCCTATGTCACAAAATTTTCCTTAATTTTTTTTTTCCATAAATGGGGTCCTAATACACTTACGAAGTTCCCTATCCCTAAGGACGGAGGGGTATATCATGTGCCGGGTGTATATGCCTTCTCTCTCACAGCAGGCGGACCCCACAGCTGTGTGGGGCCCGCCTGTTGTGAGAGAGAAGGCATATACACCCGGCACATAATATAATTTTCGCTAAGGACACTTGTTGAAATATAATATTGAATTTATAACATAAAGCTATCTATATTTATTTATGTTTCAGAAAAGAATTAACTTGCAGAAAATGAATTCTGTAAATACACCTTTCATAAAATAAATGTCATGAATATTTAAACAAAATCAATTGTTTTCTAAAAATAAATGAATTTAAGACATAATTAATTCAAATTTAAAAAGGAAAAAAGACATGAATTTTTTTTCCGGTGTCTTGTTAAAAAAATCATTTTAAGCACGAACTAATTAACTGTCAAGTCACCTGACCACCGCTAATTCACTGGCGTCCGTTTAACCGAAATCGACCAACTGTACATATATTTTTTTTAATCGGGATCAATTTACAAATATTTCAATCAATCTCGGGATATGCGTTCCTTGTCATCAGAAGTTTCTCAGCACAAATCATGATAAGTCGTTGACTTTTTACACCAAAATGTATAACTCTAAGAAAATACATCTAGTGAGATTCAATTCGAATTTTGAACCTGAGAGAGAGCAAATCACTTAAATCTAAGACCTTTAGCACTGAGTAAGGATGGCAGAAAAACCGGGCCCGGGCCGGGCCGGGCCAAAACAAAAAAAAAAAATTATATATATAAATATATTTTTTAATATGTTTCTAACATTTTTATTTGTTTGTACCATTTAAATTTTGAATTATCTTTACATATAGTGTGAATGTAATTTTTTTTTATATGTTTTTAATTTTGATGATGTATTTATATAATATAAATTGTATTTGATTTTTTTTTTTTTGGAAAAAATTTGGGTCTGATTTAGGCCCGGCCCGACCCGTTGCCACCCTTAGCACTGAGGCAAAGTACATAAATTCGGTAACAATTAAGTTAATAACAAACTCAAATCCTTAGACGAGCCATGAGCAGAGCCACGCCACACCGACAATTCTCCTCTTCCCTCGCACTCATAGCTTCACAATCACGAGTAATTTTTTGATTCAACGGAGGTATGAGTGACGTGATATCATAAACAAATTAGTAAATGATATGTATGATTTAATACTCTCATTTTTAATATTTTAACACGCATGATAATAAATTATTGAATTGTTATACAGATGACCTGATACTTCCGTTATATTATAAATTTTCTCCACTTTCACATTTCACCAAATCTCACTTTTGCTAAGCTCACTTAGCCGCGCCACTAACACATGTACACTCGGTCTTTCTAAAACTCTCCTCTTTCATGAAAATGAGACGACTCTAGCTAAAAACGACGCCGGATTTAGCACAAATCCGCCAAAAAAAAAAAATAATAAAGAAAAGTCCAAATTAATTTTCCAAACACTCAAAATACGGTGCGTTTGAACGAGATCTGATTGTTGTTAGTTTATCTTCTTCTTCTTTTAAAAAAACAAAGCTGTAATGGAAGACGAGAGAGGAATGCTCGTACTACAGAACTTGATCGATACAGTGAACGAGATATCGGCGATATCGGATTACAGGTGTACGGTCAAGAAGCCGTATTGCAATTTAGCGAGGAGATTGAAGCTGTTGACGCCAATGTTTGAGGAAATTAAAGAAAGTAAAGAAGCGATTCCTGAAGACACCGTTAAAGCTTTGGTTTCGTTGAAGGAGGCTTTAGCTTCTGCTAAGGAGTTGCTCCGATTTGGCAGCGATGGCAGCAAGATTTATCTGGTGTGTTAATTTATTTTAATTACTATTTTTTTTATTGCTCAATCTGTTTGGTTGGTGAGAAAATGAGTGAAGGAAAGTAAAAGGCAATAAAGAGTTTGATTGGTTATGCATACGTGAACGATTTTGGATTTTGTGATTTTTGTTGTTTTTTGTTTTCCTAATGAAAAATAAAAATATTTAAAATTAGATCAATTTCAATTTGGCTGAATAGTTAGTTTAGGTTTCATTGTTATGCTTTGTTAGAAAACCATGGGAGATTATGTTAAGTAATGTTATTGATGTTGAATTTTGGATCTATTCGCTGATTTGGTTAGTTTAAGGAACAGATTGTATGTGGAGAATTGAAATTATCACCAAATGCTAATGAAATTTTGGCTTCGTTTCTTTTGGTTTTCTGATAAGTTGACTGGTCTTGCAGTGGAATCTCATCATCTATGCATAAGGAATAGAATATAGAAAACTATATAACCTACTGCAAATTTACTTCTTTGAGATTCATTGTCAAGTTCTCGTAGTTTCAACTGTCGTAGTCATTTATAAGTTAATGGCTAGATGAAGTAGAATGTCATACTAATTATATTCATAGAAACTCTTGAGTGTCTCCTTCACGTATGGATTGTGAAATCCAAATCCATTATTAATATGTTAATTTTTATCCCTTTTTGTCAGGACTAGTTTCTTTTATCTTGATTGTATCTGTATTTTAGTGCTTGGAGTATTACTTTGTCTTTTTCTAATTTATGTATACTGGCAGGATGGTTCTATCATCTATTTGCACACACACTTGCATATACAAATGTAATAGTACCCTATGTTCTGAACTCTGAAGTTCTAAATCAGAATTCATTTATGTTATAATTACTTATATAAACTTGTGCAAATTTTGATAACAGCTACACATTGCGGAACCGTAGGTTTTCCTTGTAATCTATAAAGTATTGTTTATGTTCATTTTGTGGATATATTATTTTTTAACAAAATTATGGGAATTTGTTGGTTTTAGACTTTAGTAGGTATACTAATCTTAGTCACTCTACTGGCAGGTTTTAGAGGGTGATGAAATTATGAAAAAGTTCAATGAGGTTACAGCTCAGTTGGAACAAGCTTTGAGTGCAATTTCCTATGAAAAGCTTGATATATCAGATGAAGTAAAGGAACAGGTAGAATTCATCATCACATAAGTGTGCTCTCATTATTTAAGGCAATTAAAATTGAAGAACCAGACAAGAGACTCCTTTTCCACTCTAAATATGACATATTTCTAATTTGTGGTTGAGAGATGATGCTTGGTGGATCCTAATTGCCTCTAAAAGCAATTAACTAATGGCAACCAAGTGCGAATCTTTATTTTTTGGCTTAGATGATTGTTAAATTATATGAATGCATGCTTGCACATGTGCATACACAATATAATGTGAAGGTCCACCAGTGACTCATAGGAGGCTTCAAGGCAGAGCTCCTTTTATTGGAGTTATATTCTTTTTTAACATTTGTGGTGTACAGGTTGAGCTTGTTCTTGCTCAGTTCAGAAGAGCCAAAGGAAGAGCTGATGCACCTGATGTTGAGCTGTACGAAGATCTTTTATCCCTTTATAACAAGAACAATGATGCACAAACTAATCCAGCTGTCCTAAGGAGACTGGCTGAGAAGTTACAATTGATGGGAATAGCTGATCTAACACAAGAGTCACTGGCGTTGCATGAGATGGTTGCTTCCACTGGTGGAGATCCTGAGGAGAGCATTGAGAAAATGTCAATGTTGTTGAAGAAGATTAAGGATTTTGTACAAACAGAGAACCCTAACTTGGATGCTCCTTCAAAAGAAAAGAATCCTAGTCCAAGTCAGAGTGGTCATGCTTCCAGTGATAGGAATCACAAGGCTCCGGTTATACCAGATGATTTCCGCTGCCCAATATCCCTGGAGTTGATGAAAGATCCTGTCATTGTTTCAACAGGACAGGTATATGCATCTTGGATTTCCTTCTCTCTGATGGTCAAAACTCTACTGGATCATAGTTGCTTCTTTCATTTTCTTCCCTTGTTCAAAATCTGAAATCCTAAAGTTTCATCTCCGCATTTCCTTCTCTCTGATGGTCAAAACTCTACTGGATCATAGTTGCTTCTTTCATTTTCTTCCCTTGTTCAAAATCTGAAATCCTAAAGTTTCATCTCATTTCCTCGTTCATTTAACTCAGTCTGGTATCAGTAAAATGCAGCATGCATCTGGAAAAAGAATTGTCAGCTTATTAAAATTTGTTTCCTCTCATTTCATCTGGTTGCTGGGGCTTCCCATCTCTTGAGTAACCCGTGTGAGATTGCCTAGGCCAAAATTAAGTCTGGAAATATTCCTTGTCATTCAGTAATTGACTAATTGCTCTATTTTCTCAATTAGAAATATCCTAAGATTTGGATAAGAGTGTCAAGGAATTTACGACTTGTGGAGGTACTTTTTTTTTTTTTACTGGATGACACGTCTTATAAAAACCATTTCCAGCTTTTCAAAAGCCAAGGATATTTTCTTCATGAAAAGACAGACTGAAACCATCGTTTTCTGTTTTAGAATAAAAACGCTTGATTTTATAACATCTGTTGTTTTTGTTCTCCTCGGCTGCAGACCTATGAGCGTTCCTGCATTGAAAAGTGGCTTGAAGCAGGGCATGGGACGTGTCCAAAGACGCAGCAGCCACTTACTAGTACTGCACTCACACCCAATTATGTCCTTCGTAGCCTTATTGCCCAGTGGTGTGAAGCAAATGGCATTGAACCACCAAAACGACCCAGTAGCTCGCAACCCAGTAAAACCTCATCCGCCTGCTCACCTGCAGAACGTACAAAAATTGAGATTCTCCTCCGCAAGCTCACATCTGGAAATCCCGAGGATCAGCGATCTGCTGCTGGTGAAATCCGCCTTCTTGCCAAGCGGAATGCAGATAATCGCGTGGCTATTGCTGAAGCTGGTGCAATCCCTCTCCTTGTAGGCCTTCTCTCAACACCTGACTCTGGTACACAAGAACATGCTGTAACGGCTCTTCTTAACCTTTCCATCTGCGAAGACAACAAAGGAAGCATTGTCTCCTTTGGGGCAGTTCCTGGTATTGTTCATGTGCTCAAGAAAGGGAGCATGGAGGCTCGAGAAAATGCAGCAGCTGCCCTCTTTAGCCTTTCAGTTATTGATGAAAATAAGGTTACAATTGGTGCTTCCGGGGCCATCCCACCACTTGTGACACTGCTGAGTGAAGGTACCCAAAGGGGAAAGAAAGATGCTGCGACTGCACTCTTCAATTTGTGCATTTACCAAGGGAATAAGGGAAAGGCAGTGAGGGCTGGAGTTGTGCCTACACTAATGCATTTGCTCACGGAACCAGGAGGTGGTATGGTGGATGAAGCACTTGCCATACTAGCAATACTGTCTAGCCACCCCGAAGGGAAGGCAGCCATTGGGGCTGCTGAGGCAGTGCCGGTTTTAGTAGAGTTTGTTGGGAATGGATCTCCGAGGAACAGAGAGAATGCAGCTGCAGTTTTGGTGCACCTCTGTGCCGGAGACCAACAATATCTAGCAGAGGCTAAGGAACTCGGGGTTATGGGTCCTCTAGTGGATTTGGCACAAAACGGCACAGACAGGGGTAAGCGAAAAGCTGCACAGCTGCTTGAACGTATGAGCAGGTTTATTGAGCAGCAAAAGCAAGCCGAGGTTCACACAGAATCTCAGACTCAGATTCAGCAGCCACAGCCACCATCAAATGCCATCGATGGCTGAGTATTTTTGTTTTCCTTTCCATTCATTTGATCTTTTTGTTTCTTTTTTGTGTATTGAAAAGATGTAGCGTTGCTGCAAGGGAGAGGTGGAAGATCACCTGCCCAATGCAATCTGTAAGTTATTCATTTGTTCGTGTGGAATGGGGACAAATACTCGCAAGATTACTCACAAAGCCGATCATCAATTGACACGTATTGTGAACTGTACAACTTTGATCATCCTCAAATTTTAATGAAGAGATGTTTCCTGTATTCAAGTCAATCTATATACGCTGCCGATACCAGGTTTTAATTTCTCAGTTTTAACTTTCAATGGAGAGATGATTTTTGTATTTGTATCCAATTTCTGTATGTTACTTTGATTGAATATGTTAATTCATATAGCAGTAAACCTACTGAAACGAGTTTGTATTGATTGATTGAATACTTTTTGTGCTCGAAAGTTTTTTTTTTTTTTTTTTTTTTGGATAAGGTAAGTAGATTAATCAAAGAAAACCACAACACAAGTACAGTGACATACCTCAGAGAGAACAAACTAAAGAGGACAGACCCTCCAAGCTAAACAACTAGTGTTAAATTGGCAAATAGTAAAACAAATAAAGGAATCTAAAAAAATGTCATCGGACAAATGTCAAGAATGATGAAGCCATTTATTTCCATAAGATGATTTCACGTTCTTTAATAAACTAACAGTCCGCACAGTAAAAATAATATCACTCTGAAATACAACGGGGTCAAGGAGGCTCACCATAAAGTCTAATATTTCTTCTCTTCAAATAAAATAGATAGCAGCTGTAAAGGAGATCTCAGAAAGTTTCTTAACTTCAAAAAGAACAACAGAAAACTGGACGATGCTAGATGCATAAGCTTTGGGACTTGCTTTCACCTTTGCAAGTATTAGAAATCAGAATAATCATATGAGTAACAAGCCATAAATTGATGTGGCTTATTAATATTGATCGAGTTAAAGTATAAATTATATGGGCTGATAGTGTTTTCATTCAACTAATATTATTATTATCATGCAACATTAGTTTTTTTATTCTCTTTAAAATATGAAATTAATACAAAGCCAGTTTGAATACAATTTTCAGGAAAAAAACCCTAAAACTTAATCCTAGTCTGGACAAAATCATGTTATTCCTCAAAATTAATTAAAATTCGAACTCACACATAATTCTACTGTGGCCTTAGAAAAATTAAAGATTCGGCCTGATTTTTCAACCTCTCAACTCACGTTGACGAACACAAATTTTAAGACCAAAAGTGAAAGAACACAATATACAAAATAAAATATAAAACCATTACAACAACCAAAAAAATTTATTACAAAAAAACACTGATAAATTTATTAAAAAAAAAAATACCATTTTTCACTTTCAGATCTATCGGATGAAATCCCACAAATCATTTGTTTATTACTATAAAGCCCCATGTACCTGCATAAAGACAATAAGCCATACAAAAATAAAATAATAATAACAATCAAAATCTGATTGGATTTAACTACCTTCACACAAAGGTAGAAACCCGGATCTAAGAACCAGGTAACAAAGCAGAACAAAAAAAAAACTAAAAAACTAAAAAAGACCAGTTGGTCTGAACCAAAGCAAGACAAAAAGAGGGAGATGGTGTAGAGAGAATGACTAAATCTGTAGTAAAAATATACACTATTGAAGATAAATTAGATATAAATAGACACTGAGCGCTGCTACGGTTTTTATTTTTGAAAAAGAAAATAAAATATAGATGAATTATTTTTATTTATGTAGATGTATATATTGCTTGTAATGATTTTTTTTAAAATAAATTGTTATGCATAACAAAAGATTTTACAAACATCAATAAAATAGAAACATCATAAAAATAAACACCAATGTGATCATTCTAATCTTTATCATATATTGTATTATTCAAGTAACGTTGACCAAAGCTGGTTTAGTCCACCAAGTTAAGGTCATCATCCTACTAATGAAATCGTCTATCAAAATAAAAAGTGTGATATTGTATTAATTATATCATGTATTTTCAATACATTTTAATATCTCATTATATAGACATATGATCATAATTAGATATATTGAACACGAAAAGACATACATGAATCTTATAGAAATTACGATATATTATAGGTATAAACAAGTGTAGAAATTTAATGTATCATAAATATTTATTAAAGTGATATCGAAATGTGTGGAAATTCAACGTATCATAAACATTGATAAAGTGATGTAAATATCGAAATATATAGAAATTCAATACATTATAAATATTGATTAAAGTGATGACTTATAAAAAAATAATTTTATCCATTAATTTTTGTGGTGTATTTTTTGGTGTCATGTATCAATACTAGAGGAGACATGGGATAATTATATCGAGATATGTAGAAATTCAATGTATTATAAATATTTATTAAAATGCGTTGTAGATATTAAAATATATGGAAATTCAACGAACCGTTAACACTTATTAAAGTGAATTAAAAATATAGAGATATGTAGAAATTCAATGCATTATAAATATTGATTAAAGTGATGATTTAAATATAATTTTACCTTTTGATTTATGTGGTGTCAGGTGGCAATATCATAGGAGACATATGATATATATATATATATACTAGTTTTTGCCCGTGCATACGGCACTGTGTTACAGTATTTGCTCGTGCCTACGGCACGGTGTTACAGAATTAAATGATTTTATTTTTTAATTAAATAATGCACGTGCCTACGGCACGATGTTACAGTATTTGGCCGTGCCTACGACACGGTGTTACAGAATTAAATGATTTTATTTTTTAATTAAATGATTTTATTTTAATTTTCTATTTTTTAATTTGAAATTTTGAAATTTTTTGACCATTTCCATCAATCAATTCACTATCTTTCCTCCAATTACCTATGAAATGATCTGAGCCGTCAATTAAGCCACATAAAGAGAGCAGTTGGATACACTCTCTTTCCTCCAACACCATTCTCCTTTATTATATAGATATATGTTTGTGTGTGTGTAAGTAAGATAAGATGTGATATTTTAACAAATAATAATTTTATGGTGTGTTTACTTGATGCATTGTAGAATGAGAATATGTTACTAAAAGTTAAAATGAAAATGAAAATGAATATGCGGACCTTCAAATCCCTCGTTTTCCCCTTCAATTTTCTCTTTCTTTCTCCTCCATTCGCACTTCTCTGTTTTTTTTTTCCTTCTCTTCTCTATGTTTCTTCCTTTTTCTTCCATTCTCATCTCTCATTCCCCTCTCATTTTCTTTTTCCTTCTCTGTCTTTGTTCTAGCTTCCTCTTTTTCCATGTTCCCCTAGGTCACTAGTATTTTCACCGGAGAGTTTTTTCCAGTGAAACACTCGGCCCCTTTTTTTCCTGTGTTTTTTTTTTTTTTTTTTTTTCGGATTTTGCATGATTTTTATTTATCATATTTGTTGATCTGTAGTTCCACTCTTTGTAGTGGTAAATTTCCAACATTTGTGTTGGTTTTATGTTTTCTGTCTTTTGCAGGAATAATAATTTTTCTTCAACATAAAAAAGATTTGAAGAAGGCGAAATGGATAGATCTGACTTTATGAGCAAAGAATGAGTTCTTTGGGGCTTTCCAGGACGTTTATACAGTTTCATATATCTATTTTGTTATGTATTAAATTAATTGTATGTTGTTGTAAAAAAATTATGTACAATGTATGTATAATGTTGGTTCACTTCTAGTTATGAGTATATGGTCACCAACGTTGCGTTAAGGCTGAGGTGGGGACATGCTGATCCCATAATTCCTCATGTACCTTAGTAGTTTTTAGGTGTAAATATGTACTTCTGCTGATTACGGGAAACACATAATACATAAATTGTTGTTACTTGTTAGGTTTCATCCTAACTTAGCTTGAGTCTTAGAATATTCTAAGTGTATATTCGAGTTTTTATGGCCGTGTAATTACATCATTGTGATGTTTTTATCTATGAATGAATTTCATCTTAAAAAAAAAATTAAGAATGAAAATCTCATTCTCACCACTCTATGAGAATGAGATTCTCATTCCCATTATTAATGGGAAATTACAAGATTACCCATAAAATAATTAAAAAACTAAATTAATAATGAATTATTATTAATTTATAAATAATAAATTTAATATTTTAATAATTAATAATTAATCAATAATTAATAATAAAATAATATTTCATATTTTAATAAAATAATGATTTAATAAAGAATAAATTATTATTTAGTAATTTAATACATTAATATTTAATAATAATTAATAATTAATAAATTAACATGTAATTATAAGGAAATTTTTATAATTTATTAACAATTCATTATGATTAATAGATAAAATAAACACATTAATGGTAACACTATTTCATTCCGATTCTGATTCTTACAGTTAAGTAAACAATTTATTCTGATTCTGATTTCATCTCATTCCGATAACGAGTACGTAATCGCACCATTAGTCTACAAAATGTCTTAGATGATTAATTTTATGTGAAAATATCACATTCGACAGTGTATCTATTTATTGAGTGCTGATAATGATATTGATGCTGAATGCTATAACCAAAGAGAGACAGAAACGGCAGTTTGAAGTGTCGTTTTCGTCTTCCTTTATTTTGAACTATTAATATTAAAATATCTAACTTTTTTTAAAATTAAAATATGCAAATATATTATTAAAATATGTTAACTCTATGAAAACTGGAAAACAAAGCCTGAAAGCCCATAATCTAACGATCAGTAGGGGTGGTAATTTGGGTCAGGATTCGTTTATTCGTTCAATTCGATTCGCTTTAAAGCGAATACAGGTTTGAAAAAATGGATTCGTTTAATAAATGGGTCAATTCGATTCGATTCGTTTATTAAACGGAACGAATACGAATTTAAGCTCATTGATTCGTTTATTCGTTTAGAATTCGTTTTATTATTTTTATTTACTAGTTCTTGTTAATTTTCAATTAAGATTCGAGAAATTATAGTTAATTATCATAGAAAAAGTAATATTTTCGATATTTGGTGAGGTATTTTTAGTAAATATATTAATTACATATTACATATGTATATATTTATGAAGAATTAATGTAAATCAAGTGTGGTAAATTATTTTATTAAATAATTCTATTGATTAAACGAATAAATGAATATTCGTATTCGATTCGTTTAATAAACGAATCGAATACGAATCTTGATATTAGGTTTCGTTTAATAAACGAATCGAATACGAATCCGTCACATTCTGATTCGATTCGTTTAGGATTCGATACAAATTCGATTCGTTGATTCGTTTTGTCACCCCTAACGAGCAGTCCTTGCTCAATATCAGTAATTCATTTGGCCTAATTAGGTTTGTTTCTTCAGAATTTTTTTTAAACCTAATTTTAATTCATCTATGATGCACATATTCTGTTGAGTGTCCTTTCGATTATTAGTTGAAAATAAACTTTTCTAATTTTAAATTCTTAATACATATTTTGTTTATAGAAATTGAGAATTTGGAAATAGAACACGAAGCTGAAGAATTGAAAAAAAGTAGAGAATCATGATTTAGTATAAAATATTGAAGATGTGGAATCCAAAAAGTATGAGCAAAATATTTGGGATGTTGTTTGATAATCATGAAGAATTATTCGCATATTACAAAGTATATGATAAATAAGAAGGATTTTCAGAGAAGCGATCTAACGATAACGATAGTATCATATCACTCATGTAATAATTTAATAATATATTATCATGTGTATTAAAATATTAAATAAATGATAATCATATCGAACATAAATACCCATTATATATGAGGAAAATTAACAAACATCTCTGATGTTTGGTAAAACTCTCATAATGTCCTAGAATTAAGCAAAACCTTTTAGATAGAGGTTTTGTTATACATCTTTTTGTTATTATTGTAAAGTATGAGGGTGATTTTACTTAGTGTTAAAATATGAATAAGATTTCGTTATTTTCACCCAATATCAAGAGGGTTTCACTCATTTTTCCATTTTATATACTTGTGGTACCACATATCACTCATACATTCGTTATACCAAAAAATAACTTCTATTTTTTTAGTTACGATATAGTACATGTACCGTGACAAAAGACGATACCTCAACTCAAGCAGTTCAATTTTAAAATCATAAGTTAATTTAAATAAGGAAAATTAATTAAATTAAAATACTTAAAAGATATCATAATTGAGTTAATAAGACTAAATCTTAAGCTAATTAATACTTAATTTTTTTATACATGTGCTTTAAAATAATATTGAAGTTTAGCCCAACACTTAAAGATAAAATTAAAATATAAAACCTAAAAATAATAGGGATAATTACGACTTTATTTTTGACTAGGACGAAGTCTGAACTTATCTTTTCCATACATTACGAAGTTGTAGATCTCCGAGTTTCTTTCCAACGTCAAAATCGAACATTGACTGAGTAAGTTACGATGAAAATACGAAGACTGTATAAATTCCGTCATTGCACATATCAAATCGGAAATGTAGATGCATGAGACTAGACTCATCTTCCGTAACTTTAATTAAATGCATGAAGACTGAATTCATTTGTTCTTGTGAATGACCTAACTTTGGCATATGGAAGAAGCCCATTCCGACCATCTTGTATCGTATCAAAAATCTTCTGCAATAGAGAATGCTTGCAAGTTGAAGCATTGAGTTGATGTGGCCTTGGAAAGGTAAAGAAATGTATCACTCTCCTTCCATTTCTTGGTAGCTTGGAGGATTCTTGTTGGGTATCCATATGGTTAATTTCATGATACTTGCTTCTCAATACTCATTCTATTTATTGAAAATTTATATAATGTTCAATGATGGTACCATATTATTCATACAACAACTCAATAATATATTGTTATACGTGTTACAATACTAAAAAACAACTAAATAAATTATGGATATGAATTTATAAAGTCTGATCCAACTAATCGGATATTATATGCTTTAGTAGTTTATGAATTGCCCTGACAATCTGGTCATCTTCCCCTTCAAGCCCATCTAAAAGACCTCTAATTATTTAAGAGAATCTCTCATTTATAAACACATATCCATGCTCTATTTTGTGTTGAGGTGATTTTTTTTTTTTGTTAATTGTAATTGATAGTTGTTAGATAAAAATTATAAATAATTAAATCTTAATCATTCATTATTATACATACACGTATAATAGAAAATTTATATTTGTGATATTACATCACTTATATGATGGTGATGCTAAACAATTACTCTTATTTATTTTGGTTTGGATAAGCATTTCTATTCACAAAAAGTCACTCATATAATTGATACTAGTATACTACCAAATAATTATTCCTTTTTATTTTTTATTTTTTAATTCCTATTTATTTTTATTGTTTCTTTGAATGCATCATGTATAAAAAAATATTTTCACGGGACGTGATTTGGTGAGGTCCTGGATTCAAAATCCAGAAAATACGTTTTCTGTAAGAGCCTGGGACAGTCGAGTGTTTTACATACTTCGCTTAAACTAGGAATCGGTGGTTTGGTGACGGGATTTCCAACGATTATAAAAAAAATCATGTATAAAATGAATTTTATTTTTATAGTAGGGGGCATAAATAATTAAGAAGATAAAGGGAGACCCTTTAGCACATAAAAACAATTAAAACAAGTGGATATCGATTACAAAACGTCAAAATTGGGAATAAGCATTTCTACTTGTCTACTTCCTCTTTAGCATCTACACAATATACAGTGATGGATTTGTAGGCCCAAAATGATTGATGCAATGAAAACAATTTTACATTTTAATATTGCCACTTGTGTATATAATTTAATTATTATTTTTGAATTTATCATCCAGAGATTTTAAATACGTCTAATTTGAAAATATTTTTAATAATTTTAAGCACTTTCAAAATAAGATTTGATGTAAAATTTACACCATTTGAGATACATATTTCTAATTCATTATTTCAAATTTATTTTTAGCCAAACCCGGAACTCGGATTATCTGTGGGGCGAGCAAAATTTAGATTCGGATCCGGATTTTTATATATGTGTGCTGTTTTTTTTTTTTTAAATATATATATATATATAAATAAAAAATAAAAAATTAAGACTACAACCTATTATATTATTACACACTGCATAGTACGGAAATGAAATATTATTACCTCAAAATTTATTTTAATTTAAGTTAAATAATCCGAATTCGGGTATTCAGAATCAGAATTCACATGGATCCAGATTAAGGTTTTATTAGAGTACAATTGATTCCGCAAGCTTAAAAATAAATACAGTTGCGGATTCGAGTCAGATTTGAATTTTGTACCACCCATAAATATGAGTATATCCAACCATTTAATGAAGTTAATTCAAGAATAAACTTCTTCCTTTACAATTAAGCAAATCCCAGTCTCTCAGATGCCAAATTACAACCTTTCATAATTTTTCAATAATAATAACTCAACATGAACTGATTTCTAAATGAATACAATCAAAATCAAAATCAAAATCATACAATAATAATACGAAACGAAGTTTTTTATTATCACCTATTTCCTGACTATTGATCCAATATTCATCACAAAATCAGCGCTCAATACTGAATCCTAATTCAAAATTTAAAATGAAAGTATGAGATCAACTAATCTCTCTAGAGATTGATATGAAGAGCCTCCTTGTCTTAGACAAGCATCCACTTTCTCCTTCAAGTACATAGCTCTCTCTCTCATTTTTTGGCCCTCACTTTCCACCATTACTCTTCTTATTGCTCTTTCAATCTCCATTCTTTCCACCTTCCCCTCTAAATGCAACCCAATTCCCCAAACATGACTAACATATCTTGCATTCAACATTTGGTCACCAAGACAAGGCTGGCAAATCATGGGCACTCCTTCACATATGCTCTCCAATGTTGAGTTCCAACCATTATGTGTCCAAAACCCACCAACAGAAGGATGAGCTAACACTTCCTGTTGAGGAGCCCATTTCACTATGTGTCCCTTTCCATGTATCATTTCCATGAACCCTTTTGGCAATGGCTCAAGCCATTCTGTTTTGCGGACTAACCCTGGTCGAACCACCCAAAGAAATGGCACCCCACTATTGGCTAATCCCCAAGCTATCTCCAAAAACTCAGTCTCATCAATAGTAGCAATGCTACCAAAGCTTATGTAAATTACTGATTTAGGCTTTTGTTTGTCTAGCCAGGAAATGGAGCTTTGGTCTTGTGATAGTAAGCTACTTGAAGAAGCTGGAAAGTACTTGTGAAATGGACCTATAGGGAAATTTGGGATTGAAATAAACTGTTGGGGTAGTTTGGTCAGTTCAATTTGTTCAAGTTCTTGAAAGGAGTTCCATATAATTCCTGAAGAGGCCTTTATCTCATTATCCATGGCTAATAACACTTTCTCAATATTTTGGGGATCTTTGGTTTGGAAAATTGGAATGTCTTTGAGCCTCAGTGGTGGAAGCTCTATCACAGGTGCTTCTAATTGGGAATCTAATAAGAGAAAAGAAAATTAAAACTATAATGTTGAGTACTTATTTATCAAAGGAAAATGATAAGGAAATCAAAGAGGATTATCAAAATGATGTCGTTTTAATTGTAAAAAAAAAAAGAAAAAGACCAAAATAATTAATATCGTTTTGATGGTAATTTTATCCTCATTTAATCTGTATTTATTCTATGTATCAATGATCTTAATCAAAAGAATATCTATTCATGTATATGAGTATATTCATTAATCAAAGAATAAATGAAATTATCATTTTTGGGTATCCCAAATTTTTTTTAAAAAAAAATCAATTTTGACATTTAAATTTACTCTCTCCCTACAATTAAGTAAAAATACACCCCTCTTGTACAAAAATATCCTTCCCTTTCATTTTATCCTAAGATTTTTTTCCCTCAATTTTTTCTTTCTAAAAAATGGTAGCATCTCGCTGCCATTTCTATGACAACGAATTACTACAATGCTTTGCTATTGTAGCAAGCTGCCATCAATTTTTTTTTTGCCTGATACTTGTAAATGAGTGATTTGACGGCGGGTTTATAACAATTAAAAAAACCATTGCAGATTAACATCATTAAAAAATTAACTCACCCAAATTTAATATTTGAAGCTTTGAAATGCCCAAAATTAGTAATTTCTGGAAAGAATAACTGCGCACCTTGTATAGGAAGGTAACCCTTTTCCCTTAAAATTGGATACGCAGAAATAGCAAGATGAGCAGAGACGCTATATGTCTGTAAAACCATTGTCCGTAACTTGAAGTCCTCAGCAACTCCATGTGTAAAATACCAGAGCGAATCTACGATTAAGCAGGCAAAAGAATCCTTCTCTTCAACATTTGACATCAAATTAGCCAAACAATTTTGGAATGGAATGATGCAGTTTACATTGAGGGCCACAATAGTACTTGAGGTATCCTCAGCGGAGGCTTCGGTTTCTGACAAGCCAGTGGAGATTGAATGGAATTCAAAATGAGGGTAGTTTCTTGAATCTGGAGATTTTATGTTGGTGTGGATTATGGTGATGGAAAATCCTTTGGAGTAGAGAATGCTTGCAAGTTGAAGCATAGGGTTTATGTGGCCTTGGAAAGGCAAAGGGAAAAGTATCACTCTCCTTCCATTTCTTGGTAGCTTGGAGGATTCTTGATGGGTTCCCATATGGTTAGTTTCATAAAGCTTTCTTCTCAATTCGCATTCTATTTATTGAAAAAAATTATATACCATTCATATAAAAACTCAATAATATCTTATCCGGCGTGAAAAAATAAAAAAAAAACAACTAAATAAATTATGGATATGGATTTATATGGTCTGGTCTAGTTAGTCGGATATTATCTGCTTTAACAATCCATAGGTTGCCGAACAACTTGAGTCTCTTGTCGTCAAGCCCATGCCTCTAACTAATTGAGAGATTCTCGTACTTATAAGTACATACTCAAACTCTATTTGGTGGTTAGATGAGTTTTCGTTATTTGTAATCAGTAGTTGTTAAATAAGAATTTATAAGTAATTAAATTTTAACTGTCCATTCTTATACATGCATGTGTGGCAGAAGATTATAAAAAGCTAAGTACAAAAATAATATCAATTGGATCCAAATTCATAAATTATAATTATAGTAAATATAACTTTGATCGCGATTTTCACACGTTACGCAAGCGCACGTATGGCTCAAGTAGTATAAAATGTATCGATCCCACGAGAACTTATTACTTATGTTATTAATTATTGAAGCTAATTTCTACAAGTATCTGTATAGGCTATATTTGGGCCAAGGGCAAAATCGTCTTTTCACCTCAAACTCAACAGTATGCAAGGCCCGAAAGTAAAAACCCAGCCCAAAGAATTCAATATTATTGGATTATGATTGAGCCATAAACTTAAAGACAAATCCTCCTTATTATACCAACCACTATTTCCCCACTTTGCCTAACACAAGGCAAATTCTCACATGCTCAAAACTTTTTATAGAGTGCTTGGGCACTTTGTAGGACTTAGGCCAGCTGCTAAAGTCACTCATCTTCATCTATAAATTGCAACACAATTCGAGGAAATGCTTCATTCAAGTCTCTACTCTCTGACTTAAGCTTTCCACTCCCTAAACACCTGTCACCGCCCTCACGGCCACCCAAAGAAGGTTAAGGTAATGATAAACCTTGCTTTCACATTTTACCCTTTTATAATTTATTTTCCACTACTGACATGAACGTCGGAGTGCCATCGGCACCCACCACACTGGTGGGTAGTATACTTCCCGCTTATACTACCTTTATTTTGCAGGATCTCTAGTGCCCTCAACCAACAAATTCTCGATTGTGGACCTCGGCCGGAATCCAGCATCCACAATATGGCGCCTATCATGGGGCCTTAGCGATTCATAGCAGGCGAAGATTTATCACTCTACAATTCCTGAAACACAATCACTCATGGCTTCAAGCAATGAGCAAACACCAGATCCAGTAACATCACAACTAGCCACGCTCCAAGAAAGATTGTAAGCTTTGGAGGAAGAGAACCTGACCATGCGAAACTCCAACATAAACCTTCAAAAATAGTTGGAGTTAATTTCATCCACATCTCAACTTCGTGACACTCCAGATCAACCCATCAATCCAGCAATCCCATCTAACCTTATAAGAGCATTTAACGAAGCAGCAGATAACAATCCACCAAGTGACACTACCCCAAGGAATCGCCCAATCGACCAAGCACAGCAAGTTGCAACTACTATAAGAAGGGAAATGATGGAGTTCAAAGAAGCAGTTATGTCCAGTCTACCAGGAGTGAGACTACCAATAAAAAAAAAACAGAGCAGAAATAATTTCTGACACTCACTTCTTAGAGATCATCACTTCTGTCGAATTGTCACGAAAGTTCA
Source organism: Zanthoxylum bungeanum (assembly GCA_019454045.1). Taxonomy (NCBI): domain Eukaryota; kingdom Viridiplantae; phylum Streptophyta; class Magnoliopsida; order Sapindales; family Rutaceae; genus Zanthoxylum; species Zanthoxylum bungeanum. Next base: position 120,227 of record SKCR01030470.1, on the reverse strand, counting down.
GTCCACCAGATATGAAACTATATGATGGAACCACCGACCCAGACGACCATGTTATCCACTACAAATACAAAATGATGCCAACTGGCTTGGCTCCTCACCAATGGGAAGCTGGAATGTGCAGAGGATTTGGAGAAACGTTGGATGACCCCTCCCTCACATGGTTCATCAACCTACCTTACAGATCCATTGAGTCGTACCAACAACTGGCAGATAAATTTGTGGAGCATTTTGCGAGTTCTTGCAAGCTCGAGAAAACAACTGATGACCTCAATGCCATCCAACAACGAAAATGGGAATCCTTACGAAGCTACATGGTACGTTTCAACAAAGAGAGGATAAAAATCTCATATCTCCATCAACCTACTGCAGTGGAAGCTTTTAGAAATGGATTACTCTCTGAAAGTGGACTCTACAAAAAAACTCACCAAATTTCGATGCTACACAATGGATCAAGTCATAGCACGAGCCCAAATTGAAATCAGGTGGGAAGAAGACAAGAGGAATAAGAGAAAAGACGATTCCTCCAAGAAGCAAAATGAAAGAATACACAATGCTCACAAACGACACAAAGAATTTGCAAGCCAGATGCATCATCATCCATCTATATGAGGAACTATCAAAGAAAAGAGCATCGACCCCTCCATAAAGATTTCGATCGACGACCTCAACCATACAAAGCCCAAGAGAGAACACCATCAAACAAATCAAGGCTCTCATACTACAATTTCACTATTTCCCTAGGAGAATTGGTCTCGGTCCTTAGAAAGATGGGAAATGAGGTGAAATCAATGAGGATATTCAAAAGGCTCGAGAAATATAATAGACACATCAATGTATGTTTTATTATTAGCAAATATTATTTATGTTGATAAATAAAATATTTATTGCATGCATGTTTAAATTAATTTAATAGTAAATTGTTTACATCAACAACGGTATAACCACGATCTTTAAAGTGGTTTTGGAAGAAAATTTTAAATTTCAGTCACATGGATGCTTCCGCGCTAACCCAAAAACCTTACAGTTATGCGTATTATAATACTAAAAAATAACTAAATAAATGATGGATATGAATTTATAAGGTCTGATCCAACTAATCAAATATTATCTGCTTTAGTAGTTCATGGATTACCCTGACAATCTGGTCATCTTCCTCTTCAATCTCATCCAAAGGACCTCTAATTATTTGAGGGAATCTCTTATTTATAAATACATGTCCATGCTCTATTTGGTGGTGAGGTAATTTTTTTCTGTTAATTGTGATCGGTGATCGATATGTGTTAAATAAGAATTTATAAGTAATTAAATCTTAACCATTAATTATTAAACATACACTTATAACAGAAAATTTATATTTGTGATATTATATAATGATTATGCTAAACAATTACTCTTATTTATTTTGGTTTGGATAAGCATTTCTATTCACAAAAAGTCACTGATATAATTGATACTAGTATACTACCAAATAATTATTCCTTTTTATTTTTTATTTTTTAATTCCTATTTATTTTTGTTGTTTCTTTGCATGCATCATGTATAAAAAAATATTTCAACGGGACTGATTTGGTGGTGTAGGGTTCAAGATCTCATCTTGAATTTCTGGATTCAAAATCCAGAAAATTTAAATTAGGAATCGGTGGTTTGACGATTCAAAAAAAAATCATGTATAAAATGAATTTTATTTTTATAGTGGGGGGCACAAATAATTAAGAAGAGAAGGGAGACCCTCTAGCACATAAAAACAATTAAAACAAGTGGATATCGATTACAAAACGTCAAAATTGGGAATAAGCATTTCTACTTGTCTACTTCCTCTTTAGCATCTACACAATACAGTGATGGATTTGTAGGCCCAAAATGATTGATGCAATGAAAACAATTTTACATTTTAATATTGCCACTTGTATATATAATTTAATTATTATTTTTGAATTTATCATCCAGACATTTTAAATAACGAACTTTGAAAATATTTTTAATATAATTTTAAACACTTTCAAAATAAGATTTGATGTAAAATTTACACCATTTGAGATACCTCTTTCTAACCCATTACTCCTAAATTTTAGAATAATATTCCTTAAAATATGTTATTTTTACTATTTGTTAACATTTAACAGAAATTTACTTGAATGAGATCAGAATATAAATGCATAATGATATAAATGATAAAAAATATTGATTCTTTGCCAAACCCGGCACTCGGATTACCTCCGGGACGAGCAAAATTTAGATTTGGATCCGGATTTTTATATATGTGTGCTTTTTTTTTTTAAAAAAAAATATATATATATTAGTATATATAAAAAAAAAAGTAAGACTACAACCTATTATATTATTACACACTGCATAGTACGGAAATAAAATATTATTACCTCAAAATTTATTTTAATTTAAGCTAAATAATCCGAATTCGGGTATTCATAATCAAAGTTCACATGGATTCAGATTAAGGTTTTATTAGAGTACATTTGATTCCGCAAGCTTAAAAATGAATATAATTACGGATTCGAGTAAGATTTGAATTTTTTACCACCCATTAATGAAGTTAATTCCAGAATAAACTTCTTCCTCTACAATTAAGCAAATCCCAGTCTCCCAGATGCCAAATTACAAACCTTTCATAATTTTTCAATAATAATAACTCAACATGAACTGATTTCTAAATGAATAGAATCAAAATAAAACTATACAATCACGTATCTTCTAACTATTGATCCAATATTCATCCCAAATTCAGCGCTCACTACTAAATCATAATTCAAAATTAAAATGAAAGTATGAGATCAGTCAATCTCTCTAGAGATTGATATGAAGAACCTCTTTGTCTTAGAGAAGCATTCACTTTCTCCTTCAAGTACATAACTCTCTCTCTCATTTTTTGGCTCTCACTTTCCACCATTACTCTTCTTATTGCTCTTTCAATCTCCCTTCTTTCCACCTTCCCCTCTAAATGCAACCCAATTCCCCAAACATGACTAACATATCTTGCATTCAACATTTGGTCACCAAGACAAGGCTGGCAAATCACGGGCAGTCCTTCACATATGCTCTCCAATGTTGAGTTCCAACCATTATGTGTCCAAAACCCACCAACAGAAGGATGAGCTAACACTTCCTGTTGAGGAGCCCATTTCATTATGTGTCTCTTTCCATGTATCATTTCCATGAACCCTTTTGGCAATGGCTCAAGCCATTTTGTTTTGCGGACTAACCCTGGTCGAACCACCCAGAGGAATGGCACCCCACTATTGGCTAGTCCCCAAGCTATCTCCAAAAACTCAGTCTCATCAACAGCAGCAATGCTACCAAAGCTTATGTAAATTACTGATTTAGGCTTTTGTTTGTCTAGCCAAGAAATGGAGCTTTGGTCTTGTGATAGTAAGCTACTTGAAGAAGCTGGAAAGTACTTGTGAAATGGACCTATAGGGAAACTTGGGATTGAAATTAACTGTTAGGGGTTGTTTGGTCAGTTCAATTTATTCAAGGTCTTGAAAGGAGTTCCATATTATTCTTGAAGAGGCCTTTATCTCAATATCCATGGCTAATATCACTTTATCAACATTTTGGGGATCTTTGGTTGGGAAAATTGGAATGTCTTTGACTCTCAGTGGTGGAAGCTCTATCACAGGTGCTTCTAATTGAGAATCTAATAAGAGAAAAGAAAATTAAAACTATAGTGACTAAAATGAGAAGGTGATTAGTACTTATTTATCAAAGGAAATTGATAAGAAAATCAAAGAGGACTATCAAAATGATGTCGTTTTAAAGATAAATAAAAAAGAATAAAATAATTAATATCGTTTTGATGGTGATTTTATTCTCATTTAATCCACATTTACTCTCTGTATCAATGCTCTTAATCAAAAGAATATTTATTCATGTCTATATATAAGCATATTCATTAATCAAAGAAGAAAGGAAATTATCATTTTTGGGTATCCCAATTTTTTTTTTAATCAGATTTTGACATTTAAATTTACTCTCTCTCTACAAATAAGTAAATACATGTAACATTCCTTTTGTACAAAAATATCATTCCCTTTCATTTTATCCTAAGATTTTTTTCCTTCAAATTTTTTCTTTCTAAAAAATGGTAGCATCTCGCTGCCATTTCCATGACAACGAATTACTATTATGCTTTGTTATTGTAGCAAGCTGCCATCAATTTTTTTTTCACCTAATGTTTTTTAGATGTATCGGATGATTTAGTGGCAGATTTCTAATACATATTTTGTTTATAGAAATTGAGAATTTGGAAGTAGAACACGAAGCTGAAGAATTGAAAAAAAAAAAGTAGAGAATAATGATTTAGTAGAAAATATTGAAGATGTGGAATCCAAAAAGTATGAGCAAATATTTGGGATGTTGTTTGATAATCATGAAGAAATGTTCGCATATTACAAAGCATATGACAAATAAGAAGGATTTCCAGTGAAACGATAAGAAATGCAATAATGGTATCATATCACTCGTGTAATAATTTAATAATGTTATTCTGCGTGTTACAATAATAAAAAATAATTAAATAAATTATGGATGTGAATTTATAAAGTCTGATCCAACTAATCAGATATTATATGCTTTAGTAATCCATGGATTGGCTTGATACTATGGCCATCTTTCCTTTCAAGTCCATCCAAAAGTCCTCTAATTATTTGAGGGAATCCCTCATTTATAAACACATGTTCATGCTCTATTTGGTGCTGATGTGAATTTTTTTTGTTAATTGTGATTGATGGCTGTTAGACAAGAATTTATAAGTAATTAAATTTTAACTATTTATTATTATACATATATGTATAACAGAAAATGTGTATCGATGATATTACATTACTCATATAATCGTGATGTTAACCAAAAAGTCACTCTTATAATTGATTCTAGTATACTACCAAATAATTATTCCTATTTATTTTTGTTGTTTCTTTGCATGCATCATGTATAAATTGAATTTTATTTTTATTGTGGGGATGCAAATAATTAAGAAGATAGGGGAGACACTCAAATAATGTAACACATAAAAACAATTAAAACAACTGGATATCATCGATTACAAAAAGTCAAAATTGGGAATAAGCATTTCTAAAAAAAATAAAAAAAAATCTACCCAATATTGGTGGTATAAGGTTCAAGATCTTACTTTGAAATTATGGGTTCGAATTTATGAACGGTGTGTTTCTTGTAAGAGTTGGGGTCCATTGGTTTTACCTAAACCGCTTAAGTTTGGAATGAGTAATTTAACGACGGGTTTCTAACGATATAAAAAATAAAAAAATCTACACAATACTGTGATGGATTGTAGGCCCAGAATGATTGATGCATGAGAAGAATTTTACACTTGTGTATATAAGCTGCATCATAAAAATACGTAGAATTTGAAAGTATTTTTAATATAATTTTAATCACTTTCAAAATAAAATTTGATGTAAAATTTACATCATTTGAGATGCCTCTTTCTAACCCATTATTCCAAATTTTATTCTAAAAAATATTCCATAAAATATTTTATTTTTACTATTTGTTGACATTTAACAGAAATTTACTTGAATGACATCAGAATATAAATGCATAATGATATAAATGATATAAAATATCGATTCTTAGCCAAACCTGACACTCGGATTACCTATGGGACGAGCAAAATTTAGATTCAGATCCGGATTTCTATATATATGTGCTGTTTTTTTTTTAATATATATAAATAAAAATAAAAAATTAAGACTACAACCTATTATATTATTACACACCGCATGGTACGGAAATAAAATATTATTACCTCAAAAATTATTTTAATTTAAACCAAATAATCTGAATTCGGGTATTCAAAATTAGAATTCACATGAATCCATATTAAGGTTTTATTAGAGTACATTTGATTCCTCAAGCTTAAAAATGAATATAATTACGGATTCGAGCCAAATTTGAATTTTTTACCACCCATAAATATGAATATATCAACCCATTAATGAAGTTAATTCCAGAATAAACTTCTTCGTTTACAATTAAGCAAATCACAATCTCACAAATACCAAATTACAACCTTTCATAATTTTTCAATAATAATAACTCAACATGAACTGAATCCTAATTCAAAATTTAAAATGAAAGTATGAGATCAACTAATCTCTCTAGAGATTGATATGAAGAGCCTCCTTGTCTTAGAGAAGCATCCAATTTCTCCTTCAAGTGCAAAGCTCTCTCCCTCATTTTTTGGCTCTCACTTTCCACCATTACTCTTCTTATTGCTCTTTCAATCTCCATTCTTTCCACCTTCCCCTCTAAATGCAACCCAATTCCCCAAACATGACTAACATATCTTGCATTCAACATTTGGTCAGCAAGACAAGGCTGGCAAATCATGGGCACTCCTTCACATATGCTCTCCAATGTTGAGTTCCAACCATTATGTGTCCAAAACCCACCAACAGAAGGATGAGCTAACACTTCCTGTTGAGGAGCCCATTTCACTATGTGTCCCTTTCCATGTATCATTTCCATGAACCCTTTTGGCAATGGCTCAAGCCATTCTGTTTTGCGGACTAACCCTGGTCGAACCACCCAGAGAAATGGCACCCCACTATTGGCTAGTCCCCAAGCTATCTCCAAAAACTCAGTCTCATCAATAGCAGCAACGCTACCAAAGCTTATGTAAATTACTGATTTAGGCTTTTGTTTGTCTAGCCAGGAAATGGAGCTTTGGTCTTGTGACAGTAAGCTACTTGAAGAAGCTGGAAAGTACTTGTGAAATGGACCTATAGGGAAATTTGGGATTGAAATTAACTGTTGGGGTAGTTTGGTCAGTTCAGTTTGTTCAAGTTCTTGAAAGGAGTTCCATATTATTCCTGAAGAGGCCTTTATCTCAATATCCATGGCTACTATCACTTTATCAACATTTTGGGGATCTTTGGTTGGGAAAATTGGAATGTCTTTGACTCTCAGTGGTGGAAGCTCTATCACAGGTACTTCTAATTGAGAATCTAATAAGAGAAAATAAAATTAAAACTATAGTGACTAAAATGAGAAGGTGAGTACTTATTTATCAAAGGAAATTGATAAGGAAATCAAAGAGGATTATCAAAATAAAAAATATCAAAATAATTAATATTATTTTAATGGTAATTTTATCCTCATTTAATCCGCATTTACTCTATGTATCAATACTCTTAATCTAAAGAATATTCATTCATGTATACAAGTATATTCATAAATCAAAGAAGAAAGGATATTATCATTTTTGGATATCCCAATTTTTTTTAAATCAAATTTTGACATTTAAATTTACTCTCTCTCTCTACAAACAAGTAAATACATCCCTCTTGTACAAAAATATCCTTCCCTATCATTTTATCCTAAGATTTTTTTTCCCACAAATTTTTTCTTTCTAAAAAATGGTAGCATCTCGCTGCCATTTCCATGACAACGAATTACTACTATGCTTTGCTATTGTAGCAAGCTGTTAGCAACTTTTTTTTACGATTCCTTACTGCTTAAACGCGGAAATAGTGATTTGGCGGCAGATTTTTAACAATTAAAAAAAATAATAAAAAAAAACCATTGCAAATTAATAATTTCTGGAAAGAATAACTGCGCACCTTGTATAGGAAGGTAACCCTTTTCCCTTAAAATTGGATACGCAGCAAAAGCAAGATAAGCAGAGACGCTATAGGTCTGTAAAGCCATTGTCCGTAACTTGAAGTCCTCAGCAACACCATGTGTAAAATACCAGAGCGGATCCACAATTAAGCAGGCAAAAGAATCCTTCTCTTCAACATTTGACATCAAATTAGCCAAGCAATTTCGGAATGGAATGATGCAATTTACATTGAGGGCCACAATAGTACTTGAGGTATCCTCAGCGGAGGCTTCGGTTTCTGACAAGCCAGTGGAGATTGAATGGAATTCGAAATGAGGGTAGTTTCTTGAATCTGGAGATTTTATGTTGGTGTGGATTATGGTGATGGAAAATCCTTTGGAGTAGAGAATGCTTGCAAGTTGAAGCATTGGGTTTATGTGGCCTTGGAAAGGCAAAGGGAAAAGTATCACTCTCCTTCCATTTCTTGGTAGCATGATGGAGGATTCTTGATGGGTTCCCATTATGGTTAGTTTCATGATGCTTGCTTCTCAATTCTCATTCTATTTATGGAAAAAAATTATATATTATGGTATCACGTCATTTATACAACTCAATAATATTTTATCATGTGTGGAAAATAATAAAAAAATAACTAAATAAATTATGGATATGAATTTATAAGGTCTGGTCTAATTAGTCGGATATTTTCAGCTTTAACAATCCATAAGTTGGCCTAACAACCTGAGCCTCTTGTCGTCAACCTGAGTCTGAAGTAGCCGGATATTTTACCTGCTCGGTTTAAATTTTGATCGAGTGGTTTAGCGGTATTTTTTTCCAATCATGTAGAAAATGAATTTTATTTTTATTGTGGGGGAACGAATTATTAAGAAGATAGGGGAGACACTCAAATATTGTAGCACTTAAAAACAAATAAAACAACTGGATATCGATTACAAAAAGTCGAAAATGTGGAAAAAGGCATGGGCGTTTCTACTTATCCACTTCCTCTTTAGCATCTACCCGAGATAGATAAATGTTTATTTTGCATAAATAATAAATTTGATTGTAGGTTCAAAATAATCGATGGGTACTCGCAGGTTTGATAATTTATTTTTATATATGGTTGTGGGTTTGATAATGAAAATTAAAACTCGAACTGAATTTAATAATTTAATTACATATGCGGGTGCAAATTTAGTAACGACAAACCCGCATAAGGTGTAATATTAGAGCAAAACCCTGCACCAAACTCGGTTGGGATGCCCTAACCCCTAAGAACCATAAATATAATATTTGCCTAAAACAAACGCTACAAAGGGAATCCGTGGCTTCGGGCACTCACGTAAACTTCAACACAAGATAAAAACTTACCTTAAACAAAATAATAAATAATAATAATAATAATAAATAACAGCAACCAAGAGCCACAAATAATTTTTAGTCTATGAAAATAAAAGCCTTGGCTAGTAAAAGATTTTGGAAAGAAAATGCTGAAACAGATTTCATTCACGGAGATCAAAGATTGCTGAAAGAGAGACGCTTATAGGATTGTGGTTGGAACGTGGAAGTATTGTTTTAAAAATAGATTTGTTGATTTAAAAAGTTAAATCATTCATTAGTTTGATCAGTTGAATCGATAAAATCAGATGATGTTATATATAGTATAAAAAATATTAAATATTAAATTTTTTGTTTAAAAAAAAAAAGAATCAATCTGCTCCGGTTCATCGATTTTGACTGATTTTAACAGTTTTTTTAAAAATCTGATTTTTAATGTTTAATCGGACTAGACTCACGGTTGGTTTCCAATTCGATCGGGTCAAAAAAATATACCCGTCACCCGTGAAAATATTTTTCAAGTTGGACTTTTGCATTTGGTTAATGGAATATGATGACTAGAGTGATGAAAGTTTTGTAAGTAAAGCTTGCAATTTCTTTTTGAAGATGATTTTCTGAAAGAAATGCTTTCATAGATAACGTGTGTAGTGATTTTAACTTTCAAGTATTTATTTGAAAGTGTTAAATGTTAATAAGATTTGACTGCTTGTTCCTAATAAGAGATTACCGAACAGCAGTGGAATTATAATTATAACCAAATATAATAATTAAAATCGAATACATAATAAATTAAAAATGATTGAAACAGGCAATAGCAATTGACAACAGTAGAAAGAAGTTCCGAGTCATCTTAAAACATTTTCGTAGCATTCTAGCGGTGTTTATGATCGTACAAATTACTGTTTTCCAGGATGAAAATGAATTTTGGTAATTTCGGAGTACTTCCAAATTATGGGGACAATGAACGTAATCGGTGTCTGAAATTGATTGGAACCCAGATCAGGAAGAAAACGAAATTGGAAAACCGAGAGCAATAAAACTGAACAAATCCGAAAATAAGAATAACTGTTGAAATTTACGGGCCTAACTCAACTCAAAAGTCAGCTTGAGAGTTGAGGGTTGCCCAATGTTTATATTTTGAGTTTAATTGTTTATCTCAGCCGATGTGAAATATTTTCCTCAACACTCCCCCTCACGTGCAAACCGGTCTTTTGTCTGGTTCATGTCACGTGGACAGGTAGTGTGGGCCCACCCGTGCATGAGTGTGGCTCTGATACCATGTTGAAATTTGTGGGCCTAACTCAACCCAAAAGCCAGCTTGAGAGTTGAGGATTGTCCAATGTTTATATTTTGAGTTTAATTGTTTATCTCAGCCGATATGTAATATTTTCCTCAATAGTAACGCTGTGTAGAAAATAGCTTTTTATCAATGTGAAAAGCTCTCCAACTTCATAACAATGGGCATGATTAATTGGAATTAACATGAGTAATAAATCAATAATTCATTAGCTTAAAAGTAGGTTGTATCATTACAACAACTGAAAAGTCATCAAAATTAAATGAAAATTTGACAAAACTAAGGCTAACCCGCGAGCCTAGTTCGATTCGGTAATATTTGTGTATGTAGGATATGTGAACGCATACAAGCTTAGTTACTAAAGCGATATGGGATAAATTTATTTTCCTTTAATTTCCTTTCTCCATATGTGCATTTTGTGAGACAAATTATTATTCACCCGATCATCATTTTAAGCGTATGAATATATCATTTCGAAGTATTCAAAGAGGAGAACCCGAATCACTCATGATCTTTTCATTCCCATAAGTGGGTCCCATTTAAAATTGTACTATAAAATTAGAAAAATGTAAAATTTTCCAAACATTTCCAACAATTAAAATTATATTTAAAGAATTTTCTCAAAGTTCAAATTATATGAATTTTTTTAATAAAATATTTAAAAATGTTAGTTAAGTGTCACTCATAAAATGAGGTTCGGGGGGCGTTGCAGTAACTCATGTTATTGGTGTGCTTCTAGTGCCACATGGCACAATCGCGACCATTGGGTCGCGATCCAACGATCACAGTTTTAGAGAAAAAATCATTTTTTTTAGATTGCTACTTAGCACGCGAGTCATCGTGCGAGAGGAGCTGTAGTAAAATCATTATTGGAGCCCCCTCGATTCCATAAAATAATCATTAGTATTTTTTCGATTTAATTTTTTTAAAAAATAAATTTAAGGAAAATCTAAGTCTTTCCCTTATATATATATTTTTTATTATTATATAATTACAAAAAAAAAAAATAAAATCCAAACGCTCTTAACAGTTCTATAGAGACTAACATTCGCTTTGAGGATCACCATTGATTGGGCCCGTAAGGGATGAGAAAAAGGCTCAATGGTTGATATAATCATGCCTGAAGGCCGTGATAACTAGATTCGAATACTGTGAGAAATAAGTCTAAAAACTAATAATTATATGAATTTTTTATTCACTCAAGCTACTGTGAGAAATTGAACACAACACCTACTTTATAAAATAAAATGCCTTGACTAAGGTAGTGTTTTTTCATCTTAAATCTGAATAGGACGTAATGTAAATATCTGAATGATATGTTTGTTTTGGTTTTTTCAATGTTTAAATATAAATGATATCTTGTTTGTTTCAAAAATTAAAACATCTGAAATATAGTAATTTCACATTTATATCATTGTAAGGGTTATATACAATTATTAAAAATTTTAAACATATGAAAAATACAATTAAAATCAAATATAAAATAAGGTCATCATTAATTTTAAATAACATATTAAGAATATTATTACATTACTCCAAATACAAAAGTTAAAAAAATTATTATAATAATTAAAAATTTTAAAATATAAATCAAATCAATTATATCCTTGAAACAGTTAGCTCACAAGGTGATCTCGCAGCTATTGCATGAAGACTTGATATGATGGTCCAAAAAAAGTACTTGCATTTATTGTTCGATTCATATTTGCAATGTTGTTTTCCAACTCAATTTTTTCATTGTCATACTCTGAAATAATGCATCAGCATTTGATAATTTTTTAAGAAAATTATGTATCACAATACATGCGATAAATTCATTATTCACCTAAATGAGATAAAGATTAATAAATTACTTTATTTGAATAAGATCGGTCCAATTTTGCTCTATCAACTCCAATATTTGTAGCTATCTATAATCAAACCAGATGATTTATATAAATTAAACCACTATTACTAATAAATATATGAACTAGCATGCGGCAACAAGAATACAAGTCTACTCATATGTTTATGTCTTATAATCAGACATAAGTTGAAAAAACAAACAAAGATTTTTAAAAAAAAAATCTGAAACCGTACAAATTTTAGATTTCAATTATTTAACAAACAAACCCTAAATATTTTATAAAATATAAATGTCTTGCTCAAGTATTTTCAATTAAAGAACTCTTGCATTATTTTAATAATTTAATAAGCTTATCAAAATGTATCACTCATGTCAATAAAACATTCACCCATCATGACAGTAGAGTTAGAATCTAACATGCTTAAATTTTCAAATTATGCCGAATAAATCCTGAATTATGTGTCCCCAATGGGTATGGTTTGGTGATGTTATGATTCATGGTCTCATCGTGAGGTCTTGAGTTCGAATTTAGGCAAGGCGTTTATTGTAAGAACCTGTGACAGGACAGCCGAGAATTTTACCTATTTCATTTAAACCCGAAAAAGATGGTTTGGCGACATGATTTCCAACGATTAAAAAAAAAAAAAAAAACTATACCATGATTTTATAAATTGCTCATGAGACCTTATAGATATGTTGTAATTCTATAGATTTAGACTTTTTGAAGATTTGATTCTGCTAAATATAATGTCCGTAACTTTTACTATAATATTTAAAATAAAAATTATCATAAAGTACATGCTCTCAATACTAAAAGAGGGCTACTACTCCCACCCCAAAATTCAACATTCTCTCACTCCTACTTAAAATGTCGAAATTGGCCCCTCTCTTTTATAAAAATTCACTCATCCAATATACACACACTTATTTAACACTACTTTTATATATATATATTAATTTAACACAACTTACAATTTTTTTTATTAATTAATTTTGTTAATTTTGTTAATTTTGTTAATTTTTTAAAATTTATATTTTTTTGTTCTTTATATATCTAATCTTTTTTATTTGTTTAATAAATATTACAAATTTCATATTTATTATTAATTATTTTGTGTTCATTTATTCATTTAATTTTTGTGATTCTTTTTTAATTTATTCAACACTACTTATGTATTATAAAAATATTCTCATGTATATTAGAGAAATATATATTTAAAAAAGAGTACAAATAACAACATAAAAAATTACACTTAAAAATATAAAAACACAAATTCTAATCTATGTTACCTCCAAAGTCTCATCCTAACGCACTTGGTGAGATACCCAATACTTTGTACCATAATTGATTACGAATCCTATAACGAGTTGCTCATTCTTTAGCTTCGTATGATGAATGTTCACACCACCACATTGGGATGGGTGGTACAAGGTAATGAGGGTGTAAGAAAACTTGCACAAAATGTCTACCAACATGAGCAATAGCTATTTCTTGACGCTCATGCTCTGGAACTGCAGGGGACCATAATGGCAAGTGAGTAAAACAACTCCAAACATTTTCAGCAAATGTACGCAGTACAAGATTATACATCGATGCGATGACAATTCCTAAACTCATTGAGTCCATCCAATGTACCTCTAGTGCCGGCGACTGGAAGAAATGCAATAAATGTAATATTTTGTCTGCCCATCCGTTTGATGGATAAAGTCGATCATATAAATCCTTATTTTGTTGAATCTCTTCAATAAGATCGCATCGTATCTGACCCCAACCATCTTCGACATACCCGATTAGTGCAGCTATTGCTCTAAATCCACAATGGCGATCAGCTTGAACATCAATAGTGTGGGAAATATAACATTGATATGCCGCATGTAATTTCTTAATATATGTATCACAGATCGGTTGAACTTGAGACTGATCATGGGTTGATCGCCTCCCACGACCCCATTTCCCTAGAGTCGTTACAGTTGGTTGAGTGACTCTTGATCCTGAAGTGGATGCATATCCAAAAGAAGGTATGCGGCATCTGCTTTGCTCATCTCTGCATGTAGGTCGACCTCTATGTTCAGTGTTGTACGAAGGGACTCGAATTGTGCTTTGAGATGGATCTGCCATATCGAGAATTTTTTCTATCATATGCTCACGCATACATGGATCCATCCCATCTAATATTTCAACAACGTTCGATATCCTATTAGGTGGTGTTGCATCGTAATTGAACTCGTGTACGTGCATAAATAACCTCTTCCAATGTGCGGCAACACTTTGTATCGGAATTAGACTGGAAAGATGAAGGTAATATGCAATATCATGAACGCATGAAAATCCGTATACCTTTTTAAATGAACAGTTGCACATGCCGACTAGTTGGTGAGATGCTTCTTCAACACATTTGAACTGATCATAAATGTACTTCATCGCTTCCAATGAAATCTGACACCATATTTGATTAAAAATCTCCTCACATTTGAACATGTTTCTATGCCTTTAATGAGTCTCAAATCATGATCTGAAATAAATACTGATGGCAACGAGGCCCCATTTTTCAACCATCCATTTTTTCATTATTGATAATGCCCATGTTAGTTGCTCTGCCGTCTCATTACTAAGATATGCGAACATAAGTGAGTAAGTTCGCATTGTGGATGTGATACCAACAACTTCCAATAGCGGTATCTGATACTCGTTGGTCTTGTATGTGACATTAATGATCAATACAGACGAAAAATTAACGGATAGCTCTAGGCTTTTAGGATGGACCCAAAGAATATCTGTAATTTCATTGGTGTATGGATTTGTAAGGTAATCATAAAAGTAATTTTTCTTAATCAGTTGATCCAAAACATATTGAATAGAAGTTAGACCACCCCGTTTAGCTTCTTTATAGATGGAAATAGCATTGTAAATGCTTCTGATTCCCGTACTATTTGACGGGTCTCTTTCTTTTAAAATACTAAGAATTTCACGAGGTGCGGTGCTGCTGGCCATGTCGAGCACAAATGGTTTCTCTAAAGGTTTTAGCCTAGACGCACTCATGACCATCAAGATATTCTGCTACTTTATGATTATGGAAACCACATGTAACCTTTAATCCCCACATAACACCGTCGGGAGGTATTGGTATACTTCGCATCTCAAATGGACATTCACATTTTCTTGTCCCACTATTCGTTACTATGGATTGACCTTCAACAAAATGTCGTGGCGGTCTGTATTTTCCTCCTCTTTCACACATAAGATGACACTTTAGCATTTTGCCGCCTTTTAAATTAGCAGAATTTTTAATCACTACCACAATATTATTTTTTAGACCAACTCTTTTCGCCTAATTTATCATATCTTATCTACTTTCAAATATCTACATAAAAAATATAACGAAAATGTATAAATAATAAATATGCATAATTTCTCTACTTTAAAAAAAATAACGAATATACATAATACAACGATAATAACTAACCTGGTCTGTAGTAAATTCAGTTGTATAATCGCGACTATTGTTGGAGATGTTTTCCCCACTTAGAACATCATTTTCACATGACCAACTATCTGAAAATGAGCCCAAGTTATAGCTATCCATAATATTTTACTAAGATGATAACTCTATTATAAGAAGAGAAAATGAAATGCTGAAGGAGAATGAGTAAATGAGATGAAAGAGACTCAAATGATAATACCTTCAAACTTACAAACTACCTCTTTATATAAGAAGTAAAAAAAAATAAAACAAATAACTTTTAATAAAGCAAAAGTATATATGGATACTGACTTACGAAATTAAATAAGACAAACAACTTTTAATAAAGAAAATATAAAATCAGAATCAGAATCTACACTACTTTTAATAAAGTATTTTTTTTAATAAAGTAAAAGTAGATATGGATACTGACTCACGAAATTAAATAAGACAAACAACTTTTAATAAAGTAAAAATAAAATCAGAATCAGAATCAAATAGACTATGTCAAAATTTATTTTATAAACTGATTTTTTTGATAAAATTATATTTTTTTATACATAAATATTGTTAATTAAATTAAAAAATAATCAAAAAATTAAATTAATAAATACTAAATTTGTAATATTTATTAAACAAATAAAAAATAGACAAAAATGCAAAACTGACCAATTTTGAAATACTTTTACCTAAATTTCTAACATAATGCAGGTTAAAAATTGTCATAAATTCAGTTTTTTTTTTTATAAATAATTTTCTGATTTGACCGAGCAAATTTTTTTACTTTGAAGTTATGTTATGGCGCATAACTATATGGTAGAGCGCATATATACATATGTCAGGGGGAAGGAAATTTTTGACTCACATGGGGGTAAATTTGAAATTTACGGGAAGACAAGAGGGGGGGCGCATGTCAGGGGGTGGGAGTAGTAGTTTTCATACTAAAAAGCTATGAAACAAATCCGACAATAAAAAAAAAAAAATAATAATAATAATATGAGGTATCAAATGAGTATTATTATAATATTTTTAAGGTTATATTTGATATTGTAATTAAAAAAATATGGTAAAAATTTAAGATTTATAAACAGTATTTTTTAATTTTGATATATGCTAAAAAAAAGTAATTACGATGAATTTTTCTAATATTCTAATAGTAGATAAAAAGTAAAAATTTTAATTTTTGCAAAACACAATTTTTTTTAAAAATCACTATTAATAATCATAATTTTTTTTTATCATTAACCAAACATTTAAAAAATCATATTTTGATTAAAACATAATTTTATTATCTCACAGTCCAAACAATAATCATACATCCATATATTTTTGTCACCTCTTGTGTGGTGTAGACATGTCACTTTAAAACTCTAGAATATTTGGTGTAATTAATAAGTTGATGAACTTAATCTAATGAATATATTTTTCAATTTATAGGTAAATGAACTTGATCTATCATTATTTATAAGCGGTGAATGAACTTGATTAAATAAACATATTTTTTTTTCTAAATTAATGAATTTGATCTAATGAATGTATATGAGGTGAATGAATGTGATATAATGAATGTATTTGTCATTTCTAGGTAATGAATTTGCTATTATAATTATGGGTGAGCAAAACCGGTTTCGGTTCTGGTTCCGCATAGAACCAGAACCTACTCAGAAAAAATCGGTTACTAACTAAGTGAAACAGGAAACTACACAATTAAATAATGTACCTTATTATCCGGTTCCAATTTAGTTCCGGTCCGGTTCTGAATTACCATATTTTAATGAAAACTACATTTCGATACGAGTCTGTAGGAAAAAACGGGTACCAAATCGGAGTCCGGAAGCTCAAGAACGAAGACAATGAAATTTTAGTATTCATCAGCCCTCGGTGTTGTGACGCGGAAGTTGGGAGTCACGTCGCTCCCCTACAGTTCGAGGCAACTACATGAGCTGAACGTCCCGGCGTCGCGACACGCAAGGGTTAGCGTCACGACGCTCGAATGTCTGATGCTCAGTGTCGCGACGCTAGAAGTCCGGTGTCGCGACCTCCTCTGGGCAGAAATCGGTTCTATATTCGGTTCCCGAAACAGGTTATATGGTCCGGTTCTGGTTCCAACCAGTTTGGAACCGGAATCAAACCTGTTAAAATTGATTCCTTCATTTTTTGAACCGGAACCGGACCTGTTACAACTGGTTCCGGTTCCGAATCCGGAAAATCGGTCTGGTTCCAACCGGTTCCAGGTAGAACCGAAACCGATGTCACCCCTAATTATAATTAGTGAATTGAGTTCAATGTAATGAATTTGTTATTCTTATCACTATAAATATATACATATAACCTTATATTTTGTCGATAAATCTACTAAAATGACACATGTTATATAAGCATGTTAAAGATCTAAAATTGACTAGAATGCAAGAAACTATGAAGCCATATCATCGTTTGTGGGACAATTAAAATTTGAAATATTGAAAGACTTATATAAATGCATCATGTAATTTTTAAGGCCTAGCCCATATTTGACGAATAAGATTTTCTGTTAAAATCCTATTTTATGTTTTCTTGTTTTATGTTTTTTTTTTATTAAGACATTACGCTTTTCTTTAGTGTTTATTTTATTCTTTCATTTACTTCTAATGATTTACATAATATTTATATCATGTATATATTACCTTAAAATATATTATTTACTTATAATGTTTATTTTCTACGATTGGAGTAACACGTAGATACTCATCTAGTACTATTTAAAACATAAGTCATTCGAAGAAAACAAGATTAAAGAAAGATGAAATGCCACCCACTTTGCCACTTGCTGATTGGGTAAGATCCCAATTTCCAATCGAAACTAGCCCATTGGGCCTATAGCCCATTATAGATTCTGCGGGTAAGGCCCACCAACTACAAACAAAATCTTACCATATATCTTATTTGCTAGAGCCAATTAAACGTCGCCGTATCTTAACGCCTTATTCTGCCGTCCAAGTTAGACCATCTCTTTAACAGAAACCGTTATCATCCCTTTCTTCGTCCGTCAATCTCTCTCTCTCTCTCTAGCTTGCGTATTGGAAAGACGAGGAATTGCCAAGAGATAAAAGATCTCTGTATTTTTTTTTTTGGGTGGATTTTAAGCCAAACCCTTTAAAGGTAACCTCTCAAAATACTTCTTGTATTTGTCAAACTTTAATTTGTTATTAGATTTTTCCTTCGTTTTTTAAATTATATAGGGTAACTTTGTCACTGTTTATTTCACCATTAGCCATAGGAAAAAGTAATAAATCTTGGATTTTGAACACTGTATTAATCATAGAGTGGTTGATGTATTCATTGTGAAGTTAAAGATTTTAACTTCTTTGAGGAAGTTTGGTGTTTGGTGATTGTAACAAAGTTGATTAGAGTTATGTGAGTGTCTTTGTAGAGCTTTGGTGGGATTGGATATTTGATTTTAACACCAAAATAGAAATACCCAATTTGTTTATAAGGTTTAAAATGGGGGAAGATTTGCTTACAAGTTTGTCTATGGAGAATCACCACCCATCGACCCTTTTATCCATGGATTCAAGCGGGATATCGCATGAGGAACTGGACCGAGAGATTAATCGATCGCTGATTCTCTCTAGACCGCCTGATATTAACCTTCCGTTATCCTCGGAGCATAGCTCTCCACCACCGTCGTGGACTACAGACCCGTTTGATATTCTAGATGTTACCCTTGGACCTCAAGTTAATGAGCCTGATACTTTGCTCAATGCATCTAAGTCTGTACGCAAATGTGCCAAGAGATTGGACAGTGTATGGGGTGCTTGGTTTTTCTTTACTTATTATTTTAAGCCTGTGTTGAATGAGAAATCCAAATGCAAGGCGATGAGGGACAGTAATGGGGTGTTAGAGTTTGATAAGACGGATCTTGATCTTGAGGTGTTCTTGGTTCAGCATGATATGGAGAACATGTACATGTGGATTTTTAAGGAAAGGCCTGAGAATGCTCTAGGTAAGATGCAGCTGAGAAGTTACATGAACGGGCACTCGCGCCAGGGAGAGCGTCCATTTCCATTTAGTGCCGAGAAGGGGTTTGTCCGATCTCACAGAATGCAGCGGAAGCAGTATAGAGGTCTTTCAAATCCGCAATGTGTGCATGGGATTGAGGTTGTGCCATCACCAAGTCTCAAGGGTGTTGACGAGGAAGAGCAAAAGAGGTGGATGGAACTTACGGGTAGAGATCTTAACTTCTCAGTCCCACCTGAGGCAAGTGAATTTTCTTCATGGAGGAACCTGCCCAATACAGAGTTTGAGCTTGACAGATCTCTTCCTCCTTTAAAGATTAACTCAAATTCTCATCCAAAAAAATTGCTCAATGGGTCTGGTTTGAATTTGTCAACACAGCCTCTGAACCATTCAAATGGTGGTGGAATAGATCTTTCACATGTTTGCAATAAGCGAAAGAAGGATTTGTTTCTACACGGGAATGATGAAGATTGTTGTTTACTCAATAATCAGCATAATGATAGAGTTCAGGATACAGAAATGCACCCCATTGAACCTCCCTGGGTAAACGGGTTTACTGGGGTAATGAGGAATGTTTACGGGCCAGTTACAGCTGCGAAAACCATCTATGAGGATGAACAAGGATACCTTATAATTATCAGTTTGCCTTTTGCTGATCTTAAAAGGGTGAAAGTTACTTGGTGGAATAATCTCACCCATGGTGTTGTAAAGATATCATCTGTGAGCACAGCCTGTATGCCGTATATCAAGAGAAATGATAGAACATTCAGGCTAACTGATCCATCCCCTGAGCACTGTCCTCCTGGAGAGTTCATAAGAGAAATCCCTCTACCAACTCGGATTCCAGATGATGCCAAGCTAGAAGCATATGGTGATGAAACAGGAACTGGTCTTGAAATCATGGTACCTAAGCATCGTGTGGGTCCAGAAGAACATGAGGTTCGTGTTTGCCTTCGTCATCACCTTAGTGCAAACGAGCTACTTTTGTCTTGACAGAGGCTTTTACTCTAGAAATGTAAGAGTAGCTGTTACCATCAATTGTCATTATTTTGTATCAAAGAAAGGAAAAATTTAAGATTATGCAATAAAAGCTTCTTCTTTTGCCCTATAATTTTGCTTTCTATTCCAACTTTTGATTCTTAACCGATTGTCTGTTGTTCATTTTCATGCTCTTGAAAAGCTCTGTTTTGGGTTTGCTTCTGTGCTTTCCTGGTCAGAAGGTTCTTGGGGTAAGTTTTTCACTTTTCAGGACAATAGTCACCTCATTGCTAGTGTAGTCAATTTGTAAGAAAAGTGAAATTGAACGGAAAAATTAGGACAATGCAATCCAAATTCAAAACATGACCATTTCATACAAGTTACAAAAACACAAGCAAAATCCAACCGGTATTACATACAACAAAAGCAAGAAAATGCAAAAAAAAAAAAGAAAAAAAAAAGACCACATTCATCAACTCCAGCTTCAACTTGATACACCCCCAACCAAAACTAAGCATCAATCCTTCCTCCTACTTAATCCACCTCCTCGATTTTGGGGCCAGCACCACTTCCTGCACCGGCGGAAGGACCATCCTCGTCCATGGTTGCACCAGCATCACCGCCAACTCCCTGGTACATCTTCGCAATGATTGGGTTGCAAATGCCCTCCAGCTCTTTCATCTTATCTTCAAATTCATCTGCCTCAGCAAGCTGGTTCCCATCAAGCCACTGGATGGCCTGCTCAATGGCATCTTCAATTTTCTGCTTATCAGCAGCAGGAAGCTTTGAACTGATCTTCTCATCCTTGATTGTGTTTCTCATGTTGTAAGCATAATTCTCAAGACCATTCTTAGCGTCCACCTTCTTCTTGTGTTCCTCATCCTCAGCCTTGTATTTTTCTGCTTCTTGTACCATCTTCTCGATCTCCTCCTTCGAGAGTCTGCCCTTGTCATTTGTGATGGTAATCTTATTCTTCTGTCCGGTAGTTTTGTCCTCGGCAGAGACATTCAAGATACCATTAGCATCAATATCAAAGCACACATTAATCTGGGGAACTCCCCGAGGAGCAGGCGGAATGCCAGATAGCTCAAACTTGCCAAGCAAGTTGTTATCACGGGTTCTTGTACGTTCACCCTCGTAGACCTGGATCAACACACCCGGCTGATTGTCGGAGTAAGTAGAGAACACCTGTTCCTTCTTGGTAGGAATGGTGGTGTTCCTTGGGATCAAAACAGTCATGACTCCACCAGCAGTCTCCAATCCCAGTGATAGAGGCGTGACATCGAGCAACAAGAGGTCCTGAACCTTCTCGTTACCCTCTCCACTCAAAATCGCAGCCTGTACAGCAGCACCATAGGCAACAGCCTCGTCAGGGTTGATACTTTTGCAAAGCTCCTTCCCATTGAAGAAGTCCTGCAATAATTGCTGAACCTTCGGAATCCTAGTAGATCCACCAACAAGAACCACATCATGGACACTGCTCTTGTCCATCTTAGCATCTCTCAAACACTTTTCCACCGGCTCCATACACTTCCTGAACAAATCCATGTTCAACTCCTCAAATCTAGCCCTTGTAATGGTCGTGTAGAAATCAACACCCTCGTATAAAGAATCAATCTCGATCGTGGTTTGTGCAGTAGATGATAGTGTCCTTTTAGCCCTTTCACAGGCAGTTCTCAATCTCCTCAAAGCTCTAGGGTTTCCACTAATATCCTTCTTGTGTTTCCTCTTGAACTCCTGAACAAAGTGATTCACCATTCTGTTGTCAAAATCTTCACCTCCCAAATGGGTGTCCCCAGCAGTAGCTTTCACTTCAAAAATACCCTCTTCAATGGTCAAAAGTGAGACGTCAAAAGTACCACCACCAAGATCAAAGATAAGCACATTCTTTTCACCAGTGCTACCCGCCTTCTTATCAAGCCCATAAGCAATAGCAGCAGCAGTTGGCTCATTAATAATACGCATCACATTGAGGCCAGAAATAACACCAGCGTCCTTTGTAGCCTGACGCTGCGAGTCATTGAAGTAAGCAGGGACTGTGACAACAGCATTTTTAATTGTAGTGCCCAAAAAAGCCTCAGCAATCTCTTTCATCTTATTAAGAACCATAGAGGAGATTTCTTCCGCAGAGAATTGCTTCTCTTCGCCCTTGTAATTGACAACAATCATAGGCTTGTCACCTGGTCCTGGAATGACCTTGAATGGCCATAATTTCATGTCACCCTGAACTGTAGGATCGCTGAATCGCCTTCCAATCAAACGCTTAGCATCTGCGTATCACCATTAAAACAAAGCACACGATCAGCATACAATTCTAAATGGTAATAACTCACTTTAGCATTACCACCTAACAATGTCCTGTTTTGTTCATTACATGTGCAAACAGTATCAAATAGAGACAATATATCGAGCAAATTATATGATATATGAAAGGTACAATGCCCTATAAGTCCCTAATGTTTTTCATAATTATCCATGAAGTCTTTATTTTTTCATAATACTCATTAGATCCTAACTATTTAGGTAGGTTGATTTCCGATCGCATTTTCTGAATGATTTATAGTTGCAATTCAGAAAACCTAATGAAGATTCATAACATTTTTTTCTTCTCGAATCAAGATGAAACCAACATCCCAATTTCCACCCTATTGATGTTTTAACAATAACATAAATAGTTAATTATGAATAAATAAAGGACTTAATAGATAATTATTTTTAAAAAAAATAAAAATAGGGGCTACTAGATTTGATATTAGGTTTTATAGAATTTTCCATTTTTTTAATACTATATTTTCACGAGTCTCCAATCTCCATTTAATAGAAACAGAGCATAAACATTATTTTCTCGCCAGCCAAACAGAACAGTTTCAACAAGAAACATAAAAGATTTAAATAATAAACAGAAACAATTATACTCCATATACAAAGATAGAATGCACATATTAAATTTGAATGCTACCTCGATAGACTGCAGAGTAATTTCTTTCTCAATTTTCTTACTATAAATTAACAAATCAAATTCTGTTAAATTTCATTTTCTCGCCAGCCAAAACAGAGCAGTTTCAACAAGAGATATCAAAGAACAAAATTAATTAAAAAAAAAAAAGGAAAAAAAATGGAGTGAAAGAAGCTTACCAAAAACAGTGTTGGTTGGGTTCATGGCGACCTGATTCTTGGCAGCATCGCCGACCAAACGCTCGGTATCAGTAAACGCGACATAAGACGGCGTCGTTCTGTTACCTTGATCATTAGCGATGATCTCAACACGATCATGTTGCCATACACCGACGCAAGAGTAAGTCGTCCCCAAGTCAATTCCAATAGCAGGACCTTCGCCTTTTCCAGCCATCGCTTATCACAAAAATCAAGAATCAAAATTAAATAAACAAAAGAAACAGAGATCAAAAAAAGCACTGAGATTTGGTGTGTTTGCTGATCGTTTGTTGTTTTGATTTGAGCGGGGGAATGAAAAGAGACGGTGTGGTTAAATAATATGGAGTTTGATTTCTGGAAAGATCTGATCGTGGAATGTGAGCCGTTGATGGAGGATTCTCGCGGGTTCCAGAGGCTTCTTTACAACGTGTCTTGTTTGAATCTTAATCTTTTTTGCCTGATTGGTTAGTTGATTGGACGATTCTATCCCGAACTTTCGTTGCCAAAATCAAGTCGACTAGATTTGGAATATAATAATAATAATAATAATCGATGGGACTATTATTATAAAAAGATTATTTTCCGTAAGTAGGAGTAGAAATCATATTTACAAACCGCTAATAGCCTCATAAAGCGCGAAAATTATATCAAGTGTTGGGTGTATATGTCATCTCTCTCACTGCTAGACCCGGTCAAGGTTCCGGTTCCAACCGGTGCGGTTTCGGAACGCTAGACCCGGCCAAGGTTCCGGTTCCAACCGGTTCCGGAACCAACCGGTCCGAACCGGTGGACTGTACGGTTCCACCGGTTCGGACGGTTCCGGTTGGAACCGGTTCCAACAGGAACCATACGCCCCCAACTGTAGCCGTTTGGGGGGGCAGGGAGCCGTTTGGCTCCCTACCCAAATAAAAAAATTAATTAAAAAAATAAATTATATTTATTATATAAAATATAAATTACTAATGTACCCCTAATAACGGTAATAAAACGGTTATATTTATGGGCTTTTTTGTATCAAAAAAATTCTAAAATTCTATAAATATGATTCATTTTTCATAATTTCATCACACCAAATTCTCAACTCTCTCATTTTCTATAAATCTCTTATTCTCAATCTTACTTCAATACAATTCTCTTATATTCTTATTCTCAATCTCAATTCATTTAGTTGTTAATTTGTTATCATTCGCATCGCAATTATTCAATTTTCTTATTTTTCTTCCTAATTTCTCAAGCAACGAAAAATGGCAAGCTCATCTGAGAACATTATGTCAAATATGCCAACCTAAGAGAGCGGCCCTAGTGTCAGTGCACAATCACGGAGAAGAGAAGTTAAGGCTCGGTATCGGATATTTTCAAAATTCATTTTACTTTGGAACGCCTAGAAGATGGTTCACAACGAGCAATTTGCAACTATTGTGGGGTTATCTATAAATTTTATGGTGGATACGGCAATATAATCAAGCACATGGAAAAACATCATCCGGTTGAATTTGGCATTGATACGACGCATACTCAAATGGCCAGGTACGCATCATCTAGTAGAGGTACGAGTAGTGTAGATTTATTTAAATATTCTGATGCAAAAGATAGAGAAGAATTTGCGAAATTAACATGTATGACACATCTTTCTTTAAGCTTTGGTGAAAAACTCTATTTTACTAATTACGTGCATAATGCTTTAAACTCTGCTGCATGTAGAATGACTTGAAACACAACAAAACGTCATATTTTCAAATTATATAAAGATGGTAAAATTATTTTAAATGAAATATTTAAAGAGATGAAATGTCATATTTCTATATGTTCTGATATTTGGAGTGACCATTGGCAACACACTCATACATGGGTGTGACTTGTCATTGGATTGATGCATCATTTACCATGCAAAAAAAACTTATTGCATTTATAGTTTTTGATGACCCACATACTGCACATAATATTTATAGAATGATGAAAGTAATTTTTGATGAATATGGTTTAGTAGAAAAAATTTTAACAATTGGATTTGATAATGCATCTGCAAATAGTGCATCCATCCATGATTTAAAATCCTTATGTGAACCAAATTTAGGGGGTCGATTTTTTCATATTCGTTGTACATGTCATGTCCTTAACATAGTGTGCAAGACAGACTAAAATTATTATCGCATTTCATTGATCCAATTAAAACGGCACTTAACTGTATTTGGTCATATTCTCAAGTTATGAGAGAATTGACCAAGTTTTGTAAAATAAATGGTATTAAACCGATTAAATTTTCAAGAGATGTTCCAACACGTTGGAATTCTACTTATTTTCTTTTATGTCAAGCATTTCAATACAAAAATGCATTATGTAGTTTTTTTTCTCAACATGTTCAAAATATCACACTTTATCATAGTCAATGGGATATTTGTGAATTTTTTTTAGATATTTTAAGAGTTTTTTAATGATGCTACTTTAGTTTTTAGCGGTGTTTATTATCCTACAACACATTTATTTCTTCTTGAGAGTTTGAATATTGTTGGCACTCTCGATGAACATGTTGACAGTGACGACCCTAATGATATTGTTTTGCTCGAAGCCATTACTGCTATGAAGGTAAAATGGTTGAATTATTTTATATAAATTCATTTACTTTATCTTATTGCTGCTGTTTTTGATCCTATATTTAAATTAGAAGGTTTGAATGGTGGTTTACAAGCTTACTATGGTTATTTAGGAATATTAGATGATGTTGATATTACGAGCATAATGACGAAATTAAGAAGTGATTTAATTATTTTATTTAATGATTATATTGTAAGATATAACTTAGGAACATTAGATCAATCTAGTAGTAGCGAACCGGTAATTCAAACAAAACTTAGCGCAGTGGATCGTTGGTTATTGCAACGAAATAAAAAATATAGGGATACGACAACAACTAATAACCCTGAATTAGATAATTATTTATCTACAAATTTTGAGTTTTCTAATGAAAGTTTATGCAGTAAAAATTTTAAAATCCTTGAATGGTGGAACCGTCATCAAAATATATATCATGTTTTATCTATTATGCTAAAGAGATATTGGCAGCACCTATTTCCACCGTTGCGGTTGAGCAAGCCTTCAGCTTGGGAGGTAATATATTGGAAGTTAGGCGATCTTCATTACATCCAAGCACTCTAGAAGCAACAGCTTGTGTGGATGATTGGACTCGAGCTGATCTGAGACAACAAAAAGATGCCCCTGATGATTTTGAAGATTTGTTCGATAATGCTTCTGCAACAAGTGCAAGCGGAACCGGAGCCGAAGGATCAATTGATAATGATGATTGATAATTGTAAAATTATAATTTACAAAGGGGATATGTCTAAAAGACTAAAACTTGTAATGGAACTACGTGAGCTTTGATTCCTCTCACAATTGGAGGATACGTAGGCAACTTAAATTTTTAAAAATTTAAGCTCAAGCTCTTCAATGTAATAATTTTTTTTTATTTATAAAATTCATTTCATTTATTTTTATTAATTTTCAAAAAAAAAAAAATCTTTGAACCGAACCGTTCGGTTCGGTGTTTCGGTTCCACTTAAGTGTGGAACCGGAAACCGGCCGGTTCGGTTCAGTTCCGAACCGGAACCGAACCGCCGGCCGGGTCTACTCACAGCAGGCGGGCCCCATAATTATATGGGATCCGCCTGCTGTGAGAGAGATTGCATATACACCCGGCACATGATATACCACATCCATAAAGCAACAACCATCTCATAATTAATTAATGTGAGATAAAATGTACATAATAATGTATCATATTTTATCGTTTTATCTCAGATGCATGTTAGATTTGTATTAATTCAATTAGTCATGATCAAATATTGCAATGTGCCACACAATTACATCTTGAGAACATAGTTTTGATTATGAAATCAATTGTTACCATTCTATTAATATAATTTAACCCTTAAAAATCGACTTATAAGGAGAGACAGTCTATAGGTTTATAAAGCATGAGTTACTCTCATACTTAATTAATGTGAAACAAATGGACCTTAACAAATGTCTATACATTCAAACACAAAAGATAATATCACGAAGATGCGAATTTGAGTTTTGAAAGGCCATAAGTAAGGCCATTATGGTTAAATGATTAAAAATATAAAAGTTATATGATATACTTAAAAGTTAAAAATCTTTTTTTTAAAACATTTGGTCTCTGATTTTGGATAAAAATTTTAAGACCTCAATCTAGTGGCGGAGTCGGGAATTTGATTCATGAGGGGCTAAATTCTAGGATGTCCTTAAGTTATCTTAAATTTTAAGGGGTCATAGATAAGTTCCCGAAATGATGCTCATATCCATAAATAAATATAAAAAATACAAAAATCATTATACATAAAATTTAAAAATTTTAATTAGATTTTGGATAAAATTTTGTGATCTCTTTGACTCAACAATTGGTCGATTGATTTAAAGTCGTGGCCAATAAAATTAACAAAAATATAAATTAGAAAACATAAATATTTTACCTTAAAATTTGATATGTTGAAATTAAAAATTTTAAAAGGATCTTTTATAATAAATCAAATAATAATAATTCATTTAAATAAAATTAATATATTTTTTCTTGAGCCCAACAGGATTGAAGCCCCTCCCAGACTCCAAATACCACCGCCATTACCTCAATCGACTATCTGTATTGACTCTATCCAATATCATCTTTGCCGACTATTTCTTAGTTGAAAAGTGTTTTCCCTCCCTTTAGTGTCTTGATGGAGGTTGTCGACTCCCCACGAGGTTGGATTCATCTCAACTTATATATTGTTGATTGCCTGACAAATATAAATTAGTGTTCATTTGATATATAATTTTTTAAATATAACTCTTCAAGTAAAGTTTCAGTTAATAGAGTATTTATATATAAGTAGAATTTTTTAATTCAAAAAACATATACTCAAATTAACTAAGAAATGAAAAAATAAAAAACTAAATTAAAAATACTCTTTTGATCAATAGAGAAGTTGTACCAAATCTAATGAGGCTTTATTAGTAATGTACGGTTTAGAATCTGAAAATCATATCCTAAATTTAAATTCAAAAAATAATTTTTTTGTAAAAAGTTTGGACGGTAAAATTTTTTATCAACTCCGCTTAATCCCCATATATATTTATTATATTAATTATAGTATTACAAAAAGTAATGCAAAAAATCTAAATAAATGTGGCTGCTGGGATTCGAGCCCAGGTCTCCACGGCCACAACGTGGAATTCTTACCACTAAACTACAGCCACAAGCGATGGTAATATATCCTTTTTCTTATTTTAAGTTAAGAATACGAGTTATCTATTTTTGGCTCTGGAAACAAAACAAAAGATGGTACCTGCTTGGTGCTGACTTCAAATTTAGCGAACAAGATAATAAAAATTAGAATTTTAGTGTCCATTTGAGAGTGCTTAAAATCAAATTAAAATTTATTTCTCAAAGTTAATTTTTTTTTTAAAATTATTTGATAATATATTCTAAAATACTAGTTAATATTAATATAAGTAGCAATATGACCTTAATATATCTTATGATTTTTTTTCATTTAATTTATTTATTTTTTCCCCTAACAATGATGAGATCCTTCATTCATCTTTAAACTGATCCATCAAAACTGAGAACAAGTACTCCTTCAATGCTTTAGTGGGGAGATTTTATGCATAATATTTAGTATCTACGTATTTCACGTGCTTTGTATCAGGTGAGTTTTTCTTTAAAAATAAATATAACTCATTATCAATCCGTCGAAACAGATTTAAATTATCGATCTTAATCCCATCATGATTATGAATTCGAGATAAAAAATTATATTAAATCTCATATATTACTGTTGTGAATAAACACACAATAATAGAGGTGAATTGAGAGAAAATTCTTCTTTTATATATATACCCACAAAAGAATTACAAAGCTTATAATCCAAGCTTTACAAAAAACTCTCAAACACTTTACTCTCTATCTTTCCTCACGTTTTGGGATTTTCAGGGATGCTTAGAAATGATCTTCAGGCTCCATTTTATAGTGCCCAAGACGCGTGAACAGTGTCACACGTCTTGGACACGCTTTGCCAACTTTGCATGGTGGCAAAGGTTGCTTTCTACTTTTGGTGTTGGCTGCATGCATGACTTTTGCTCATGCTTTCGGCGCTGCAAGCTGGACTACACAACAAATCTCCCCCTCGGTGAAGATTTCCCCAAAAATCTGAGCCGACCATCAATCATCCAAATCCGGATCCTCAAAAGGATCCTCCCCTGGCTGTATCTGTATGACTGCCTACGTACCCTGAGTTGGGATCAAGCCAATCGTAGTTCTCTGAATCTCCCCACTCTGACTATGTGGAGAGTTTTGTCATCCCGGCTATGGCACGACAAATTTCAAGCTTCTCCTTCGGTAAAACCTTCGTGAACATATCGGCACCGTTGTCGTCGGTGTGAATTTTCCTGAGTTCTAACAGCCTTGAGCTCAGGACGTCCCGTATCCAGTGATACCTCACATCGATATGTTTTGACCTCGAATGAAAGGTGGAATTTTTACCGAGATAGATAGCACTCTGACTATCGCAATACAAAATGTACTTCTCCTGCTTGAAACCCAATTCCTGGACGAATGTCTTCATCCACATCAATTCTTTGCAAGCTTCTGTAACTGCAATGAATTCTGCCTCTGTTGTAGAAAGTGCAACACACCTCTGCAACCTCGACTGCCATGCCACAGCTCCCCCTGAGAAGATACCCCGAAGTAGACTTTCGGGTATCCACATCTCCTGCCATATCTGAATCGGTGTAGCCTATCAACACTGGTTTGTCGCTGCTTCCAAAACATAACCTCATTTTGGATGTGCCTCGAAGATACCGCATGATCCATTTGATCGCATTCCAGTGTTCCCGTCCTGGGTTTGACATAAACCGGCTGACCAATCCAACTGCGTGTGCCAAGTCTGGCCTCGTGCACACCATGGCATACATAAGACTTCCCACTGCTGAGGTGTATGGAACCTGTTTCATTTCCTCTTCTCTGACTCAGTAGAGGGACTCTGTCTCGTACTCAATCTAAAGTGGGTAGCAAGAGGAGTGCTAACCGCTTTAGCCTTGTCCATCTGGAATCTCTGAAGTACTTCTCGATGTACTCCTCCTGTGACAAGTATAACCTCCTGGCTTTCCGATCACGTCCGATCCTGATGCCAAGAATCTGCTTAGCTGGCCCTAAGTCTTTCATCTCAAAAGACTTACTCAGTTGCTGCTTCAAATTATCAATCCTCGATTGATTCCTGCCAACTATCAACATATCATATACATATAGCAGTAAGATGATAAAGTCATCGTCAGAAAACTTCTGAACGAATACACAATGGTCTGAAGTAGTCTTCTTGTATCCCTGCTCCCCCATAACTGACTCAAACTTCACGTACCACTGTCTCGGTGCCTGTTTCAAACCGTATAGGCTTTTCCTGAGTCTGCACACAAAGTCCTCTTTCCCGCTGACTCTGAAGCCTTCTGGTTGCTCCATATAAATTTCTTCTTCCAGATCCCCGTGAAGAAATGCGGTCTTGACATCCATCTGCTCAACTTCCAGGTCGAGGTTTGCTGCTAAGCTGAGTACCACTCTGATGGATGACATCTTCACAACTGGAGAGAAGATTTCATCGAAGTCAATACCTTTCCTCTGATTGAATCCCTTGACGACTAGTCTGGCTTTGTACCGGGGTTGTGAAGTATGCTCCTGTTGCTTCACCCTGTACACCCATTTGTTCTTCAAAGCCCTTTTGCCTCTTGGCAATTTCACCAACTCAAAAGTGTGATTGCCATGCAAAGATTTCATCTCATCTTGCATGGCTTCCTCCCACTTTTCTCTGTCCTCTGTTTCCACAGCCTCCTGGTAGCTCTCGGGTTCTCCCCCGTCAGTAAGCAGCACATACTCATATGCAGAGTATTTGGTTGAAGGTCGCCTCTCTCTGTCAGACCTTCTCTGTGGAACTGTTGGTGGAACTTCTGGTACTGGTGGTTGATCATGATCATCATCTCTGGGAGCTTCATCACATGTACCCTCATGTCTGGGAACCTCATCTTCAACTCGTATTGGCACCGGTGTATGAGGTTCTGGATTCACATTTCTGTATTGTTGGGGCATTGTCTTTATCTCCTTTCTGATATCTTCTATGGTCTGGTCTTCAACAAAGACAACATCTCGGCTTCTGACAATCTTCTTCTCCACAGGATCATAGAGTTTGTAGCCGAAATCATCCTGACCATAGCCAATAAAGACACACTGTCGCGTCTTTGCATCAAGCTTGGATCTCTCGTCCTTTGGGATGTGTACATAAGCTTTGCACCCAAAGAATGCAAGTGTTCGTATGACACTTCTTTACTGTCCAAGCTTGGTTAGGAACATTACCTTTCAGTGCGACCGCTGGGGACATGTTCAAAACATGAACTGTTGTGATGAGTGCTTCTCCCCAAAATGTCTTCGGGAGCTTGGCTTGTGACAGCAAGCTTCTGTCCTCTCGCACAAGGTTCTGTTCATCCTCTCAGCTAGGCCATTCAGCTGAGGTGTCTTCGGAGGTGTCGTTTGATGTCTGATTCCTTGCATCTTGCAGTACTGATCAAACGGACCTCTGTATTCTCCACCATTGTCTGTTCTGATGCACTTCAGTTTCTTGCCGTTTCTCTCTCCACCAAAGCATGAAACTCCTTGAACACTCCCAGCACTTGATCTTTTCTCTCAAGGTGTATGCCATATCCTCCTTGAATGATCATCAATGAATGTCACAAAATACAGTGACCCTCCGAGTGTTCGTATCTGCATCGGACCGCATACATCTGAATGTATGAGATCTAGTACCTCCGGTTTCCGTTGAGGCGGGGAGCTCTGGAAGGATACTCTGTTCTGCTTTCCAGCCATGCAGTGTTCACACTTCCGTAAGTGTGAGTTCTTCAATTCCGGAAGAACATTCCGCCTGCGTAGTATCTCCATCCCTGTTTGGCTCATGTGACCGAGCTTTTTATGCCATAACTCGGCTGCCTCATTGCTGTTAACTGTATTTATGCTACTATTGGAAAGCTTAGCATGCATCAAATACAGAGTTGAGTCTTTCTTACCTCGTGCCACGACCATTGACCCTTTAGTGAGCTTCCAGCATCCGTCACTAAAGGTGCTTGCAGAAACCTTCATCATCCAGCTTGCCTGTTGAGATCAGGTTTAACCGGATATCTGGAATGTGCTTGACTCCCTTCAACACTAGCCTTGTCCCGTTCTCTGTTTCAAGGCAGATGTCTCCATACCGACGGCTTTGGACTGTCCGTCATTCCCCATCCTTACAGCACCGTAGTCCCCTGGTGTGTAAGATGAAAAGAAGTCTCTGCGAGATGTGGCGTGTATGGATGCGCCACTATCTATCACCCAACTGGTCTCGTGGCTGGCAAGATTCACACAACATCTTCTTCATATATTATGCAGAAGTCTTTGGAGGTCTTCTCGGTGGTAGTAGCAACTCTTTCTTGATTAGAGTCACCATCTCTCCTGGACTGCTCGTTCTTCAGTTTGTAGCAATCCCGCTTCATATGGCCTTTCTTCTTGCAATGGTAGCACTCAATATCTATTGTTCTTGATTTCCCTCGGTTCTTGTCTGATCTACCTGGGCCTCGGCTTTTACTCCTCCCCCTTCTGGTGTTCTTTTCTGTCACTAGAGCTTCTGAGGTTGAGGCTGATGCTGATTCCTGCATTCTTGTCCTCTTTTCTTCCTCGAAGATCCTGGTCTTTGCCATCTCCATAGTGACTTTCCCATCTGCGGCTGAATTTATCACCGTAGATCTGACGTTTCCCAGATTCTGGTAACGTATTAAGGAGTATTAAACCATTTACCTCATCTCCGAAGTCTATGCCCAATCCAGACAATTCCTTCATGGTTCCGAGGAAGTCATTGATATGATCCGCCACAGCTGTACCCTCCTGGTATTTCAAACCCATCATCTTCTTGATGTAGTACAGCTTGTTGTTGCCAGTCTTTGCTCGGAAAAGCTCCTCCAGCTTTCCCCATAAGGTACGTGCATTTACATCTTCACTGACATGGTTGACGATACTATCGTCGATCCACTGACGAATAGTACTGCATGTTTTCTGGTGAAGATTAGCCCACTTCTCATCGGATATTCCTTCTGGTTTCTTCTCCAGAAATACCGGTCCATCATAGTCCTTCACATACAGAAGGTCTTTCATCCTTCCTCTCCATGTGAAATAGTTTGTACTGGTTAACAAAATCATTTTTCCGTTGCTCCCCTCCATCATAAAAATTCTAAGAAGAATTTCAAAAAACGGACCTCACCGTTGCGTCCGGAATGGTCGAAAATGGTGGAAATGACACTTCGTTTGTCAAAATCCGACACATGGACCAAATAGCAAATTCCAGAAATTACAGGGGTCAAAGTGCAATTTCCGAAAGGTTCAGGGGCCAAAGTGCAATTACGGAAAAGTTCAGGGACTAAATTGCAATTTACAAAAAGTTCAGGGACTAAATTGTAAATATCTGAAAGTATAGGGGCTAAACTGTAATTTTCAGAAAGTTCAGGGACCTATCTGAAATTTACCAGGCACCGCTGACGTGGCAGCTGACTGGGCTACTGACTGTGCGCTGACGTGGCGCTGACTGGGCGCTGACGTGGCTGATGACTGGGCTGCTGACTGTGCGCTGAGGTGGCGCTGACTGTGCGCTGACTGGGCGACACGTGGCGCTGACGTGGTCGTCTTCTACCTTCAGACGGCGCGTGCGGCGCGTGACTGCGCGTGACGCGCGTGATGAAGCTTCTGCCTGGCGCGTGTGGCGCGTGCGGGTTACTCAGACCTCCGTTCGATCGCCGGAAAATACCACCGTGCTCGTCTCGCCGTGAAAAGTCCGATGCTATGCTCAAAATCGATTTTCGACAACTTTCGTCGGAATCGACTTTCCGAACCGAAACTTCGTTTCCGAATTTCGGGATCCCTCCGTGGAACCGTAGCTCTGATACCACTTGTTGTGAATAAACACACAATAATAGAGGTGAATTGAGAGAAAATTCTTCTTTTATATATATACCCACAAAAGAATTACAAAGCTTATAATCCAAGCTTTACAAAAAACTCTCAAACACTTTACTCTCTATCTTTCCTCACGTTTTGGGATTTTCAGGGATGCTTAGAAATGATCTTCAGGCTCCATTTTATAGTGCCCAAGACGCGTGAACAGTGTCACACGTCTTGGACACGCTTTGCCAACTTTGCATGGTTGGCAAATGTTGCTTTCTACTTTTGGTGTTGGCTGCATGCATGACTTTTGCTCATGCTTTCGGCGCTGCAAGCTGGACTACACAACAATTACTATATGAGATCTTGAATCCATTTTTCTTCATTCCCTTCATACCATTTTTAGTAATAAATATTAGTAAGATTTTAATCTCACTAAAATCATACTTGTGTGAAAATGGATCAAACCAAATATTCAGGAGTAATTTATAATTTATTTCATAAAATAATTCGAGTGGCAAATTGGTGACATTCTCATACACCTCTTTTATTTAGCACACGTGGCATTGACCAAATACCTCAGAGTTGAAGGCAACTCATGCACAAAGCATCCAATTTTGTCTTCATTCGTAAAACAAAAGAACCACAAATCGATTTTTTATTAGCCTTTTGGCCAAACTGCGGGTCGGTACCGTTTAGAACAAAATTTGAGACACTCTTTTATGTTATAATTTGATAATGGGACGAGATAAAAAAATGTGTCCAAATCTAAAACGGGATGAAATTCTAATGAAATATAATGAGATTTAATAAAATGAGATGAAATTTAACGAAATATGAGACATGTATTTAAGGGGTGTGATTTGATGATGTAAGGTTTATGATCTTAAGATGATAAGTTCGAATTCAATAAGTGTGTTTCTTGTAAGAGTATGAGGTAACTGATAATTTTATATATTATGTTTAAACTCGGAATGAGTGGTTTGACGGTGAAGTTTCAAACGATTGTAAAAAAAAGGAAATATGAGACATGATGAGATGATTTTTTATCCTGAAAAAATTAAGAGATGAGATTAAAATAATTTTTTATCATAATTATATGAATAATTCTGATCAATATTCTCTATCAAATTGTGAGTAAGTTAGTTATCGCTTAATATCTCACTGATCACATTCCAAAAAACTTAGCTCCCAATACCTGCAAATCTGGTAACAGCTAAGTAACAGTCAAATTTTTATTTTTAAATGTTTGGTGTGATTAGAGATGATAATTTTGCCCACAAACTCGAAAAAATTCGCCCGCAATTGGTAGAATTTGGTAAATATTTAAGCGGATTTGATGTGAATTTGGTAAATTAAAATAAAACATGCTGCAGGTTTGGTACGAATTTGATAATTGAGCAAAACCCGCAGATACCCGCAGCGGGTATCCGCTACCCACAAACTTAAATTGTTTGTTTTATATTTTTTATTGTAAAGAAAATCTACTCATATAAAAGTACTTACATTATGTAGTTAACTTTATCATTTTTTTAAATTGTTGCTGGTATTGTATTTGTTTAATACGTACTTTGAGAAGATGTGGGCTTCTCGGATATGGACAAACAGTGAGTTGATCTTGGGCATATGAAATTTATCATATTTTAAGAAAGCGTTGAGAGGCTTGTAGTCTATCACCAGACGTTTCTTTCCACGTGCATTCTCTGAGCGCTTCTCCACATAAAAGGCTTGGCAAGCCCAATCAGAAGTTGTTGGCTCAATCAATCCTTGCTGTAGCAACTCGTTGCATTCATTCTGGGCCAAATCAACCTCCTTTTATAGGGGTTGTAACTCTCAAAATCTTCTTCATGAAGGAAGTTTTCCACTATCCAAGCTTGAATAGTAAGATCAATGTCTTTCATGGTGACAAGACGTAAAGAGGCAAGGTCATTCATCCGCAAGATCTTTTGTCTGAAGATCTTTGAGATGCTTCACAGAAAACTCATATATGGAGAACCATTCATTGAGGCGAAGTAATTGCTTTGATGGCAACACCTTATTCTTGAAATCAAGAATCTTGGGGAAAGATGAGTTGTCCAATCTCACAAGAAAATGATGACCTATGAGATGAAATTCTTTTTAATATTTGCGACTTCATATTGACTTAAAACCAAAATCCACTTACATGTGAAGAAATTATATATAGTTTAATATTATGTTTAATTTGATATTCATATTATAAATGAAGAATATTCTATCACGAGAAAGTTAGAATGGTTTTCTCGTAGGAGACAGACCATCAGTCGACCAGTTAAAAGAAACATCACGCGAGGAACCTCTATTTTATATGATATTTTAAAAATTAATAAAAAATCTGTTGAGTACCAATATAAGTTTGATAATTTATTTTTATATGCGGGTGTAGGTTTGATAATGAAAATTAAAATCCGCAGTAAATATTGTACAAATTTAATAATTTATTTACATATAAGAATGCTGATTTAATAATGACAAACCTGCACCAGAATGGTGTGTTACATAATCTGTTTCTATTATGGTTCTCGAGGAGCTATCATAAAAGTCTATAACTTTTCGTAATATTGAAGGCTCCAAGTTTGTTAATTTATTATTATTTTTTTCATTTGCCATTTGGTGAAGGAAGTTTCGATTTTTAAGGACAGTTTTCGATTCTATAAATAAGGAGTCTTTGATCTTGAGCTTTTTTGTAGATCAAAACAGCAACTGGGTTCAGGTTATTTTCCTCTGAAACTCACATTCAGGTACCTATTGTGCTCTCTCATTTGTGTCCCTTTCTTATGTTAAATTTGGTTTCCATTTAATTCTTTGAAGAAAATTTGATGTGGGTATGTTTTAAAATTATTGATAGGTATTGAATTTGATAAGTGAGATCTGACAATGGCTAAAGATGGAGAGAACCAAACAACTACTAAGCCACCACCAATGCCATCTCCATTGAGATTCTCCAAATTCTTTCAGGTAAAGTTTGTATCTTTTGTAATTATTTATTATTTTTGGAGTAAGGTTGATCATACCATTTGTTGTTGTTGTTGTTGTTGTTCTTTTATATTTGATAGTGATGTATTCTACTGGATGGTAGCCACTATTTGTGGCCTTGTGGGTTCCCCTTGATTACATTTTTTTTAATTGTTATAGTTTTGCTGATCCCTGATGAATAATATTATGGAGAATTTGAGATATCTATTAAAACCTTTAACATTTGATTTGATACAACGAGCTTCATTGTAATGGCATCTTTATTGGATAGGTGATTGATGCTTTATGGTTTAAGAATATATGGTTTTGGAGTAATTAGAGTGGGTTGGTGTTGATCTTGTAGGTGGTCCAGTACTATGGTTGCATGTTAGGACCCGAATTTTAGTATTGTGATTTGGCTAAACTTATAAACGAGATTATAAACGAGATTCTATGGAAGAAAAAGAAATGAAAATGGTTTATCGATTGAATTACTATTGTTTCAACCAAGAATTAAAGTTCATCATCACCAGCTCGCTGCTGGGATTACAAATCCTAAACAATTCAAATAACAAAAAGATATCTCTATCCACGCATGACTTCTTCTCTTATAACTCTTGACCGTACATGACAATCATCACCTAAGAAAAGCATAACTAATTTGCAGTCACGTCACATTAGTGGTCCCTTCAATAGCTCTATGATTCTTCATCTTACTATAGACAAAACACACTGGAGGTCTGGATCATGTGTGGGCTGCTCTCGCATCCTCAAGCCCAATTCCGTCCCCCATGCTCTCTTGCTCCCCTCTTGCAATTTGGTCCCTAACATTGCCTCCCTCCTAAACATCGGACTTGCCCTCAAGTCCAAAATCGAATAATTTCTATCTGGACATAGAGAGGTATTTCCCCACATCATGGTATGCAATCGCATTCTCAACATTCGGTGCCTAGGCATCTTTGGAAGCCCGTTCTTTGGTGTGACCTTTCTCCTTGTTTCAAGGCTTCCCCATCTACCAAAAGCAGCATATGTGTTGGACAGTAGTACATTATGTGAATCACCAACAAGCACAAAAATTTCCAAGCTTTTATCAACAACCCCCATATACACACATAGAAAGAACAAACAAAAATGTGATTTTATCAGGCATCTCATTTGTCATCTCCATTCTTCTAGCACTCTCAAGAACCTCTTTGCATTGTCCCTGTATAGCAGAACCTGAGATCAGAGATGAAGAATCTTGAACAGGCCTTGATTTGCCAACAACTGTAACAATTTTAGCTTGGATTTCAGGGTGCAATACCATTCTTGCATGGATTCGTTCTTTCAGGATAGCTGCTGTGTCTGCTTTTCTAAAAAACATTTCCCCAAGAACAACAATCTTTTTCAACTTATGCTCTTGTATTATCTCCCCAACAAACATATTCACTGTTGAGATCCAACTCCTACTCATTTTCCTCAAACCTTGCAAGTCAAGCCACCTCAGGAGCGGAAAATGGTCACTCCAATTAAATATCCCAAGCAGCTCATACCTTTCACTCACCAACTCCTCAAGCATGAGCCCATCTTTAGATTCATCAAAATAATATATTTTACCAAATACAGTCACCATGACATTGGTAAGTGAGGCAAAATGAAGAAGCTTTTTAACCTTAACCTCACCATCTTTTGCCATCAAAGACTTCACTTGCTCCCCCAATTTGACTCTTGTTTCAAGCCTGAAACCTTCAAACCCGACGATTCTTCTGGGATTAAACAAATGGGTAGCTGAGATTCTCCTCAGGTTCCTCCAGTACTTACCAATAATCGCCTTCCATGTAACCGCATTTCTCTCAGGCATTTCCTCAAACATATGCTATCTGGCAGTAGGGTTACTCTTGCTGTAACGTACATGTGCTACAGAGAATTGGGTTTGATCATTGATAACCGAAAATGAAAAATCACTAGCGTCATCCTTGTTTTTTCATACACAAGCAAATTCCCCTCGGCATGAGCTTCAACAAAGGCACCATCACCCACACCCTCAAAACCTCCACTTCCTCCTCTGTTATCACCACTTTTGTATCCTGCAACTTCCCTTCCCCTCTCGTGATGAACCCCATCTTTTTTTACCAACCTTAACCTTTTCATCACATCATCCAGCAAAGTTCTCTTGTCATCGAGCACAATCATCCAAATTGATATCGTCACCTGCCCAGTATATGGTGTATCGTATTAAAGGAATCCAATAAACCCGGTTATGGATCTGTAATTTTTTATTTATTCATTAGAAAGAGATAGATGCTGTTGAAAACTTGATTGTTGGGTCTTCTGTGAAAAATCATTTTTAATTATGACGATTACATTTAAAATAAATAAATGCCTGTTGATAAATAAATAAAAAGAATTCTAGATTTTTTTCGGAAGAGGGTTTGGGAAGACAAATCCTGCTATCACTTCCTGTACCATGTTGATATCATCTTACAGAAGTAATGACAATGTATTATATAAAAAGGACTCCAAGATTTGGAGTTCCTTTAATCTGGTCAAGTTGTCAGCCTTAGATATGTGATAGTAAGGTATAAATTTCATCTTATTGCTATCTACCTCCTTGAAATTTAAGTGGACTTTGACTCCCTTGTTTTGTTGTTTTGAATGCTATGATTTTTGCATGCTTACTCATAGATGTGCTGTTGCATGTTTGGAATAAGAACTTGCTCATTCTTTCTTGTAAAAGAACTGTCGTTTTGTTTTCTAGATTTAGATATCGAATGAATGTCATCATGTCTTCTTGGTTGCCATTTTAATTGTGTTTTTATTGGTGTTCTCTTCAATAATATTTTCTCCGGTGATGGCAGTCAAATATGAGAATATTGGTTACTGGAGGAGCTGGATTCATTGGTTCTCACCTTGTTGACAAATTGATGGAAAATGAGAAAAATGAGGTTAGTGTTTTGTTTTGATTTATTTATTTTTTTTAATATCAAGTAACGATTAAGAAATTGAAAGCAATTGGGATGCCTTTTTTTATTACTGGAAATGTGCAAATAGTTACTGGATAGTTTACATGGTCGCATCAACAAAGAATTGGCTGCTGACTTAATGATCAAACATTTGAAAAAAATTGATTGACAACTATTTATGTGTTTCTCACTCAGGTGATAGTCGCTGATAACTACTTCACTGGCTCAAAGGACAATCTTAAAAAATGGATTGGTCACCCAAGATTTGAGCTCATTCGTCACGGTATGTACTTAGTTTTTAATCTGTTACTCTTAAATGTAGTCTTTAGTTATATACAGTTTTAGTTGTAGCATGAACTAGCTCTGATGTCATGTTTTCCCTGGTTAGGATACTCCGCGGAGGTTTGTATTATTAATTTTAAACAATTTTAGTCAGTCATGAAATACAATCTTGCTAGTACCCTCAGCTCTCTCAATTTTGGTCAAGTTTGGTTAAGTTGCATAAAGTGTTGCAGCATAAATAAGCCCATTTGGTTATTGTACATGTAGAGCCGG
The DNA here is from genome assembly GCA_019454045.1 of Zanthoxylum bungeanum. Lineage (NCBI taxonomy): Eukaryota > Viridiplantae > Streptophyta > Magnoliopsida > Sapindales > Rutaceae > Zanthoxylum > Zanthoxylum bungeanum. The sequence goes on along the minus strand of SKCR01030470.1, from coordinate 79,110 downwards.
CCATGGATCCGGTTTGGAACCGAAACCGAACCGGAACCGGAACCGATTCCGTATGGTTCGGTTAAGGTTCTCACCCTAGCTGAGCCGTTGGAACCGGACGGTTCCAATATAATATAAATAATTTTTTTTAAGTTTAAGCTATTTATTTGGTAATAATATCCCATTACAATTTTTTTAATTTTTTTTTCCAAGAATGTGGAATTGGGAACCGGAACCGTTGGCCGGATCTATGTACATGTAGCATTTCACCAAACACTTTGTGACTTAATCATCATTAGCAAGGTCAATATGTCAGATTGTGTGATTAACTAATTAAAGAAATAAAATATATTTCAACATTATCTGTTTGAATAGCAAGGCAGATGCCAGCCCATTCCAAGTAAAGAAAAGTGAAATAAATCGTTTCAATATTAGATGATCCTAGGATACATTGCTATCATGGCATGTGCAGCTGATTATATGTTCTTTATCATCTTATTAATTCTGACAGCTTGAACGTATCTTTTGTTTTTGTTACTTCATAGATGTGACAGAGCCATTGTTGCTTGAGGTTGATCAGATTTACCACCTTGCATGCCCTGCTTCTCCGATTTTCTACAAGTATAATCCTGTAAAGGTGTGTACATAGATTTACTTATTTACTTGGCATAACTTTGTGAAGATTTTTTATCATGCTAGCCACTTGTCGTTGTCCTTGTTAGTCGTTAACGGTCAACCGATTGCTTTCATTTGTTTATCTGTCATATGCCTCTAAGATGATCTGTGACTGTGAACTCGTTAAGTCATTTCTTGCTCCACTCCTCGTTTTCTGCCTTTCTATTAGGTGGGTTCAATCCCAGACCTTCGTTACAAAGGAAAAAAAATTTAATCAATGGAATGGCTAGCACTTTCACCTCCATCTTTTCATTTCAAAAGTCCTAGGCATTTACTGGGTCAACATTGCAGTAGGTATAACACCCAAAATGTCATTAAACTCTTAACAAGAATAGTTCTTCATCTAAAAAAAACCTTGCAGTTTAATGACCAAAGTGTGGAATCACCTACCTTGTGGATATGATATTTATTCTGGAAAATACAAAACGTCTTTTAAACTGATTTATAATCATTTTGGGCAACATTCAGTTCATCAACTAAGGAAGAATAAAAGAACTGCAGCCAGACTACCTATTTCAATGTATTTTTATGTTAGATGTTTATATATATTTTATAGTGAACGTGAAGATAGTATCTCATTGTTATGCTTATTTATTTCCACAGACAATTAAGACAAATGTAATTGGCACACTGAACATGCTAGGACTTGCTAAGCGAGTTGGAGCGAGGTTAGGAGATTTCCCTCTGTGTGTGTGTGTAGTTGGTTTTTATTAATTATATTGTTCAACAGGATTTTACTCACATCAACTTCAGAGGTTTATGGGGATCCTCTTATTCACCCTCAACCTGAGACCTATTGGGGTAATGTCAACCCAATCGGTAAGTTCTCTCAACTGGAAAAAAGTATCGTCGTAACATTTTGGTTGATCAAATATGCAAGTACTTTTATTGAGTTAGAACAAATTTGGTTGCATAATCATATGTAAGATTCATAAAGGAATTATTGTCCATAAAACATGGTTAATGATATGCAAAAGTGTAGTGTATAGGGATAAAGAATTAAGCAACTTCTTGAAGAGATCAACACTAACACACACTCTTTTTTTGTAAATTAGGGGTTCGTAGCTGCTATGATGAGGGAAAGCGTGTGGCTGAAACTTTGATGTTTGATTATCATAGGCAGCATGGGATAGGTAATTGCTTCTGTGAGTTCCATTTTTATTGGCATGTGTCCGTGACAAAATAAGTTCAATTGAGTTGTAATATGTCGTGAAGATCTTTGTGCAATTGGACTGGGTTTTGGCTGCTGTGCATCAGACATACGTTCGTGGTGCGTTCGTTGCAGTGTTCGAACGAGTGGCGTTGGTGCTGCGTTCGTAATTGGGTTCGAACGTGTGGAGTTAGTGGCACGTTCTTTATTGGGTTCGAACGGGAATTCCAGAGAGCAAATGTTCGAGTCTCGTTCTTGTTGGGTTCGAACGAGATCATTCCAGAGAGTTCACGTTCGTTGTGCGTTCGATTGACGTTCGAACGAGTCTTCACAGAAAGGGCGCGTTCGTGTAGCGTTCTAGTAAGCGTTCGAACGCGACTGCGATCTGAACGCGTTTTTGGCCTGCAAAACCCTAGGTTTTCACCCTACCTATAAATATAACACTTAGCCGCCATTCTCATTGGTTGAAGCATATTTCTCTTGAGCCAAATACTCTCAAAGCTTTCAACTCTCTTTGATTTCACCTTGAAGACTCTTTGAACCTCATGTCTTCTTTGTTAATGGTGAAATCCATTCTTTGATAAACCTTCAACACAACTTAACCCAAAATCCCTAATCCTTTAGAGTTCTATAGGAGGAGTTTTGGTAGTCGGAGTTCCGGCGTCATTGGTGATATAATCTACTCAGAGACTTCAGAGGTTCTGAAGAAAACCGTGGGTCGCGGGCTTGAGGAGTTGCCTTGAGTTCTTGCAGTATAGAGGTATTTGAGTCGGTGGAATTGCCACCTTAGGTCTTGACCATCGCTGTAAGTTTTTCTCGATATAGTGGATTGGGCTGGTAGCCGATATACCCGGAGTGGTTTTTTACTCGGAAGAGTTTTCCACTTCGTCACCAAAATTACTTGTGTTGATTTTGTGTGGTTTGATTATAATTGCTGCTTTAATTATTGTTATTGTTTTTACATTTGCAGCTTATTATTTTAGTTGGTTGAATTGTTAAATTGCCTGTTGCAATTCCATAGTAGCAGTAACAGGACTTGTCCTGCTTATTGTTTGTAATTCCGCATAGGGTCAGAACTGAGGATAACCTCGAATTTTCAGCTTCCTTTTGCTCTACTCTTAACAAAGTTTTGTATAGTGATAGCTTTTCTGATTTTATTATTTATTTTTATCTTTTTGATAGAAATTCGCATAGCTAGAATCTTTAACACCTATGGACCACGCATGAATATTGATGATGGGCGTGTGGTCAGTAATTTCATTGCTCAGGCACTACGGTAAGTTATTGTGCTGTTCCATGGCTGTCACAGTTTTAGTGTACTACTAGCTCTTGTTGTGGTGATATTTAGTGTCATGTGGCTCCAACTCCGTTGCCTATATGGATGCATTGATAAATTATCTGCTTTCTTCAACTTAAATTCAGTCTGCCAATCTCGTCTTAGTAGATCAGCTGAAAACTCCTAGTTTCACTTTGCAGGGGTGAACCATTGACTGTTCAAAAGCCCGGAACACAAACTCGCAGTTTCTGTTATGTCTCTGATTTGGTATGAAAGTACTTAAAATTCCCATTTTCATCTGATTTTCATGTGTTGAAATGTTTTTAGAATTATAAGCTGTTTACAAAATTTTAGGTGGATGGCCTCATTCGCCTCATGAAAGGAGAGAGCACTGGGCCTATCAACCTCGGAAATCCAGGTTACCCTGCATACTACAATAAGAATGTTTGAAAAACATTTTGGTGCTTGGATTAACTTATTCATACTGATTTGTGGTCTTTCTTGCATGCTTGCAGGTGAATTTACGATGCTCGAACTTGCTGAGACAGTGCAGGATGTTAGTTTTATTGTTATCATTGTCTTACTATACGATGTTTCTTTGTAGTTCCTACCAGTTTTCTAAATTTCTTACGTTTACTGGTTTACTCCGTAGCTTATCAATCCTGCGATCGAGATAAAGATTGTCGAGAACACTCCTGACGATCCACGACAGAGGAAACCTGACATCTCAAAAGCAAAGGAAGTACTCGGATGGGAACCGAAAATCAAGTTGCGGGATGGGCTTCCTCTTATGGAAGACGATTTCCGAACGAGGCTTGGAGTTACCAAAAAGAATTAATGGAAATAGCAATGGTTGAATATTTTTTGTGTGCTTTAGAAACACAGAACCTGTGTTTGGGTTGGGTTTGTGCTTTCCCCCGCCTCTCTCTTTTTCTTTGTAACTAGACTTGTCATGAGAAATAAGAGCTGACAAAGGGTCGCCTTTCTTTTTCTTTAATGTTATGGATTCACTTCTGTTTTGGCTTTAACTACCGTTATATAAATTATACAAGTTTGTTTCTTCCTTTTATTTGTCCCAAATTTTGTTCTTAGTACCATCAATAAAGTCTATGCATTTTTTTACTCATTTGTAAGGGCGGCTTTGAGTTGCATTGAATTTTATAGGGTCCTAAGTAAATTTTTAAAATGAGATTTCTATCGATAAATGATTAAAAAAATTATATAAGTCATATTATAAACTAAATATTTAAATTTCTCTGGATTATGGACTCTAATTATGGATCAAATTTAAGAGTTTCAACCGACCACCTGTGTCAACTGTTTGCAGGACCATTTCCAACAACCACCCACGTGGATGAGGCTCCCAACCGTGACAAAATGATATGAGATTGTTGTAGAGAGAGCCGAATATCTCCGCCAATTATCTAAAACAGAAAGTGATTTCGTAAAAGAATGATCGAATAAAAAATAACACCTTCACTAATACACTATTAAAAAATAAAATAATTGTATAAACTCTAAATAATACACCCCCTAATAGATTTCATGTGCTTCCGCAATTTCAAAATTTCGGAAGTGAAAACTTTCCACCTCCATTTGCCTCTCTTTTGAGCCCGCCAAAAGAAATCCTCACAATATCTACGGTTCACATCCCATCTTACATTTCTTAAAAACTTCATCTACGGTGTCAAAGAAAGCACAACGCGTGTCAAGACACGCATCCACTCAGCGCATTTTCTCGCAGATACATCCTTACAACCGTCGATAAGATAAAATCCAACGGCTATGACTTATTCCCGCTTCATCGACTACCCAAAAAAGCACAAATGTTCCCGCACTATTAAAATTCACACGGATCGTAAATATCAACCGTTGATTAAAATTTAAAATCTAACAGTCCACATCGATCCAAATCCCTTCATAAATATCCCTAACAAATCAAAACAAATCAAGTCTTATTTTTTACAACTCACTTGAAAATTTATTTCGAGTAAGAAAAGAAAAGACTTTGCGACAATGTCTGGCCGTGGCAAGGGAGGCAAGGGATTGGGAAAGGGAGGAGCAAAACGACACCGTAAGGTCCTTCGCGATAATATCCAGGGCATCACAAAGCCGGCGATTCGGCGTTTGGCTCGCAGAGGTGGAGTCAAGCGTATCAGTGGGTTGATCTACGAAGAGACACGTGGCGTTCTGAAGATATTCTTGGAGAACGTCATCCGTGATGCCGTGACTTACACTGAGCACGCCAGGAGAAAGACTGTGACGGCGATGGATGTCGTTTACGCTCTCAAGAGGCAGGGCAGGACTCTCTATGGATTTGGGGGTTAAGTGTTTTAGGTCGTTCTTTGTATCGAGTGTTAATAGATCTTGACTCTAGATCTTATTAGCTTGTTGTTAATGTGATGTTTTCTCACAAAATTTGTACTGTGGCTGTGGATTTTCTTTAGTTTACTACTAGTTTTGCTGTTTGGATTCGTAGAGAATTCGTCATCACTCTGTCTCTATGTTGTTTCAACAACAACTGCTTGAATTAATTCGTAATTGGGTTGCACATCTTATGTTTGTTGAAATGACGCTATAGCATCTACTGCCAGATTACGAAATAGAGATATGTTTTTTGGAAAATTGTGTTACCATGATTCTGGGTTTTTGTTGAACTTAATCGTTCTGGTGGGATTCTGAAAAGATGTTATAAGCAGTGAAAATCAATTGTTTGGGTTTTTTATTTATTTATTTATTTAAAATCTTTTTTATGGTTTAAAATTAGTCATCGTTGTTCCTTCATTTGATCGGAATACTGTTAAAATGGCATTGTTTTGTGTAACATGATTGATACTATGCAAGAGAAATTTGCTCCGGAGTGAATATGCAATGGTGATTCATTGTTGTTATGTTTGGTGGTGCGGTAACTACGGATACTTGTCCTTGTCACCATATGTTCGATGAAATGACATTGCGAGTTGATATGAATTTCAGATTCATGAATCAATTTTAATTAATTAAGTCAACCCATTGTAGTCTGTAATTTTAGAGGTGAACACAATTTCGGGTTAAACCGCGCATTGAACCGTATCGAATCGAATCGTAAATTTCGGGTCGGTATGCGGTTTTAACCCATGTCAAATCGCGAACTGCCTAAACTGTATATTTTGACTCGAATCGCAACTTAAACCGCCGACCCGTGTATAAATTAAATATTATTTTATATTTTTCTTTTTAACTATGAAAATTAAGATATTTAATGATCATATAACAATATGTAATGAATAAATGAAAATTATGTAATTTTTTCTTCAATTATAACGTGAAAACATACAAATTTTCTTAAAAAATTTATAATCAAAACCGTCAACCCGAACTGCACAAACCGCTAAACCGCCAATCCGAACTGCCGCGGTTTTCCTTATCAAATTTGCGGATTCGTTTTCTAATTTCTCAAACCGTCAACCCGCACGGTTTAAATTAAAAAATTAAAAAATGAAAAAACCGCACCGCGAACACCCGTAAGTAATTTTATTTAGTGTCAAGTGATAATAGTACACAAAGGTATCAGATTTTTAGATTTCCTACGATGAAGATGAGCCTTTGGTATCTTCAATAGCTGTTGCTACTGATCCTTTCAAATTAAATACCTGAAGAAAAAGAAGATTACGTCGCGGAAGAGTTTCGAGGATTTTTCGTTAATCCTCAACTCGTTTGCGTTTGGGCGAAGCGGAGGCTACTGCCACGACCCAGTTGAGGATGCTTTTGCGAAATGTGTTGGCGGATTATTAAGGGTTGTGGTACAAGATTTAAGAATCCAGCTTATGAGCCCTGATTTTTTTTTGCCCGAATTATTTTAAAATAATAATAACATATAAATATAAAATATATTCACACTATAAATTCATCAATAAATCATAAGTTTCATCAATATATTAATAATTTAAATGTTACAAATAAATAAAAATGCTACAAATATATTAATATATATATTATAAAGCACAATGATGTGAGAGGAAAGAGAATGTAACAGATGATTAAGATTAAGAAAGATAATGTATCAAAATGCTATTTTTATGTGGCTTAATTGGCGGCTCAGATCATTTCTGATAAAGTGTCATTTCATTATAGAATCTCTATAAAAATGAAAAATGAAAACTACCAAATAAATTAAAGAATAAAATCATTTAATTAAAAAATAAAATCATTTCATTACATATATATATATGTGTTTTTTTTTTTTTTTTTTTTTTGGCCCGGGCCAAAAATGAAAAGCCCCACTCGAGCCCAAGCCCGAGCCGGCAGTGGCAGAGCCACTTGGTGCCCAGTGGGGGCAGTATATATATATTAGAAAATCTAAAGAATTAAACAACACCCATAAATACATTATTTATTAATTTTTTGAGTTGTATTTTTTTAATATAATATGTAGGCCCAGACCCAAATTAGTTAAAAAAATTCAAATACATTTTTGCATCAATCTTATTTCTTAAACATATCTAAAATAATTATATTTAATTTGTATGTGTATAGATAATTGATTATTTTTCATTTTAAATCCACTCATTTATGTGTTTTTCCATTTACAAAAGAATAGGGATTCCATTACATTTAAATAAAAATAAAAATAAAAATAACTATATTTATACTTAGGTTTGGTAATTGATCTTTTAATTTATTAATATGTTTATGGTGATTCTTTTACTAACTACATCATATATAATTGTTATGTATAAAATATTCACATATTAATATAAGTATAATTATTTTGTATATATTTTGTGTATATTTATTTTTTATTTATAGTTATTCAAAGTACAAATATTACATTTTAGCACTAGGTTTTTAATAATTTAATTAAAAAAAAATGATTAAATTTACAATAAATTAGCCGAAATTGAGTATATAATATACTACATAAAATTAAAATAAATAATTTTAAAAATAAATTTTGCCCATGGCTTTTTTTGCCCCTGGCCGGGCCAAAGCCTTCTGCCACCCTTAGATCTCAGTCGTTTATTCGTGCAATGGACGACCCACGGTTCTCAGCTCCGGATAGAATGATTTTGAGGTTTCACTAATTATTGGTTTTGTTTTTTCTTTTCAGAGTAAAACGACCACGTTTGGATCCATATGTGTTAATTTTATTAAGGGACAAAATGATCATTTGACATAAAATAAAAAAATAGAGATGATGCATAGATATTTCAGAATTTTGTGATGGCCATTTGTATATACCCTAAATCAGATTTGCTTCACATATAATTTCGCGTTATTCTTTTATCTTTTAATATATTTGTAATATTTATTGTGTTAATTTTTATTTACCTACCATTGGTCAAAGCACATTCTCCTTAATTAAAAATAAGCTTCCATGATAAATTGGGTCACGGACTGTTACCGATCGGTGACAATAGCCGATTGCATGGTCGTTAAAAGACAACTTACTAATTAACAGTGCCATGGTGACACTGACACCTGTAAGAACTCAACTACCTTGTGGGGCCATTTCAACGAGAGATTCTTTGGTGCAACAGTAGCATGAGTGACGTGATACCACACGCAAATTAAAAAATGACATGTAAAGTTTCTTCACCTATTTTTGAGTTGTTTTTTAATTTTTTAACATGCGTGTCAATTGATGATTGACTTGTTACATGTATGACGTGGTACTATTAGAAGATTTTCTCCATTTCAACAGCCAGCAACGAAAGGATCATCTAATTAATCAGCAACCGTAACTCTGCCACGTGTTAATCACACATGCTTCTCGATGGCTCACCGCCTCACTCCCCCAACATAACAAACAGCATCAGCTGCTCGCCTCCCATTTTCATTTATCCTCACTTCGGTGGCGCGAATTGCAATAAGATCGTGGTAAGTGGACCGGTGCTTGTCGGTTTTTTTTTCTTTCTCAAATATGGGAGTGCCGAACGACGATGTCGTTTTAATCGAAAAGGGTAAACAACCGGGAGAGCCTCACGTCGTTACAGTTAATTGTCCAGATAAAACAGGCCTTGGATGCGATATTTGCAGAATTATTCTTGATTTCGGGCTCTACATTACCAAAGGAGGTAATTTTGCTGCTGTATTTTTTTGCTCAAATTTTGATTTTTTTCCTTATTTAATTGAATTTTGTGTTTAATGTCTTGAAATAGAGGAATTTGGCATATTTTAAGCTCAAATTAAGCTGGCTCCTTTGCTTAATCTTTGTTACCATTCTTACTGTTGGGATTTAAATGAATTTTTTTTTTTTGGGACTTATAAAGTAAAAGAGTAGGGTTTTGGTTAATTTGTTTGTTAATAATTTTGCTATATGCTACTTTAAGGAAATTAATTATCTTGTGAAATTTGAATCTGGAACATTAAATGTTATGAACTTATGATGTGTAAATTAGTAGCTTTTTGTAAAATCCTGTGTCTATTAGCAAGAGATTTTGTAGTTTCATAAATTACTGATTGGATCATTTATCAAATTGTTGGGTTGGGTAGAAACACAAAAATTATATTATCTGTTGCAAATTTATTTTTTTGGTTAATTAACTGCATTTTCACCAAAATATAAGGGTGGTAGATTTTCCTGATTTTGTATGTTTGCATGATAATTATTTATGGAACTTTAATTTTTGACCGTAAGTTACAAAACAAATAAAAGAAGCTAATCTTTTTATTTTTGGTCTCGTTTGAGGCGTTTTTGGTTCTAGATATTTCAACTGATGGAATATGGTGCTACATAGTATTCTGGGTGGTTCCTCGTTCTTCTTCGATTATAAGATGGACAAATTTGAAGAACCGCCTTGTATCTGAATGCCCTTCATGTTCGGTGACATTTTATTTCAACCAGCAGTCTACCCGTCCTTCGTCTTCTCCAGTTTATTTATTGAAGTTCTTTTGCCTTGACCGGAAAGGGCTATTGCATGGTAATAGAAATAGATGAACTCAATGATAGTTTATTGTACATTACACAATCCTTTGGGTGGTTCTAATGTGTTGAAGTTTTTTCCTCTTAGATGTTACTCAAATTCTCTGTGAACTCGAACTTTCAATTCAAAGGGTGAAAGTGACGACCACACCTGATGGAAGGGTCCTGGACCTCTTCTTCATAACAGATAACATGTGAGATTATTTCTGGAGTTTGTTTTTATATTTTCTTTTCAATTTTTGGAATCTCTTGTACCAGAGATTTTTTGCTTGTATGTTATAAAATTTTCATTTTCTTTTCAATTTGGTTTCATATACTGCAGCTTTTTGTCAAGTGTAAAAATGTTGTCCATAAATTACTTGATTTGGACCACTTTAAGTGGTCCAGTCCGCCTAAATTGAATTATATGTCATGCAGTTTCTTATTTCACTTGTCATGTGTATGACCCCATAACCAAGGTGCCTTATTTCAGTTTGGTGGAAGTTTTTCTAGTATGCTTCCTTTTAAGTTTATGTTTATTGTCTTTGAAAGAGTTAACGAATCTTTGTTAGTCAAATTCTTATATCTTCTTTTTGGGGGGTTATATTATCTGAAGTAAAGCTTGTATATCAATATTTAGGTGCTAGGTATTCAAATAGCCAAGTATTTTTAGATCAATTTTGGAAGAAAAATTTGAAAAATTTTGAATAGCTAATAGTTATTGATTCACAGTGAACATTCTATCCATTTGTATCACTTAATTTTCATTTTGAATGCACAAGTTGATTCTTTTGGCTTGTTTCTCACGGATTTATTTGTTCACTAATGAACATAACACAGTGCAAAAATGATGTTTGATGTTAGTGGCATGTGGGAAGAGAACCATTCTTATTTGGTGGTAATGTGTTTTTTTCGTGACTGAACTAATTAAGAAGTTGAGATGTAATTGTGCTTATTATTTTTTTATGAAAGGTGATTATACTTGTTATTAATTTATCTTATTCTGCAAATTCGTTTTAGGGAACTTCTACACACACAAAAACGACAAGATGAGACGTGCGAACAATTGCATGCTGTGTTGGGTGAGTCATGCATCAGTTGTGAGCTTCAGTTGGCTGGTCCTGAGTGTGACCAAAGTGTCTCTTCTTTGTCTCCTGTGGTGGCTGAAGAATTATTTAGGTCTGAACTTTCAGATAAAGAAACCCATCTGCAAGCCCTAAGCCCAGATATGACAAAATTGAAGAAAGCAAATGTCGTGGTAGACAATTCATTAAGCCCTGCTCATACATTGCTGCAAATACATTGTGTCGATCACAAGGGACTTCTTTATGACGTAATGAGAACATTGAAAGACTACAATATGAAGGTATGGGTATTTGCATATTCCATAACAAACTATGCATAGCCTTTGTGCAGTGAGAAATATTATGTTTCATTTCTGATATAAACCCTTTTTTGTTTCTTCTTGTTTAGATATCTTACGGCCGATTCTCACCGAATTCCAAAGGCTATCGCGATTTGGATCTTTTTATTCAGCAGAAGGATGGGAAAAAGATCGTGGATCCTGAGAAGCAAAGTGCAATATGTTCCCGTTTAAAGATGGAGTTGCTTCACCCATTGCGTGTCATGATTACAAACAGAGGGCCAGATACTGAACTTGTGGTCGCTAATCCTGTTGAATTATGTGGAAAAGGAAGACCACGAGTTTTCTATGATGCAACACTTGCTCTAAAAGTGCTTGGGATCTGTGTATTCTCGGTAAGAATTCATAACCTCAGAAGTGATTTAAAATTTTAAAGACCCATCAGCATGTTGTGCTTCTATGAACTTGCTATGAGAAAGTTCAAGGGGAACTGATTCAAATCATCCCAGTATAGGCCCTTTCTAGACATCATTGTTGCCTTCCATGTATTCATGGGCGGATAATAACAAACAATGTTATCTTATCAAAGGTAAATAGCACTTACGTGCAAGTCACAAAGTGCATACGGGCTTCTCGAATCATTTTCCTTTCTCTTGTATCAAGAATTAAAAAAGCAAATTACTCTTTTTATGATTTTCCCGTCATGGTTTTTCAGGCTGAAATTGGAAGATATTCGACTTCAGATCGTGAATGGGAGATTTACAGATTTCTTTTGGACGAGAACTGTAAACTTCAAATATCAAGTACGGTAGCTAGGGAACAGATCGTTGACAGAGTTAGAAGAGCATTGATGGGCTGGTGAGTCGAGTTTTATTTCTATCTTTCGCAATTCAACATGTTAACACTTCCCAAATGCTCTTTTTCCGGCAGAGAGTTTTTAGCTCCGATGACTTTTGATTACTCAGGATGGTGCAAGGATTTTTTGTTGCTTGTACGTGTATATTTGTATGCTTGTATCACCTTTGATTTAAAGATTACATCTTCAAGCCAAATGTTTTAGGTAGTTGTTATTGTGGAGGAAGCTCTAAGATTGTGAATTAGTTGCCTCCGAGGTTGGTGTGATTGAGAATTAGTTGTCATTTATTGTATTTAATATTTTGGGAAATTATCATTTTCCATCCGGTAAATAGCGTAAATATTGTTTGTTATGAAAATTTGTAATCATTCCGGAGATAAAAACGGATAATTTTTCCTAAATTAAATGAATAATTTGTATATTCTTCTATTATATAAGGGGGAAAATGAAAAAATTTTCAAAGAACGAATTTCGTAGTAAATGATAATTTCCTTGATGTTTAAAATATAAAGAGAGTTATTTTTCTGACTGGTCCAGGGGCGGACCCAGAATTGAATATGGAGGGGGCTCCCACAATAAACCAGTTCCACCTTTGTCCATGTCATTTTTAGGAGTAATTTTTTGTATTAATATTATATAGGTGATGTAATATCACCAATCAATTATGTAAAATTATATGAGATATAATTATTATTTATTTAATTATTATTTTTACTATTTTAACACTTGTAATTAAATTTATTATATTGGTGATGTAATAACCACTTAATAGTAATTTTTCCTTTTTAGATGAATTTCAAAATTATTAACAACATTTTATTTATTAATTTTATAAATTGTAAAACAAGCAAGTTCTGAAAAACAGAGGTGTAAAAGAAGATTCGACAGCGACCGACACCTACCCAGTGGGCCATCGCATGAAATGAAATGAAAATAAAGTAATCCCAAAACACATCCAACAGAAACACGTGGGATGAAAGGATATCTGCAGTTGCTTCCCAGACACACTATCTCGCACCAGTTGTTTGTTGAGTAAGTAAATTTGAAAATATTTTCATTAATTTTTAATATTAATTTAATTTTGAATATAATTTCTCATTATCAATATACACTATTATTTATCATTAACTTGGTATTTTGACTCATATAGCTAAAAATCTCATACAAGACAATTAATGTTAAAAAAATAATAATAATTAACAAAATACAGGCGAAGTTCGTATAAGATTTGTTCACGACTCGAAGTAATTAGAGGTTTAAGAAATTGATATTTGAGAATTATAAATTTCAACTTCAATAAAATTTTAAATTAATGTGGTTAAGACATATAATAAGTTATTATAATTAATTGATCCAACAAGTGAAATAAATTATATCCAACGATTAAAATTTAATCAAGTCAGATTATTTGATAATTTTCAATAAATATATTATTCTCCCTAGGTGATAATACAATACCACATATATGAGGAGAATTATTTATTACCACATGTGGAGAATAAGAAATCAAAGCTCACGTTTATGGATCTCTTTAAAATTCAACCAAATGAATGAAATTCATTCACTCGACTCACTTTAAATTCTCTCTAATCAAACTCTCCCCAACCAAACGCAGGATTAGTATTTTAACATATAATTTATATATATAAATTATTATTTTCACTAAATTTTATATGTGAATTAATAAGTTTATTGAAATTTTGAGTGTAAAAATGAATTTGCTTAAAATTATTGAGTAAGTTTATAAATAAGTTATCTTTGAGTGGGAAAATGATAATATCAATTGGGATTATGGTCTGTTAATTTTATACTGCAAGTAAAATACGAAACAGTTAAAAGCAAAAATTTAGAACAGTTTTGTAATATTTATTAAATCAATAGTTTCAGGGAAATTAATAAGATTTGATTTGTGAGTCGTCAAATGAGATTTTGATTTTCTAAGAAATGACGGAAGCATCTTCAAGTTCAACGAATCGAAGTTCAGCTTATCTGAGCGCTCTCACTCAAGAAATCGAAAAGAAACTCCAGCGGGTTTGCTCTCGCTCTATTTTCTTTTTTCGACTTTTCCACGCGGACTTTTTCTGTTTGTTTCCTGAGAAAATGACTTTTAATGAAATAATATAACTGCCTATCTGGTTGATAAATTATCTGTTTTATAATTTCTATTTGTGAAATGAAGTTTAAGATTCATAATTCGAGTACACATCGATTCAAAATTTATGTTACTCAAAAAGAAAAATTGCTGATAAAACGACGCCGTATTGCAGGCGCTGGCTTCTCCTTCGCAGAGACGAAACTTGTTACAAGAATTATTTGCTGATATAGCTTTAGAAGTTGATGATCGAGCTAGAGGTGAGTCGAGTTTGGAGAAGAAAAAAATTGTTTATTTTGATACTTTTGATACTCAGATCAGAGCGTATGAGTCGATGATGATAAGCTTGTAGTAATCAATATTTGTTATTTATTAAATTAACTAGTTTATAAGTATATTTCTTCTTATGGATGTATGGATTAGGCAATTTTGATGGCATTTGCGTTCTTGTGAATTGGTTTGAAGTAACGGCATTACTAGTAATTTGATAAGAACATGTAATATGCAGTGAAGTTTCAAATTCATGAGAATTGGAAGTGTTTTAAAAAAGATGTAATTACACTTCTCTGTAAGTACAATGTGTTAACCACCATATAGATTCTTATGTTTTGCTTTGAAATTGAAAACAGATATAATTTTCAGCAGGGAAGAAGGTGTTATTTATCCTGCAGATGACGGCAGTGACAGTCGACTGTGTTTCTACGATGTGCTTGCCGATCATTATATTCAGATGCCTGAGAGTGGACAATGTATTCTTGATTTGATTGTCCAGCTCTGGAGCCAGTTATTTGTGTCGCATATTTTCTCCCTCTTGTTCCATAAATGGGTATGTGAACTTGCATGAGTATAGTGTTTCTTTACCTTTTATATATTATTGAAACTTTCATTGCATCCATGTATAACTATCCGCACTGGTAATTGTTTCCTTGAGAAGGTTTGTTCAAGTTTCTTAAAGCTCTCAAATCAATCTTTGGAGATTTTCATTAGAATTAATTTTTTGAAAGCTTATCACATCTTCTCTGCCCTGACTGCTTATAAAAATGGAACTTTAAAACCGGCCAAACCTTGCTTGACAGTTTGACTTCCATTTATTATGGGAATTGAATTGATTAACGTATTTTCCCATGGATTGTCATATCTTTTATACGAGGGATTGCTTTGCAGCTACATTGGTGATATATTGTTATGCTAGAAATATGATAAATATGTTTTGGATTAATGAAGGTTGTAGAGAGATGATTAATATATGTTTGTCATGGTGTTGATGTGTAAATATTTGTCTCTCATTTACAGCTATTTGAAATTCAACTTGACAATAATGAAGCACTTCTGCGTTACTCATCTGCTCTTGTTCAAGGTGCTACCAATGTTTTCTGGTATGAATTTTATCAATTATACAAATGTTGCTAGTGCTTGAGTGATTACCTCTAGAGTTGATCCTGATAGCTTTTAAAGCTCAATCTTGTTGCTGCCAGCTACTATTGCATGATTGATGCCTTTTGATGCTCATTCTTTTGGAAATAAATTATTATCAAATTTGATTTTGTGAAATTTCAAATTTTCTTTAGATTTATCCTTTGTCCCTTGCTTCTATAGTTTTATCCAAATTTGTGATTGCATGCTTTATGGAAATTATTCCATATGAAATCTATAAAGTAGAATGTTCATTGCTAAAAACATTTAATTTTGGTATTATTACCATTTGACTTGTTTTTTTGAATGTTTGCAAATAATCGTTTTGTTGTCTGTTACACACCCTCCTGTTATCCTGCAAATCAATAATTGATTTCCAACACACTGGTGTATCTGTAATTCGTTTTCTTCACTGGGATTTTACTTAGCCTGTTTTGTATGAGGTCTAGCTTTGAGGTGTACTATCTTTCGTTTGTGGTGTTCTTGTTCTGGTTTTAAACAATTGGCATATTCTATGTTGGTATATCTTATCCTAAAACCATGTGACAAGAGTGGTTATTGATCTGGTAGAAATAAATGAGATCCAACTTTTAAGTGGTTGTCATAATCAGTTTTGGCCATGCGCCAAAATTTCTGCTTCACCTGGGTCACTCAGGTTGTCGATAAGTAGGGATGTCTGATGAAATTGAAGTGATAGCTTGTCCCAGTCTCTCTGTGTGCGTGTGTGTGCGAGAGAGGGGGATAGAGGGGGAGTGAGAGAGAGAGAGAGAAGGGGTGGGAAAAAGTCTTTTGGTAATGTATTCATGTGTAGACTACTCGACTGACAGTACAACCTTGTGTTTGCAGGATCGACATCCAGACAAACACAAGGCGCTTTGAGTCCCTCTTTCGGGTAAGAGCTTCGGAGAACAAAAGCGGCAATTGATCAAATAAACACATATTTCCTGGAATATTTATTAACTGATTCTTTTTCTTCGTTTTCCCCTTCTGTCCAATACCTGTCCTGTGCATTTGATACAGTATCTTCTTGAGCAAGTTGCATTGGAACCTGCACGGTTAAATAAAATTCCTCTGCAGGTGAGCCATTAATACTTTGAGTTTCAATTAAATGCTGCTATTGATTCAGATGTGGACTATTATATTCTAATTGTTTGCGTATTGTTTTTTAATCGTCAGGCTCAGCGAGATCTGTTTCTTCTACTTTCAAGGTTCATATTCTTTTACAACTCAGGTAGATTTGACCATCATTTGAATTTTGAATATGAGATCTTTATTACATAATTTAACGCTATAATTGTTTCATACAGTTGATAAACTTGAAAGCTTCTTGAAGCAGTTTCCTGTTTTTCCAAATGCTTTCTTGATTGGTGGTCCAGCTGACTTCTTTGTTATTGAAGTGGCAGACCAGGTAGAGCTGATGCTTTGGCCTTCTTGCAAATTTGTTGTAGGAACAAGTCATAGTAGAGTTCAGTTGAGGGTTTTCTTTAAGTTTCTTTATTTGTTGCCGCTATATTCACGTGGTATTGTAAATCTCTCATTGTCAGCTTCAAAAGTTGAAGGTGGAACCAGTTCTGTTGCATTATCTTTCACAGATTAAAGTTCTGCAGGGTATATTACTATTTCATCCCTTATGAGGTTAAATTTTTTCTATATCTGACAGATGTTATGCTAGTTCTTCTGAACAGGGAGATATGATTGGTTTACGCAGGGATGGAACTGAGAATGAAAACGAGTACAAGGTTAAAGACGTGTTTGTACAGCTTCACTTCTCCTGGTGGTCCATTGTATCCCACTAGAGCTGTTCGTCATGCAGCCTGGGATGCTTTGGATTTCCTTTACCCCGTGAGTTATCATGTTCTAAGAAAAATATTGTTTCATCATCCGCTAATATCAATTATAATTCTTCTAATGTTTTGGAATAGGTTGGGCAATACCCACGGCATGTCATAAGTCTGCTTTTTCGACTTCTATATCCATGGTACTGGCCTTCTTCTTGTTGGAACTTCGTTATGTCTTGTGTTAAAGCAATATTTTATACCCTGTTGAGGTTGGTCTTTTCCAGCTGCGGGAAAGCGAGAGCAGGAGAGAATTCCTAATTTGCCCATACTAGATTTACAATATGGTCAAGCTTCTTTATAGCTTATTAGGTTGTTTTGGACATTACTGATTAATTTTATTGCGTTGTAGTATATGTACTGTGATACTCGTGGTCTACGTGTCTCGTAGACTTATTGTTGGCGATAGTGTTGCCATTCTGATTCTTGTGAAGTTACAGAACGTAGATTCATCTCATCTGTAGATCTTAGACTCGGACGAGGCTACCCGAAAGCTATAGTGTTAACTAACACACAGAACGAAGGTGTGTTAGTTAACAATGACGATGCAGCTTTCACATTCATGACGAAACTAGTGATGCAATTGGTCGGGATATGCCTAGATTTCCCAAATCTTGTATCAGTTTTTGAACAATGACGAAAATCACACTAAATGATTCGGGTTCTCTTATCTGAATTGGGAGAAGAGACTATTTATATTTGGGATAAAAAAAATATTCCGAAATTTGATCGGAATTTTTAATCGGGATAAAAATATGTACCATCAACACAGCAAGGAACAATTCTTATGAGCGAATAAAAGTTCACTGATAAAGTTTACGAATTCGGACTTTTTGTTGTTCTTGATGATGTCATCAAGAGACAAATTGGACCGGGTTCAGAGGGACGAATCGTCAGAATCACGCGGTTTGAGTTTATGGGTCTTGTTTAAATTTTATATATATTAATTAAATTAGAAGCTTTCATTTCAAGGTGGTGTCGTGGTGTAGTTGGTTATCACGTCAGTCTAACACACTGAAGGTCTCCGGTTCGAGTCCGGGCGACGCCAATCATTATTATTTTTTTTCCCTGTCAAACTTGTATTTCCAGAGAAGCATTTGAAATACCCAAATTATCCTTGAATTAATTAAATCTGTTCTATATTTCTTACTCTTCTTGTTTGTTTTCTCCACAAAGACATACTTTCCAAATTCTGCTATCAACGTGACCTTGTTCCATAAACGAGTGCCTTTTGTCAAACTGTTACATACCAAAAATGAAAACTTTGTTTTCCCCAGATGATGATCCAAGCAAAGGCCACAGTTAATATTAATTATCCCCGTCATTTTGCTGTAAGGTTAAGACTTAAGACAATGTATTTTCAGGATACAACAAAACCTAAAATTATAAGAATAGTAAAATTAAGACGTGACAATGTATTTTCAAATCAAAAGTTATGTTTAAAAATTTAAAAATCAAGGCAATTGTAAAACTGTTTAATAAATTCGAATTATAAACATATTATTATCTTTATTTTGAAAAATATTATAACAATATTATTATTATGTATATATATATATTTATTTATTTATTTATTTATCATGTATAATTTTAAATCAAATCTTTTGGTTCCCTCGACTTCTCCCAAATCAATTGATTTATTGTGTCCCACAATATAAGGTGTAATAATTCCTTTTACTTTCATAATAGAGTAATGATACACTCACACACACTTTCACTTAAAGTTTTACAAATTCTCTCACTGTAGCTACAGTGGTCTACAGTAAATCTTTGTAGCTACAGTGAGAGAGTTTGTAAAACTTTAAGTGAAAGTGTGTGTGAGTGTATCATTTTTGTTCATAATATGGATTTCCTCTTTGTCAATTTTCCTCATATCACGCCTTTGAATCACACATATATAGCCTTGATCTCTAAGATTTCGAAACCAAAGAGAGTCAATGAATTCATGCCTATTAGTTTGTGTAATGTTATTCATAAAATTATGGCCGAAGCAATAGCAAATAGGCTGAAACAGATCTTATATCAGGTAATTTCACCTTCCCAAAATACTTTATCTTTGGTAGGCTTATTACGGACAATATTATCATAGGTTATGAATACGTGCACAAAATTAGACACACTAAGGGGAAGAGGAAGACATACGATAAGGTGGAATGAACTTTAATGTAAGAACCTTAAAGTTGTTTTCCCGAAGTATGCAGAAGCTTAAGGAAGATGAAACTTTGTGGCATTTTGATAAAAATATTATTTACTCCGTTAAAAGTGGTTACCAATTAGCACGGATAATAAAATACTCCGAATCCCCCAGCTGTTTAGTTGATCAAAACAAACAGTGGCACCTGATTTGGATGAGAGATCTCCCTGCAAAACTAAAGATTTTCATTTGGAGAGCGGCTCGCAACTTGTTACCAACTGCGGAAAATCTCTGGAAAACGAGAATTCTCTGTGAACCTCGATGTCAGCTATGCAGGAGGCAGATGGAGACAATTGATCATGTTTTGTTCAGTTGTAAACATGCTCGGAAGGTGGCTATCTGCTGGTCAATTTGGAAGGCACAAAATTTATGTATTTTTGAAAACCGAAAGAATTAATAGCAAAGGCAGAGGCCATGGCTTAAGCATATCAGCAGATCAGCACTCCATAGTTGCTTGATGTGGTCAGTCAAGCATATCAGAAGATGGAAACCTCCTTTGCTGGGATGGTTAAAGATTAATTCTGATGCTGCCATTAATAAAGACAAGCCAGATTGTGGGGCTTTTCAGCGAATGAATCTCTCTATTTCCCCAAAAAGAAAAAAGAATAATGATATACTTACGCACACTTATCCCTAAAGTTTTACCAACTCCCTCATTGTGGTAAAAAAACATGGCAATGCAGTAAATGTGTGAAAGGGGTATTTACAAACACAAGTTTTTTTTTAAAAAAAATAATAATTGAAAATTCCACCATCAAACCACCCCTTTCGGGTTTAAGCGGAGGAGGTAAAACCTCCGGTTATCTTAGGCCCTTACAAGAAATACACTCTTTTGATTCGAACCCAGAACCTCAAGGTGAGATCCTGAACCCTACACCACCAAATCACGTCCCTTGAAGACTTACATACACAAGTTATTAACACTTAATCCTCAAAATTAGTTATGGGTGCGTAAAATTAACAGAATGTTTGAATTTAAGGGAAATTATAATATTTCCACTTGATAAATAACTTAAAGTACCATTTATCACGAAAATTTTGAATTCATTCTCTTTTTCCAACTACAGTTTGAAAATTATTTACTTTTCCATCAGATAAAATAGATATGTGTACAAATTATCCATTAATTTCGAGAAAATTATCTATTTTCCACCTCATAAAAATAAAAAAATGAACACATCTAAAACTTCAAGTGGATAAGAGAACAATTTCAAAATTATCATGGAAAACAGTATTTACTCTATTTATTAGGCGGAAAAATGATAATTTTCAACTGTATCTGTTTCAGTTCGATTTTTAGAGTGGTTATTCAAAAACTCTTTTTTTTATTCAGTCCAGTTCATCCGAAACTAGCAGTTCCATTACAAAATCATTTTTATCTATAGAGATGCATATTAACATATAACAGTTCCATGGCATTATGCATTATCAATTACAAAGAAAAACTGCACCTGCATTATGAGTAACAAGAAAAATGAAACATCCACTTTTATGAAAGTTCGAAATAAAACATTCACCCATCAAACTGGAACACCTTAGCTTGTAGGAATAGCCCCAAGTAGCTACGCATTCCGTAACTTCCACACCACAACAAATCGATAAAGACATCATAAAGGTCGCTGAATTGGTTCTAGACAAAGACAAACTGCACTAGGTGAAACTTGAACAACAAACGATTATCATAATTCCGTTAGATAACAGATTCATAGTCACCACAAACTATTAAAGTTTCACCTTAGGTAATGAAGAGAACATTAGGAAAATCTCCATTGTTGAGATCAGGAGACTCCTATTTAGAGCTGACACGGTCTTTAAATACGTCAAGACCCATCTCTGATGGATCAGTTGCCTGCAGCTCTACTTGAATACCGTCTAGCTCTCTCTTGAATCGGTCCTTGGAGCTTGCATAAATCATCTTGCTTCGTACTCTTGAAGTGTCAGGAGACCTTGATACAGTACATAAACATTAGCAAAGATGATCAGAAGTAAAATTCTGGAAAAGAACAAGGGGGGCTCTAGCTTTTCAGAATATGATATTTACCATGCAATGAAGAAAATCTTGCTTTTTTGGCAGTTCTCTTCAGTAACAAAATCATAATCATAAACCGCATATCGGCACTCATCAGCAGGAAGGCTGGCAGTAAAATCTTCATAGGTTTGAGTTGGCTCTCCAAGCTTTTCCACAATGACCTGCTTCTGCTTCTCCTCGATCTTATATACTATGAAGCGGTAGGTTCGCTTGGCTTTCAACTCCAGGAACTTTAGCTTACAGTCATCATGCACAGCCATCCCAGAAGCAGCATTAGCCTGCAGATAGAATAAAAGAAGGAATTACCCATGAGAAAACCCACAAAGCGGTGAGAAACAAAAGATTAACTTTCTTTAAGTACGTCACTCATTGTTATTCCGCATATTACAAAGTCAAATACTTGTGCCTATGCATAACATTCCATCATAAAGCCAAGTCAAACAAGGCATCTTGGTGGCAAGACAAACAATAATGTATCCTATTCAGCAGCATAATCCATATCCCCAAGCAACTTTCATTATCACAACAAAAAACCAAACAATTTCAAAAGCAAAAGCGCAAGATAAAAACCGCATTCTTTGCAAAACCATGGCCTCTAAAGAGAAAGGAAGAAACCAAATTATTAATGGACAACAAGCCTATCTACCAATTACCACTACTTCAATGATAACTAAAAACACGACTAGAATCTTACTATTTCAATGAACAAAACACTAAAGGCAACAATACAGTACAAATTACGGCAACTATGATAAAACCAGATGGATAGACAATTTCTTCCAATCGCAACAGAAACAAAGTTTTGCAAATTACCCCACAACTAGAAGATCAAATCTAAGGAACATGCTTTATTAACAATCATCCAATGAAAAAACTGTTCTGAATTTATACCGCACGATTCTCACTAAAAACACAACATATAATTACAACACCACCATTAATACTTCATTATCATCATGATCAACAACAACAACAACAAAACAAAACTGATCACTTCAAATAAAAAATGGCTTACAAATATTTTACACAAATAGATCAAATCAGAAACCTATTACATAAATTAGAAATTCACCGAACAAATTAAGTATATTTTCATTCAAAAATATATAGTCAACGCACGGTCAAGAAGACCCACATCAGATCTAAAATCTAATCAATCCTTAGCTCTAAATAATAAATACTGTAAATAAAACAAACCCAAATAATGATTATAGTAAAAATTAGCAAAAAAAATTAAAAATCAGTCTTTGGGTTGAAAGAGAACTAACTCACCATGGTTTCAACTTCAAGGAACAACAAATAAAGTACAGAGAAATTTTACCAAAGGAAAAGGAAAATGAGATAATAATGGACAGACACTCTTCTATTTACTTTTTACATATATATAATATATATATATATATTATTTTTTGCTTTTTTTTTTAAAAAAAAAATTATGAAATATATGACCGGTGACCGGTGAAATTGGTGGCTCCACAGTCCGCTAAATATCATGATGGCGGTCATGCGTGACAACGGGGAAAAAGTACGGCTGTCGAATGATTACTTGACGCGTGTCGTGAAATGGGATGGTGAGAAAAAGATTTAGTGTCTCTTTCATTTGAGAAATGATATATCAACTCACACATTTCCCTACATTTATCGAGAACGACACATTGCATTGCGCTTTGGTAAAAAAAAGAAACCCATATTTTGGGGCACCCACCAGTTGCCAAACACTTCCAATAAACTTGCCCTAAATCAATTTTCTTCCCCAAATCAATTTCGTTGATCTTTCGTTAATCAGTTGCTCTCTCTCAAACCACTGCACCGGCGACCAAGCAAGCAAATCGCAATCTGGTGCTCTCAAACCACTTCACTGGCGACCAAAAAAGTTAAGCAACACGCAGTCCGGTGCTCTCAAACCATTTCGGCGGCGACCATAGTAATGGCGGTTTTGTTTGAAGTTTGATGCTGTAGTGAATTTCAATTTCTCAAGGAACTTTAATATGTTATGTCTTGAATTGATTTAATAGTCGAAGGAAAATGCATCATCTCAGTGAGTTCTTTAGTTCACTTTCTCTCATCCTTTCTTGATTTGTTCATTAATTATGCTCTATGGGTTCCATTTCATTGAAGGTAATTTGTAGTTATGTAATGATTTATGTGGTTCTAGTTTTGCATGCTTCATTCTTCACAAATTATCGGTTCTCCCTCGTCTCTCACTATCTGGTAAGTGTTTTATTTTGATTGGAAATTTGAAATTTTGTGTTTTGTTTCTCTCTCACTCCCAAATCGTGTGTTTTATTTTTAGGTTGTGTTTTGTTAGAAATTTTTAGGTTGGAAAATAAAAATGCAAGATGGTTGAATGTTAGAAATTTTGTTTGCCGGTACTTATTTTCAAAAACATAAGATGGTTAGTATGCTCAGCTCGACCATTCGTGATTTTAACTTCTTAATTCTTCTGTGTAGTCATAATTCCCTGGTTCATGAGAATTTTATTTGTTTGATTTTAAGTGTTGGATACACTTGATTTTTATGCATCAATTAGAATTACATAATTGTAGAGTGGATAGAGTGAGAGCTTGTTGCTGCTTTTAACAATTTAACAGCAGCAGCAACAAACTGCTGTTGCAAAATAGCAGCTTGTTGCTGCTGCTGTTACCAACAACAGCAGCACCTTGTTGCCACTGCTGCTGGTGGTAACAAGTTCTTTGTGTATTAGATTGTTTTTTCTGTATTAGTGGTTATGCCATATCTTTTTTGAACTATCTCTGTATAGATAATGTAGCTATCTCGAATTTATCATTATGCTTGAACTTATCAAATAGACTTCTTTATAGCTCCATTTTATTCATTGGTGATTATACAATGTCTAGATATCTTGGCATCACAGATAATTCATTTTTAGAAAGTAAATAATTCACAGATATACATGATGTCATTCAACTGATTTTCAGACATGGATGCCAAGATATCTAGACATTGTACAATCACTTTCTCCCTGATTGTTTATCCAAGAGTTCACTTTCTCTCATCCAAGAGCACCGGACTGCGATTTGCTTGCTTGGTCGCCGGCGAAGTGGTTTGAGAGAGAGCAACGAATTTGAGAGAGATCAACGAAATTGATTTGGGGAAGAAAATTGATTTATGACAAGTTTATTGGAGTGTTTGGCAATTGGTGCCCCAAAATTTGGGTTTAACTTTTTTTTACCAAAATGCAATGTAATGTGTCATTCTGAATAAATGTAGGGAAATGTGTGAGTTGATATATCATTTCTCCTTTCATTTATCTTTTCAAATATAATTTATTCATCACTTTTACTGATAAAATTTTCAGGAATAGAGATCTTAATAAAAAAAAATTAACTATTTGGTTATGAGTGAAATTTTTTATTAAAAAATATAAAATTATTTTATTGGATAAATTTTTTTAAGTTGTGTTATGAAATAAAATTATTAAATTAAATAAGGGTATTATATATAATTTAACATTTTAAAAAAAATTCTAACCTCTACTCCCAAAAATCAAAATTTTGAGATTTTACTAGTAGAGATAAAATATCTTTTTAACCAAACATCATCAAAAAATATGAATTGAGTTTTTAGGATTTAAAAAACTTTTTTACCTCTACTAATGATCTGTTTGATATAACGTTTCAAATAAAATTTTTTCAAATAAAGCTTTGACTAGTAGAACTTTTAGAATTAGAACTTTTGATTAAAAAATTACTTGCTTGGTTGTAAATTAGATATTTTATTAAAAATTATAAAATTACTTTATTAGATAAGTTTTTTAAAGTTGTGTTATACAATAAATGAGGTAATGTTACTAAATTAAATAAGAATATTATGAATATGATAAACTTAAGCTAAATACTACATTTCATAAAGAAAAATAACACGATAAAATTAAAATACGTATTGACCAATGCTTAATTATTTGAATTAGTATTTTCATCCCACATTGATCGAACAATATATTTTGAAACGCAATATAAGCATATTTATCCTTCTCTATGTCAAGCTATGAATTCTTGAAATCGCACATTATTTGTTCAATTTTTAATTTACTTAGTCGGGAGCTTTTAAATTAAAAGATTTTCCTCAATATCATAAATTTAACTTTTACACTTTCTTTGGATTCATCCACCGATATTACATCAACGATAAAAACATACATTATATAACATCATCTCAAATATTATTTGTAATTACGATAATATATATATATATATATATATATATATATATTATATAATATATATATATATATATATATATATATGTGTGTGTGTGACAATGATAAAATATCGTGTCACTTCTCTTTTAGTCATAACACAAGTCTTTATGTCTTCGCACATGTCTTTAGTGATTAGAATATAAATAATTTGTATTATCTTTTTTATAATTAATGCCCTCTAAAAAATTTCATTTGATACATCCTGATGTCATCGACAATGACCATAAATCTATTGATTCATCCGCGGTTGGTATATTAAAGCTTATATCATTAGTGAATATCTTGATTATAAAAAAATATTATTGTAAGACAAAAAATAATTTAATTATTGGATAATTTTATTTGTTTTTGTTTTTAGTGTCTTTATATAAGTTTTTATATAAATTTATTTAAGTTTATCATTTTTATAACCATAAATATTTCAAATTTTCAATATGAAATGACAAGATCCACAAATAACCACTAGTCAAATTAAGAAATTCAATTTGATCTTTTCACTCGAATTCATTAAAGTGTAAATTGATACACTTTTAACAATAATGGATGGACCGACAAAGGTTTTAAATTTTTTTGGATAGTTTTGAACTTTCGATTAACTTCGGGTGTGAAAAATAATTTTGCCCAAATGAGGATTATAATCGTCATGGCATATCACTTCAACCGACGCGTCGTAGTTTAGAATGAACAATCCATTCAGATCATTTTTCAAGAGTCGACACGTCGTTCTTTCAGTTATAACATAAAAACTGGGACTTGTTAATGATCCATTTTAGGAAATTTTTTATAATAAAAATGAAAAAATAATTAATATTTTGATAATTTTTTACTTTCCCCATAAAAGTGATATGGGGAAAGTAAAAAACTTTAATTCTTTAATTCTTTAATCAATCTCTGATAATTAGTTAACATTCGAACCATCATCTTAAATCTTTACAAAGTTTCTTGAATTGCAATCAAATCTTGTATTTATTTTTTTTATTTTTTAAAAGATGTGTGAAAGATCAAATTGAATTTCTTAATTTGACTGGTGTTTATTTGTGGATCTTATCATTTCTCAAAGATATCAAACTCATTCCCTATTTCCCTGCTCTTCTATTCTTATAATTCTGTAATGGATTTTCAATAATGAAACTGTATTTTTTGTTCTATTCAATTTTTTATCATATAAGTATTGAAACAAAGAATAAAAAACAAACCTAGGATTAGAACTCATAATTTTAAGCAAATTTTTGACAACATTAATTTTTATTTTTATAATTAAAATGTCCGTACCAATTCACACACAGCTAGAATAATTTCCCATCTTAAAATTATCAATAATGAATGATAAAAGTTCAAAATTTTACTTAACATGCATATCATTTATATCATCCAGTTCAGTTCCAAATTCCAAGTAGAGCCCAAACAAACCCTAAACTTCAAAAAAAAAAAAAAAAAAAAAAAAAAACCCTAAATCCACCAACTGATTCAAGAAACAACAAACTTCGTTCAAGAAGTAAACTTAGTAACAGCCTTGGTACCCTCAGAAACAGCGTGCTTAGCCAGCTCACCAGGAAGCACAAGTCTCACAGCCGTCTGAATTTCCCGAGAAGTAATCGTCGGCTTCTTGTTGTACCTGGCCAGCCTGGAAGATTCCTGAGCAAGCTTCTCGAAAATATCGTTGATGAAACTGTTCATGATTCCCATAGCCTTGCTAGAGATTCCAATATCGGGATGTACTTGCTTCAGGACCTTGAAGATGTAGATCTTGTAAGTCTCGACGCTCTTCTTCGAGCGCTTCTTCTTCTTGTCGCCGGACGCGGCTTCTTTTGGAAGTTTTTTCCCGGCCTTCGGCTTCTTCTCCGCCGGCGCCTTCTCGGCCACCGTTGACTTCTTCTCCTCCGCCGGTTTCTTCTCTGCTGCCTTTGGTGCCATTAATTTCGATTTAGGGTTTTGAAGATTTTGCTTCTTTTTTTTCCTGAATTGTGTGATGAGGAGTGCTGTGTTGGAGGATTATATATATATGTGTATATATGGAGACGAGATCTTGAGTTTGATTTGTGTATTTTGATTCACACGGATCGATGACGTGGAGAGTGTGGACCGTTGGATGGGGCTCTGAAAAGGTAAGTGAATCGACGGTGGAAGTTGTTGGAGGGAGAAATGCGATACTCGCGGATCGCTGACTTGGCGTGTTTGGGAGTCGTTGGATATTTTACGTGTTTCAATAATAAGTTCGAGTTTAGGGGAAGTCTCGTTACTTTTTTTGGATGATAATCTCGTGTAAAAAATACGGATAAAAATTTATATAGGGATGATATTTTTAGGGTGAGATTATCCAATTAATAAATAACGCATGTTATTATTATTATTATTTTTATGCTTTGATTAGTCATTTTTAAAATATATGTTATTTATTAATTGAAATGTCTTATAATAAGAACGGTTTTATATAAATTTTTCTCCAAACATATGACATCAGAGTTGTCCTAAATATTAATTAGCAAAAACTCACATTGAGACCTTTGTACTCTCAAAGTTTTTTACATTGCACTCATATACTAAATTTTCTACACACTGCACCCCTGCACTCTAAAAAAATTGACATTTCACCCTTATTTTAAGGGCAAGTTAACAGAGTTGAGAAGTATTCTGACATCAGCTATATGATATGGCACATAACTATATGCTATGGCGCATATACATTTGAAATTCAGTTTTTTTTTTTAAAATAATTTTCGTATTGGACCGAGCAATTTTTTTTTACTTTGAAGTTATGCTAGGGCGCATATATATATGCCAGGGGACAAATTTGAAGTAAGAAAATTTTTGACTCAGATGAGGACAAATTTGAAATTTTCGGGGAGACAAGAGGGGGGCGCATGTTGAGAGGGTGGGAGTAGTATTTTTCATAAATTAAATTAACGTAAAAGTCATTTGGTATTTAACGTAAATTAACGCAAGATAACATTTACTTCATAACTGAAAATAACAGAACTTCAGTTCGATAAGTGTTATTTAGCCAACCTATTTGAATTTAACTTAGCATCTCACAAAACAAACACAGTCAACATAAGTAGCTAAAACAGCAAAATGGTAACAAACATAATAACATCCATAAAGTTGGCACAAAAACAAAAAAAGTCTGGTATAAATAGGTTGGCACAAGCACATCCTGATTGGCAACCTTAAGAGCACTAATACCGTATCCTACGTGACATCATCTCCACTATGACTGGAGTGATACTTCCGTCTTGACATCACACCCAATACTCTACGATTCTCAATATACCAAGTATTGGCGTACACAAAACCGGTTAAAGCCCTGGACGACCTAAACCAAAGTATATTGATTGTCGTAAGTATTAGCGGTGCAAGTCTCAGGTTAAGACCAAATACACCTACCCTGATTTCGGACTCCCATAGACACATAGTCATACTACCAATGAGATTTCGAGGGGGTCTATCCAGAGCGAAGCTGTTTCCCGTACTATCGGTGAAACACAACCTCCTACTACACTTGCATAAGTATCCAATACTTAAATATATGAGAACTATGCCCGTTATGCCCTCACAACGTGCACAAGTGCAATACTAGTCTTTCACGCATTACCGATGTCCAATCTCGATAATACTCTGACTAGGGATATTTAATGATTAATCATTTGTGGACTGATACTGTCTCATATCATTCTCAATCCAGGACTAATCATAGGGACCTCCTATCATTTATATATCTAATGTGATCTAATCACAAATGATAAGATAGCAATCTCCTTTGTCACATAGTTAATTTATATAACAACACCATGATCTGTACAAATAGTGACGCTATGGGTCATAATTGTCCAACAAAAATTAGATCAAAACTATGATCCTTAAGCTCTCATGAAAGTAACAAATCACATCGTTTCCACTACAATAGCACATAGAATTATCTAAGTAGAAATGTAAATAAACATACATAAAAAAAAAAAACAAAGAGATCAATTAGTGTTATTAATGAACAACAAAAAACAAACAAAAATGAAATTATCGAGCAGCTAAAATACAACAAACAACCAAACAACTAAAACTTCATATTACCAGATCAAAACATCATATAACAGAGATAAAAACAACCCATCAAAAATAAGACAAGATCAAAAATACTCAGATCAACAAACAGCAAAAGAAACAACAAAATGATGGAGATCCAATGAATTATAACAAAATTTAACCTGATCAGAGAGAGAGAGAGAGATTAAGAGGTACATGAAAGAATGAGATCTCTATGTGTGTGAAAGTGATTATGGAAAAAAACAACAACAAAAATAAAATAGACGACCTGGCAATAAAGATACTGGGAAAATGGTGGAATGTCAATTTTTTGATTCATGATTCTTTTCAATTAACATAGCGTGTATTACACGCTAACAGATTCTATGAAATAAGGGTGTAATGTCAATTTTTTGAGAATACATGGGTGCAATGTGTAAAAAAATTTAGTACGGGGTGCAATGTAAAAAATATTGAGAGAACATGGGTCTCAATGTGAGTTTTTCCTATTAATTAATTGCTGGGAGATGGCAACACTAAAATTCTTAAAACTTAATTATTGTATGAGGCTATAAGAATAGAGATATAGACACGTTCAAGTAGGTTAGTTATCAATATTTAGTTCAGAGTTCATCCTGTGAGAGTTAATATTTAAACGGTCGGTTAGATTTCTAAATTTGATTGAAACTAGGGCTATAAATTTATAAAAATTTCAATTTTTAGTGTATAATATAATTTATATATCCTTTATTATTTATCTGTATGGACTTATTTTAAGAATTCACATATGATATTATAAAATTTAAGATAACTCAGAGATGCTCGTGATTAATTAAACATCTAACGTGTCGTTAATTCATATATAATATTTTCCTGGTGATTTTTTCTTAAATAAATACTATTAGATTTCGGCGCAGAGCGAATATTTCGACTATAATTTACAAATAAAATTAACGATACTATACTATCATATATTATTATTATTATTATTATTATTATTTGGCTTGATGAGAGCTATACTCATGGCTAGATCAAACAATTAAAAATTTATTTCTCAATATAGTTAATAAATTTCCTTTTTATTTATCTTACTATTTGTTCAAATCTCAATATTAATGGAAATTTCCATTACTTAATAACATCATAAAATGATGTAAATACAAAATCATTTCAACTGGATTTATGTAATTATAAGGAAAATTTAATTCTCATTCTTTTATGTAATTATTCATGTAAGCGGAGTACAAATCCAAATCTCTTATTTTCAATGGATTTTATCGGAACTTACAAATATTAGAAAGTTAAATTTTTGTGTTTAATGTATAGTTTAGTAGAGAATATTAATTGAGAATATAAGTTAATTTATAAATATTAGATCGAGAATTTGTTCGTAAAATCTCTCCCGTTTGAGATCCCAAAATTACAAAAAAGCCCCCATTAAGATCCCCATTCCGCCATTTCCCCCTAAAATCAAAACCCTGCTTCGCTCGCCCCAAGCAACAAAAAACCCGGCGGCCGTTTCAGAGCTCAGGTAACATTACTCGCCTATCTATAAGCTTAGTGTATATTTTTTCTGTGTATATATGCACATATAAACTTTGAGCAAGCTAGCTTCGCGTGCTTGTTGCGCTTTAATGTTTAAACGATCTATATCGCTTGAAATTAGCGTCGTTTTGTTTTGAAACTGCATATTCATTAATCATATAGCGTAAGAGATTGTGCTTGCATTTTTACAGCGGCTTGTTAGATTAAGTGTGTTCGGTTTGAGATCGATTTGTTTATGTGATGAAAATGGAATTTTATGCGGACATTGTTCCGTGAATTGAACTGAATTTGGTAAAAAGGCGTAAAGTTTGTCATCCAAACAAATTTGTTTGAAACTAGCGTTGTTTTGTTTTGAGACTACATATTCATCAATCATATAGCGTAAGAAATTGTGCTTGCATTTTTTGCGGCGGCTTGTTAGATTAAGTGTATTCGGTTTGAGATCGATTTGTTCATGTGATGAAATTGGAATTTTATACGGACATTGTTTCGTGAATTGAACTGAATTTGGTAAAAAGGTGTAAAATTTGTATCCTAATAATTTTGTTTGATCAGATTTCGGCAACCTTGTATTCGAAGTGTTTGAAAGATTAGGGGATTTGCCTTTTTGGTCTAAATTTATTTTTCGATTTGAGGTAAATGTTCTGTGTGGTTGGCAGCTTGCTTTTGTTAAGAATGGTGAGAGTTAGTGTCTTGAATGATGCTCTTAAGAGCATGTACAATGCGGAGAAGAGAGGAAAGCGACAGGTCATGATCAGGCCATCCTCGAAAGTGATTATCAAGTTTCTTTTGGTCATGCAGAAGCATGGTTTGTTCATTAACACCGTCGTGGATTTGTATTTTTGATTAAAGCTTGAATAAAAATGTATTTTTGGAACTTGAATATATTTTTCCTTGTTGTTTTTTGGAAATTGGTTTTATAGGCTACATTGGTGAGTTCGAGTATGTTGATGACCACAGAGCTGGTAAAATAGTGGTTGAATTGAATGGAAGGTTGAACAAGTGTGGTGTGATTAGTCCTCGTTTTGATGTTGGTGTCAAAGAGATTGAAGGCTGGACTGCAAGGTTGCTTCCTTCAAGACAGGTTAGCCTAGCATTCAACTGTAGTGAATTTTCAAATGACTCGTTTTTTGTAGAAG
Organism: Zanthoxylum bungeanum; assembly: GCA_019454045.1. NCBI lineage: Eukaryota > Viridiplantae > Streptophyta > Magnoliopsida > Sapindales > Rutaceae > Zanthoxylum > Zanthoxylum bungeanum. Next base: position 46,442 of record SKCR01030470.1, on the reverse strand, counting down.
TATCGTAGTTATACATTAGCTTTGATTATGTAATTAATGACACAATTGCGTAGGATGATTTGATAATTAAGCAGATATGCATACAGATAGGTGTATAAGCTAAATCAAAGAGATGTATTTGTGCCAAAGCTTTTTTATAGGACTAGGATCATTCACATTCCCTCTGTTATATTCCTGTGGATCATATTGATACGAACAATTTGTATGTTGCAAGTTTCAAGAAATTCTGTGTGTGTGATGATGTAAATATATTCTGAATTCTGATAAATGGAATTGAACTCTGCAGTTTGGGTATATCGTGCTGACAACTTCTGCTGGTATCATGGATCACGAAGAAGCTAGGAGAAAGAATGTCGGTGGCAAAGTACTTGGTTTCTTTTATTAAAGCAAGATTTATGAGTGACCGTTTAGGAATTTTTGGCTTACTACCTCAAGTATTATTCTCCCTCCTACTGATCGAGGTCATGTTTCTTTCGGGTGATGACTATATTTCACGCTTTTTTTTTTATGCTTTACTATTATGTTTACATGCAAATTTGGGATTTCGGTTGCTGGTTCAGCTAGATATTGTGTTGAATTTTTTGGCTTTGCTATATATATATACACACACGGTCAAGTTCCAATCCATATCTTACGGTCCACATTTAGCTAAAAGACATAAAATTTTTTTATCTTTATATATCCTTACGGTCCATATAAAGTCCACATGAATCTTATCTGAGTCTGATCGTGTGTGTTTATATATTTCCTGGCTAACCCACTGTGAAGTTCCCACTCTCCTGTCTGTTTCCCCAATTTGAAATTTGAAAGATCAAAAGTTAACCGGGTTAAATTTATCATGTAAAATTTATCACCAACTTGCCAGTCCATAGAAAACTTAGGTCTCACAGTTTTTGAATGGGGACTGAAAATTGTCTCTAATTCTAAACTAAATGGTTTAGGATCTTGAATTTCGATTTAGATTCGAGATTTTTTTTAGTAAAAAAAATGTGATTGGGATAAAAATTATTCCGAATTTTGGTCTAGTTTTTTATGCGGGATGAATAATTGTCTCGAGTTCTGTATCGAATGATACGGTATCCCGATCTGAATTTTTTGCCATCATAAATTCAACTATAATTTACATTAACTAGTAAGATATAAAGCTTTTGCATTTTGGACTATAAAAGTCCTTTCATTCAAATCCCAATGTTTTAAAATCGGACCGATAATTGAATCAATAATTTAAAAGGTTTAATGTATTACTGGTTTGATCGGTTGAATCGGCAAAATCAAATGATGTCATAAATAATATTAATTAATTAAAACTTATAAAAAATTATTTTGTATAAAAATAAGAAACATGTAATAAGAAACAGAACATGTAAAATCAAGACAATCCTTATTTTTTAATTAGAAATATTACAAAATAACATTACATATCAAATGATGATTTTGTTTTTATTCCCCAGTTATTAAATGTGTCAGTTCTACATCCATAACAATTAACTATCTTACATTTTGATAAATTGTTAGTTCTATAAATAAATCAAACAAACAGACGTTTGCAGGCATAAAACCTCATTTGTATACCCAAATCCCATTTTGTTCTTTTAATTTTTACACAATTTATGCAATGTTCTCGGGTGATGTAAACACAACCTTTACAAATTTCAACTTCATTTAAAAAAAAAAAAACACAGAAAATCGGGTTTCACCGGTTCCCGATTTTCGGCCGGGTCATTGGGTTTGACCGATTATCAATATTTTTTATAACATCATTTTTGGGGATTCATTTGGACTGGACACATGATCGGTTCCTGATCCGATCGACTTTTCCGATCTGATTTTCAAAACAGTACCAATCATACTCATAAGCTCGAAAATTCTATGAAGATACCCTATTTATATCTGCAAGTTAATGAATAATGCAGTTTAACAAACTCCACGTACCATCAAATCAATCACATTGTTTAAGCCTCTATATATAGATATAAGATTTGTAAACAATTCCTTGAGCACCAATAGCATTTCATCCAAGCTCACTTTTACAATAAATAATAATAAAGGGAAAAAAAATAAAGCGGTCCAGTGCGCAAAAGCTCCCGTCATTGTCGTGTCTGAGAATGATAGATATATATAATACACACAAGATTATTTTCAAGATTCAAACCATTGACGTCAGGTCATAATGAAACAATCTTTATCGATACATTAAGACTCGAACAAAAACAAAAACAAAAACAAAAACAAAAACAAAACAAAACATTTATTTCCTACAAAATAGCTTAACCGGTGGTTTATATGCATGCCTGAGCCATAGCCATAAAGCATCTTATCATAGATGCACTGCCAAAGGGTCCAAAGTTGCCCATCTGATCAAAAGATATGACAAAAACTTCAACGGCCACGATTTACACAATCATCATCCTCATCATCATCACCATTTATTGCGCCTCCACCGTGAGTAGTAGTGCTCTTTGATTCCATTGGATTGCAGCTCTGACTTCTATTTTCTTTTCCCCCACCTCAAAGAGAATTGAATGAAAGAGAGAGGCTTCCAGCTTTGAAGGACAGAGAAAAAAAAAAAGGGTTGCTGGCTTAATTAGGTTAGTGGGGAGAGGATCTTCCAAGCATATACTTGAAGCATTAAGTTGCTGGGCCATTATTTTTTCAATTAACTTTTTGTTTTTTTTAGTGGAATGCATGTAAAGTAAAACTGGTAATTAGCTAATTGCACTTTCTGGTTATTGGCCTATATATTTAAAAAAAAAAAAACAAACTTGACAAGGAAAAGCGAAAAAGGACATCCAAATTCCAAACTACTACCGAATTGTGTGGAAAGTGCGTATGATTAATCGAAGCTTATTGATAAAATTTTAGGACCTCCAATTTAATTATTTATTATTTTGTTTTGAATTGTTGAAAATCCTGCTATCAAATCATCATTTTCGAGTTTAAGCGGAGTAAGTAAAACCTCCAACTGTCTCAAGTTCTTATAAAAAACACCGAACCCAATACCTGAAGATCAAATCCTAAGTCATATACACCATCAAGCCACGCTTCTTGGAGACTAATTATTTTTCTATCGTTATCTTTCTTTCTTTCTTTTTTTTTTTAAAGAAAGAAGAAGAACTTCATTATTTATCTTTTTAATATCCAAAATCAAAACGTGATAAAAATTTTAGGGCCTCCAAATCTTTTCAAATGGGAGATTTTTGGGCCCAAAATCTTTTCAAGTATTGTTATCAATTAATAATTTTGACCCAACGTAGGGCCTCCGTTTTCAAGGCTCGTGAAAGGCCACCGAAACCTTAGAATGAATTATGCGAATGATATGTTATACCGGTCCACTAATGTTTTAGTATATATATATATTGTTGTAAATTTCTCAAATTCATTAAATAGGATATGTATATGTATATGTATATGTATATGATTGGGATCTTCAAGGGGTGTATGGGAGGTTGTAATCCTTGGAGGGTTGCAACCCACCCCAAGGGGTGCCCTATTGGCACCCCTCCATGCCTTATAAAAGAAGGCTTTTATTCCAATAAAAAGGGATATACAGAAATAGATATACAAGTGATATCCAGTTTCATAGGCATTGTGTAGTTTTCTTTGTTTTGAGAGAGAGATCCACCATTGGATCCAAGTTCATATACTTGTTAAGGAGTGCTCATTAAACAAGAAGAATCCAAGTAATCCTGTGAGAACGTTGGCAAAACGAATCCGTAAAGCACCTGTGACGGAGCCAATAAGTTCTTAAGGACAGAGATCATCTCGACTTGGAGTATTTAATCAGGTTTTTCTGGTTCTTATGGTTTTAGGGTTTTGCATGTTAGACTAGATTTACTTTCGTTTTCTAGTTTGATTTGGATGTTGGCATGTTATTCGATGTTTAATGACACTAAATTTTACAAAAATCTTAAGAACTTATTGCTTTCTAGTGTTGTTAGACTGTAAATTCGCATGCTAGAGTAAATATTTTCTGGAAAATACGAACTGTGCATGAAAAACCCGTAGGGCGTTCGAACGCCCGACCCATGCGAAGGCTAAAAATTTGAATTTTCGTAAGAAAGTTCGAACGCGTCTTCAAACGCAACTCGAACGCAAGTCTTCTGCCTTAGAACGTTTGAACGCGTCTTAAACGCAACTCAAACGTGAACTCTCTAGAATCATTCTGTTCGAACGCGTTATCAAACGCTACTCGAACGTGAACTCTCTGGAAACACTTCGTTCGAACGCGTTATCAAACGCAACACGAACGCACACACACTGGACAGTCTCGTTCGAACGTAGATACGAACGTGACACTAACGATTTTTTCCTGGAAGTATCATAAACTGCAAACTTTAATTAATATTAACTTAGTAAATCATATACTGAAACACTTTAAATCTTGGTAGTATAGACTTAAGTTATTATTAGAGTGTTCAATTATCACAGGCATACACTTAGTGATAAAGTTGAAACTTATTTCTGTGTTGCATAATTGGTTGAGAATTTAAAGTGTAATTTTACACAAGTAATTCCATCCAATCTTGTTTGACACATACACATATATCTACACTTATCGTATATTGTTTTGTGACATTGAAAAATTGAAATACTGAGTTTGAATTGCTAAGAGGTTCTATTGAGAAAGTAGTTAAAGGATATTCCTTTATTTACTTTTCATAAGAAATCTTGGTTGGAAATTCAAGGACTTTGTTTATTGGTACTATTGTCCAATAAGAACAACAAGTGGATATTTGGTATATCACTTGAGACAAGATCATTTGTTGGTCGTTGTACAATTTGTCTTTTGTAGACTTATTGAACCCTGTTTGTTTCCAGTTACATATGGTTAGCGGAAACATCACAGTACCGGTCTCTCATGGAGAAAAACCGGAGAAGTTTGGTGGGACAAACTTCAAACAGTGGCAGAGCAAAATGCTGTTCTACCTGAAAACTCTCCAGTTGGCTAAATTCCTCAAAGATCCTCCGGGTCCTGTGGAGGGTGAATCTGAATTGGCCAAGGAAGAGCGAGAACAGACTTGGATGTCTGGAGACTTCTTATGCAAGAACTACATTTTGGGTGGTCTTGACAATACCCTGTACAATGTGTACCAAGGCATGACTTCTGCGAAGATTCTCTGGGAATCTCTCGAGAAGAAATACAAAACTGGGGATGCCGGACAAAACAAATTTGTCGTGGGTAGGTTCTTGGACTACAAAATGGTAGTTTCAAGGACGGTGATGTCTCAGTTGGGTGAACAACATTAGATCATTCATGAAATACTGGATGAATGAATGAAACTCTGTGAGACGTTTCAAGTTGCCACCATAATTGAAAAGTTGCCTCCATCATGGAAGGACTTCAGGAGCTATCTGCAACACAAAAAGAAGCAGATGAGCCTTGAAGACCTTGGAGTTCGATTGAAAATCGAACAGGACAACATGATGTCCGAGAAGGCCAGCTACAAGACTATGGAGTCTAAGGCCAACATATTTGAGGATGTAAAGGGTAGCAAGAAAAGAAAGAACAGAGTGAAGCTGATTCTTCCCAAGCGAACAAGAAGTTCAATGGGAAGTGCTACAACTGTGAAAAGAGTGGTCATAAGACGAAGCACTGCAGAAACAAGGATATCTCAGGACAATGGCAGGAAAATGAGGCCTATGTCGCTGAAGATGAGCAGTTAACTGATGAGATTTTAGAAATGAATCTCTCAGCAGTGGTAACTGAAGCCAACTTGGTGGGAATCCGAGAGAATGATGGGTAGACACTGGGGCTACTCGTCATATCTGTGCTGATAGCAAGATATTTTCCTCGTATCAGAAAGGTCGATGGTGGCGATCATCTGACAATGGGAAACTCGTCTACCTCTAGAGTGGTTGGACAAGGCACAATAGTTCTGAATATGATATCCGGAACGGAGCTTACATATAAGAATGTTTGCATGTTCCAGATATTCAGAAGAACTCGGTCTCGGGTTTGTATTTGTTTCTGACAAGATTGTTTTGACCAAAAATGATGTCTATGTAGGAAAATGATACCTCGCTGAGGGTCTTTTCAATAACTGTCAATTATGCTATTAATAAAGCTGAAACTTCTGCTTATATATTGAGTCACAAAATGTATGGCATGAGAGGTTAGGACATGTTAATTATGATACAATACGTACATTAATTAACATGGACCTTATACCTAAATTTGCATTGATAGCCAACATAAGTGTGAGGCATGTGTTGAAGTAAAAATACATAGAACATCATAGAACGAAGTTCTGAACCCTTGGAACTTGTACACATTGACGTATGTGACATGAATGTTGTGCAAACAAGAGGCGGTAAAAAGTACTTTGTCACTTTTATCAGATGAAAGCACAAGATTCAGTTAAGTGTATTTGCTGAGGAGCATAGCTGAAGCTATTGAGAGCTTTATACACTGAGAACGAAGTTGCAAATCAACTTGGCAAGGAAATCAAAAGAATCAGGAGTGATAGAAGTGGTGAATATGTTTCATCATTCGGTGAATATTGTTCTGTGCACGGAATTATTCACGAAACCATTGCTCCGTATTCTCCTCAACAAAATGGGATTGCTGAGTGCAAAGACCGAACGTTGAAGGAAATGATGAATGCCATGTTGACTAGTTCTGGTTTACCTCAGAACTTGTGGGGGAAAGCCCTGCTTTCCGCGAACTACGTTCTGAACAAGCTTCCTCACAGAAGATTGGACAAGACACCATATGAGTTGTGGAAAGGTTATGTACCTTCCTACAAATATCTGAAAATGTGGGGGTGTCTTGCCAATTGCCAAGGTGATGACTCCTAAACCTAAGAATGTGGAATATGACCCAAAACCGTTGACTGTATATTCTTCGGATATGCTTGCAACAGTAGTGCGTATCGATTCTTGGTACACAAGTATGAAATTCCTGACATCAATCTGAATGTGATGATTGAGTCAAGGAATGCAATATTGTTGAAGATACATTTCCTTGTAAGGAAAGACAAAGAAGAAAGTCTCTCAAAAAGATCTGTTGATACTGTCAAGGACAGTGATCAGGTTGACCAAGAGTCATATCCGATTTTCTGACATATTTGTTAGAAAATGAGCATCGAAGCTATAAAGAAGCAATGTCTTCTTTGGAGGCACCTCTGTGGAAAGAGGCGATAAACAGTGAGATTGATTCAATCCTACAGAACCATACTTGGGAGTTGGTTGATCTTCCACCAGGTTGTAAGCCACTGGGCTACAAATGGAAAGATGAAAATGAATGGATCAATAGATAAGTACAAGACGAGGTTTGTCATAAAAGATTATAGACAGAAAGAAGGCCTTGTTTACTTTGACATATATCCACCAGTGATTCGTATCACATCAGTAGAATGCTTATAGCCATAACAGCTATAGTTGGTCTTGAAATACATCAAAATGATGTAAAGACGTCATTCTTGAATGATGAATTGGCTGAAGAGACTTACATGGAACAACCAGAATGGTTTAATGTTCCTGGATAAGAACAGAAGGTGTGCAAACTTGTAAAATTCTTGTACGGATTGAAACAAGCACCTAGACAATGACATGAGAACATTGACAAAGAGATGTTGTCAAATGGGTTTAAAACTGATGAGTGTGATAAGTGTATATACACCAAATCAACTCAAATGATATGTCATTGTATGTCTCTATATAGACGATATGATGATAATTGGTAATAATCATGAGTTGATTCAGTTTACCAAGAAAGTGTTAACCAGCAAATTTGATATGAAAGATTTGGGAGTAGCTAACCTAACTCTTCCTCTATCAAAGAATACTGGCTTAAGCATATCGCAATTAGAGTATTCAAAGATCATCGGAAGTCTGATGTATCTCACGAATTGCACACGAACTGATATCGCTCTAGCTGTGAATAGGCTTAGCAGATATACTAGCAATCCAGGACATAACCACTGGAAAGTCATAGTAAGTGTTTTGAGGTATAAGAAACTTCAAAATATGGGCTACATTACGAGAGATATCCTGCTGTTCTAGAGGGAAACAGCGATGCTGACTGGATATCTGATACAGTGGATTCCAAATCTACGGTTGGATTTGTTTTCACACTTGGTAATGCAGCCGTGTCATGGAAATCCTCGAGGCAAACATGTGTTGCCCGGTCTACTATGGAATCTGAGTTCATAGCATTAGACAAAACAGCGGAAGAAGCAGCGTGGCTTAGAAACTTCCTGGAGGATATTCCTAGTTGGGCCAAACCGGTGCCAACGATTAGCATACATTGTGATAGCCAATCGGCTATTGGGAGAGCCCAAAATACAATGTATAATGGTAAGTCTCGACACATACGTCGGAGACATAATACCATACGTCAACTGCTCTCAAGTGGCATAATAACGATCGATTATGTCAGGTCGAAGGAAAACCTAGCGGATCCACTAACTAAAGGTTTACCTCGAGAGCAAGTTGAGAAGTCATCGAGGGGAATGGGCTTGAAGCCTATAATCTAAGAATTGTCACTGTGGAAACCCAACCTAGCTGACTGGAGATCCCAAAATCTAGGTTCAAAAGGGACAACAGAAACTTTGTGCAATTCAAAACAAGCACTGAAGAGTTTCGTACTCTTTCCCATTCCGATAATGACGCTGAGTGCTGTCTGTCATTGGTTAGGATAAGCTAAGGCTTTTAATGATCACTATATTAGGAGATGAGTCCTAATGGGGGTAAAGACAGATTACCTCTTCATAGTAGATCACATATTTCAAGTAAGAAGTGAGGCCGCTTCCATGGGAACCTTTAAAGGCGGGTTACCCTAAAGTGCTTGAAGAATCCAGGACCGCTGTTCAGGGCAAAATGAACACAACCGTAGAACGGGAAAATGGTCGAATCAAAGCTGTGTGTGTTGGCAATTGTCTTGGTTTACACCAACGGCAGAACAGTTCAAGACTATGGGTCACTGGTTTGCCTAGTAAATCCGATTGTCATTCACTAGGAAAGGTTCAAGGCGAAAGCTACCTATTTCGATGCAGCTTTGGCTCACGGTATCTCTCTCACGTGCCTGAATGAATATTTGAAGAATTGTGGGGGATTATTGTAAATTCCTCAAATTCATTAAATAGGATATGTATATGTATGTGTATATGTATATGTATATGATTGAGATTTTCAAGGGGTGTATGAGAGGTTGTAATCCTTGGAGGGTTGCAACCCACCCCAAGGGGTGCCCTATTGGCACCCCTCCATGCCTTATAAAAGAAGGCTTTTATTCCAATAAAAAGGGATATACAGAAATAGATATACAAGTGATATCCAGTTTTATAGGCATTGTGTAGTTTTCTTTGTTTTGAGAGAGAGATCCACCATTGGATCCAAGTTCATATACTTGTTAAGAAGTGCTCATTGAACAAGAAGAATCCAAGTAATCCTGGGAGAACATTGGCAAAACGAATTCGTAAAGCACCTGTGATGGAGCCAATAAGTTCTTAAGGACAGAGATCATCTCGACTTGGAGTATTTAATCAGGTTTTTCTGGTTCTTATGGTTTTAGGGTTTTGCATGTTAGACTAGATTTACTTTCGTTTTCTAGTTTGATTTGGATGTTGGCATGTTATTCGATGTTTAATGACACAAAATTTTACAAAATATATATATACTAAGTTGAAACAAATCAATAAAAATAGAATAAAAAAATACGAATTAACACATTTGATATGTTCATTTGGGTCCCTAATGTTTGCCTCAAATGGACAATTAGCATTATCTTATAAAAATTTGCTAAACTTCTATTATTTTGAAAAAAAAAAACATATAGATCCTTTTAGTATCGATTAAGTTTCATCTATTTAGGTGAAAATAAATGCATCATAGTATATTAATTTTGATGAGAAGTAGAGATTGTAATATATTAATTTTGATGAGCAGTAGAGATATTTAGTTTGATGATGACAATAATGTAGATATTACAAAATTTTGAAGACTATAACATAAAATTAGTAAAATTGAGAGGTAAAACGAGAATTGTTGTGATATATTATATCGTACCGCAAGTGTACGGTGTCAAGTTTTAGTAAATATGAGTTAAGAGTGTCGAACCCACATGGATTGTGTTCACTCAAATTAAGTACTACAATTGATAATCATAACTTTATTTAGAAGATAAATAATAAAGATTTAATTAAATAAGATATATAAAAAAAATATTAAAATAGGAGAAACTATTACGATAGAGATTCTAGAGTTTGATTTCACCTAGCTATCTTCACGTATTTGTCATGTCAATTAACTTGTTCAGTTGTATTGTTTATAAATCAAGAATCCTAAGTATTCACTCCCTCTCCCGAGCATCAGTGAAAATATTATCAATTACAGACTTCGATATCCCTATAAAAATCTAGTAATTAAAACCTCATTACGTCTTGTGATTCTATGTTAACGACTTCAAATGAACTATAAATTCTCCCGAACTCTATAAAACTCTTAGGTTATATTCTTTAGATCCTATTCAAAATCATGTAGGGTTTTAGGGGCTAAATCCGGTAACGCAGCGGAAATGGTGGAAAATCAAATTTTTCGATTTCAAAACTTTTTCTCGGATTAATTAAATAAACATATTTATTTAATTATCCAATAATCAAATTATGAAATAAAATTCAATAAATCATATTTAAGTGAATTTACCGAATTACCCTTACACTTGGTATTTTGTCCATTTTAGTCCGAAATTGATCAAATCAATTTTGAATGATTCTAAATCATTTCTAAGATGAACTTAGCATGTTCAAAACATCAAAAACACCAAAGGCAACATAAATCCCAAATATGCTACACTTGGCCGAGAGCCTCACTAGGTGGCCAAAGTGTGCATTTTGCACTTCCATGCTTCAAGACACATCCAAATGAAATTCAATCAACATGAAACTTTATATGCATCATATACACATCCTATACACCATATAAATGAAAAGCCCCAAATTTGGAAGTGGTCTTAAACCCTAATTTTTCAATTTCTTCAAATTGGACAAATTAGACCAAATTGGTTAAATCCAATACTTCAATCATGTTTCTTCCATCCAAATCAAGTCTCAACACAATGAAACAACTATAGAACAATTCTAGGTCATTTAAGAGTGGGTCAATAACTCTAGAATGGCAACAAGGTTCTAAAACCTTAAAAGAATGCTTATTACTACACTAGTAATAAACTTCCAACATCATACATGCAAATCACCTTCATCAAACTTTTATCCATCAAAAGTACAAAGAATAAAGAATATAAAAACTCAAGAACATCACAAGATGTTGCCCACAACAAGAGGAACAAATTACTCTCTAATGGAAGGTTGGAAATACTTACTAAATTCCAAGTTTTTCCTTGTTTTTCTTTTCTTTTCTCTCTACATTATTTGCCTTGTTTTAATGGAGTTTTGATAAAGTGAATTGGTTCATCAAACTCTAAAATAAATGAAACAATATATACTTGCCCCAAAAACAAGCCTTGGCCGAAATTGGTGAGCATATAATATCTAGATATTATTTTTGTTTCATTTAATTTTTACTTTATCAACTTGCAACTTTAATCATCAAACAATTTAATGAATAAAGTAAGTCAACATTAGCAACTCAAAAATATAACCATTATATTTAATAAAGGGTCTTGGCCGAATTTAGCAAGAATAAAAAGGAAATAAATATTTTCAATTTTAACAATTAAAACAAATATCTAAGGAAGTCAAATTCAATTTGACAACCTTTTCCTTTAATGTAAATGTGGGAACACACATGAATCTGGGCGACGCAATGCTGTTCCAGGCTCGGGGGCCTAGTTGGGAGTACGGAATAGCCAACAGAGGACTAAACCGGAGAATACGGGAGTCGCCACCCGGTGTGAACCGGGACAAAGACTTAAGGCCGCACTCACCCCTCGCAAGGGAAGACCTCAAACCATTGGGTTCGGAATGGTCCCTTACTTATACAACTTGTAATGTAAAGTTTATGCAATAATCCAACCAAGCCTATGACATATATTTCCAAGTGCAACACAATCATAGATTCACATGCTTGAAAGTATAGTTTACATCTAACATACATGAAACCAAATCTTATTGCCAAATTCACATGCTCAAAAGTAGGCCTTTGCAACAACAAGCAAATAACGTCATAAGAATTCAATCATTCATGTAAATATAAACACAACAGTCATGGTAACATTTGCGTGTAATGTAAAGGAAATCAAAATGACGACAAATGATATTGTAGGCGCATAACAGAAATATACAACTAGAGAGGTAATACAAATGCATAGCGTACAAAGGGGTAACCATATGCTAAGATGGACATGTCGTAACGTGATGCAAGAGGATCTGTTTACCGTGTGCATTCGTGTAGCGTTTGTAGACGCGTTCGAACGGTAAACAGAAGGTTCTCGTTCGAGTAGCGTTTGTAAACGCGTTCGAACGGAAATGAAACAGAATGCTCACGTTCGTATGGCGTTTGTGAACGCGTTCGAACGGAAATGAAACAGAATGCTCACGTTCGTATGGCGTTTGTGAACGCTTTCGAACGAAAATGAAACAGAATGCACACGTTCGTATGGCGTTTGTGAACGCGTTCGAACGGAAATGAAACAGAATACTCACGTTCGTGTGGCGTTTGTGAACGCGTTCGAACAGAAATGAAACCCGATGCATGATAAGGCAAAATGCATGCGCGTTCGAGTTGCGTTCGTAAACGCGTTCGAACGGGAACAGACCTAATGCATGAAATGAGACGCAATACATAAACAACAAAATAAAGGGGCGCGGTGAAGTACTACCGTAAAGGTGGCCTTTTGGGGCTCTTGATCTCTCAAAGAGAGGACCTTTAGACCAACATACTAAGCCCATGCGCGTCACATCAAATCATGCATACAAACATAAAGACAATCATATCAAACTAAGTATGCCCGATTGAACACATCTTACATCCAACCGAACACACGTCAACCGGCGCGGCTAAGCATCGTGGTAAAGGGCTTTAACCCCTCCCCATGGGGGATCTTTCATTCCACTTACTAAGCCCATGCGCTCGATTGAATCATGCATACAAAAAGTTAAAAGCAATAATATTAAACGTGATGTGTCCGATTGAACGTATCTCGCATTCAACCGAACACACATCAATCGGTGCGGCAAAGCATCGTGGTGAAGGATTTTAACCCTTCCGATTAGGGGACCTTTCATCGCACTTACTGAGCCCATGCACTAGATTATATCATACACAAATATGCGACTTACAGAATTTAAGTAACAAGAAATAGATAAACCAAAGCAACACAAAACAGAGAAGGTGCCGTTTACTCAAGTGGTACGTGGAGTTGTATCCCAAGTACAGACCGCACTACCGTCCATTCGGATTCGGCTACGGAATTTACGTCTGGGTTTCCATCCTATATACCACAAGAGACGACACTCTTCCATTTCATTCGAGCCACAACATGCATCCATAAACGACTCTCATGCGAATAGAATTCAATAATAAAAGAAACGAATATAAACTAATGAAAAAGTGCCCTCAGGTCTAACCTTTTAAATCACCTCTCGGATGTACGGTACACGATCGTCGGAAGGGTGGATGCTCCGCAACTCTTCCGGTTCACTGGTTCACTGTTCTCGTTCGTTGTTTTACTGTTTTGAGTTGTCGTTCTCCATCTTTTGCTGCTGCTTTTGACTCCGATTCGCTGCCGTTGCTACTGTTTTGCTGCTGTATTTTAGTTACTGTTTTTGGGATGTTTTGGTTACTATTTTTTGGTAATTAGGGGACTGTTTTGGTGTGTGTTTAGGGCTGCTGTTTGGGACTGATTTCAGGGGCAGTTTTGGGGCTCCTGTGTGTTGTTCTCGTTAATTTGGTGAGGGAAGGGTTGTTGTGTGTGTTGTGTGTTTGTTCCGTGGTATGGCTGCTGTATTGGGCGTTATTGGGCTGCTGTGTAATTCGGTAATGATGGAGTGGAGAGCTATGGGAGGCTTTTCTTGTATGAATGAGCTAGGAGGTTGGATGTCTTGGTTATGGGTTGTTTATATAGAGAATGGCTAGGGCTACTCCTTGTCTCACAAGGAAGGGATTTGGCATTAAAGGGAGGATTTGATTTGGTGTTGGACAAGGAAAGCAAGGGATTTGATTTGGTTTGGATTAGGAAGGTTGAATATTTGATTGACTTGGTTTAGGAATACAATATTTTAAGTTAGGAATAATACATATTTGATTGGGAATACAATTGGTTGATTGATTTTAATTAGGCATATCTTATTTTAATTTTAGTATATGAATTATTTAAATTAGGCAGGATTTTAGTTTAAGTTTGGTAAATGTTTTATTTAATTATTTAATTAATTTAATTATTATCTTATTTATTTAATGTTTTAATTAATATTTATTTATTTAATTTGGGATGTGTTTTATGGGCTTTGGGGGGCTAATTGAGCTGGGGTGCGAGGCTAGCAGCAAAACCAGAATTACCGACACCGTTCGAACGCTTCCTCGAACGCGGCATGAACGTCCGCAATCTGCCTGACGTTCGAACGAAGTAACGAACGCAGCACCAACGAAGACAGTGAACTTGTTTATTCTGAATTCCCCCTTCCGATGTCCGTTTTCCGTGACCTCCGTGACTTAAAAGGTAGTGTCTCCAAAATGAGACTCATCATAGGGACTTATGTGTAAAAATGCAGTGCCTACAGTAAAGTCAAACATTTACACTTATAATCATTTCCTAACTTTATCATTTGGTGAGATATTTATATTTTAATTATATTAATCATTTAACAATTAAATAATTAAATAATTAATTAAATACAAATATCTCAAATATATGTATTATATTTACTTTAAATATCTCAAATACATATATTAATGATATATGTCAAATATCTTTATTTGACAATTTATTAATGTTTATTTAATAATATCATATATTAAATACAAATACACATTAATTAGGAAATGACGCTTCGGCCCGTTCGCATGTATTTTTCGTTTAACGTTTAAACGATTTATAAATAATCATTATTATTCATAAAAGTTGCCCTAGTGCTCTACGGGTATATTTCATTAGTGAGACTCTCTAGATTCAGGTATATCCGTCACAAAATCCAATTTCATGTCCATAATTTATCCACCCGTAAATTATGACGACCACGGATAAACTAGCTGAATCATACAGGTCGAGGTCATTGCATACATATAATCCCTCTGTCACAGGTATCCGGATAATCCCAGAGATATAGATGTAAACGTCAAATCTCTATAGGTATTATCTCGTCGACGTATCTATTAGCAATCTCTAAATAACAATCGGAACTTACTTTCGAAGTATACTGTGGCCACAGATTTAACAGACTGCTAATAATATATGGACTACCTATGCTCTGTACATAGAACTGACAGATCCTATCTTGATACACACAGGATATCCCGATGATCGGTCCACACCCAACGAACAGGCGGAGGTCTGATCTAAATAGATCGGTGACGTGACTGCCATCTAAGTGTGAAGGATGTCTCATACATCCACAGTGGTATCTCAAGTCCAATGACCACTATGCTACTCAACCCGTGAAGATTCTTATTGACGTTGGTGTATCATCCATTAAGAATCTTCGGTGAGTCGTTCAATGTTTATCCACTATAAACACCTACACGTCTATACGAGTCTCCCTAGACTCATGGTTCATTGGGATAAACCATCGGACCAAGTCACGATATACGACATGTACTGGTCTCAACGGATTTAACTAACCGACCCGTGTTAGTAAATCTTGACCAGGAACAATATTTGATAATATACATTTAGTAGTGACACTTCCCAATGTCAATTACAAACTCCATTTGTAACTGTGTACTGCATTATATATTATCGGGCATTTGTCTAATATATACATATCACTAAACAACATTTAGTTTCAATCTAATCGTAATCAGATCGAATACGTATATAAAAACAAGAGGTGCAACCATAAATAAGTAATATTATGGAATAAATGGATGTTCGTATTCATGAATCAGACATAAATACGGTCCGGATTGGCGCTCTGAGCACCAACCCCAACAAATCCCTCTCTCCCGAGTGATAGATTCTAAACATGCATCATCTTAGGGAGTTAGATCATGACTAAAGATAAAAATAATAAGAACATGTCATGAATCTAATAGAAATCATTAGAGTTGAAGAAAGAAACTAGATGATAAAACCCGAATTGAATCTCTTCCTCTTCGGATGTCACCGCCTTCGTCTCCTCTTGTCGCTCTTCAATCCTCCTCGGATCTCTCTAAAAATAAGTGTTTTGTGTTTTGTGCTGTGTATTAGCCTCCTCCCTTAGGTCTTTGACGAACTTATGTATTTATAATAAAACCTTGGAGTCCTTGTGCATCTAAAACCCTAAAATTTGGTGTTTTTGGGGTCTGCGAGGTGCCGCGGCGCTGGCAAGTGACGCCGCGGTGCCAAAGCTGCGGGAAATTACTATGAGTTTGCTGAGGAGGCGCCGCATTACCAGACAATTTTTCTGGCTTGCCGATTCTGCGCTTTCCGCTCTTCCCGTGTGCGTCCGTATGGTCCTAAAACACGTACAAATGCCCCAAGATCCATGTATCAATGCTTCCTACAAATAAAACATAAAAAACTACAAAATATATTAAATGATATGGAATCAAACAAAATATTAAGCTAAAAATGCATGAATAAATTGGTATAAACCGCACTTATCAAGAATCATAATAGATAAATCACACATTTAAAAGTCAAGGCACCAAAATATATTTATTACGTTATGTTTATAAATCTCAAAATATAAAAATGATCTTAAGCCTCGAGGATAATTACGATTATCTCTTTAAGATTTTATTGATAGGCGACAATGGTAAGTTAGGTTTAGTTATTGCATTTATTAAATTTTAATCTTATCCCTAAATCTATCTATATAAATATATAAAAGCTAAAAAATTATCTTACATTTCAAGCTATCAATATGATCTCCATTGCATTTGAAGATGTCATTTCACTTTTATTAGTTGTCATATTCATTAGTTGTTAATGTTTAGTTTTAGATGTGTAATTCAAACGTTTTATTATTGATGATGATATATGAGTAAAAATTAAATTATTTTTATATTTTATTATCTAATGACCACTAATTATAATATTATATTTGGGTATTTCATCAACACATTGATTTAAATTATTACATCACCCAAGAATTTCAAAAACACTCCATAATATTTGATTAATTCTGAAAAATATTATATGTGGAAATGAGAAAAAAAATCATTGTTGATGATTAAGAAAATAATTTATTATTGAAAACCAACTTTCCACATTCTTTGTTTTTATTATTTTACTTAATATTTATTAGTCGAAGTTTAAGGTTCAGAAGTTATATTAAGTTAACTATAAGAGTATCATAACCTAACTAAATTCATGCTTACACTAAGATTTTGTTCCCCATAAATAAAAAATTATAATGTGGAATAGGCTAAAAAAAAATACATTTTTTAATTTGGTAGAATGCTTGCATCGCTTGGAAAACTATGGTTAAATGTATGATTCTAATTAATTTCACTTATATATCATATCTATTCATAATATAACGAGTCGCGCATCGCGTGGGTCATCATTAATAATTAGCATTTTCTTTGTTTTATTTCACTCTAAAAGTGATTTGCGATTAATCGAAAATAATTAGAGATTAATCGGGAATGGTAGAGTTGAAATTTCGCATGGTTAAAAAAAAAAATTCAAAACTCATCTATCAAGATCTTCTAAAAATCATTGTTTTATGATAAAATAATGCTAAACAATCTCTAGTTAAGTCAATATGAATATGGATCATTTTGATAAAATATAAAAATTTGTTAACACTTAAGAAAATGTAATAAATTAAGGATATTGATGTTATTATCTAAGAAATAAATAGAAAATTCTCACTATTTTTCATAATTTTTAATAGAATCATTATATTTTTCACAAAAAAAAAAAAAAAAACTATCAAAACTCCAAAAAAGTATATTGAAAATAATATAATAATTTCTATGATCACATCTGCGTCGATTCTCTTCATAACCATCTCGACTCTCCTCATGGTCATCTATATTCATAAAAATAATAATAATTTCTATTAAGTCAAAGTCCAAAAGCAAGGAGACAGCAGCAACCTTAATTGATTTCATTATCCTTTACACCAAACTTTGCTTTCTTTTCTTTTATTTTTTTTTTAATTTTTTTTTTAAATTTTATTTTATCATTATTGCATATGATGACATGTATCGAGCTTCAATGTCATTGCCAATTACTTTTCATACAAAAAGAAGATCATTATTATGAATCCATTGCTTGTTCAAACTTTGGACTAGCTAAGCTACATCATTAATTTATTTCCAAATACCAATCATTTTGTGTATTTAGTCAAATATTATTGAAAATTGATTTTTTTTTTCCTGAATAAAAAAATCTATGTGGGAAGATGGAGTAGAGAATCCTAAGATGATCTCTATTTGAACACGGTAACAATCCTCTTGTTTTTGTCCCTTTGATTTATTATCAGTATCATTTCTATATCGATAAGAATATCAGAGTTATCTAAATTGTACTTCGTTTTTGGGTTAAGAGAGGCACAATGTTTCAAGATACTAGTCTTAGATGGTTCAGATTCACCAAAATTATTTGAAATAGTATTGATTTGAATTGTGATAATCTTTTCATAATATTAACAAATCAACTCCAAATCAATACAAATTATTAAAAAAAATTCTTTAAAATTTTTAGATTTGTTTGACAAGATATGTGTAGATAATTGGTCAAGAACTAAGATTCTACTTCTGATTTATTGGGGCATGAATAGTTGGAGGAATCCAACCTAACATTAGATTTTTGTGAAAGAATGAGCCATCCTTATCAAGTTGTTAAGATGATCACTAGCTTTTGAGAGTAAATAATGGAAGATGGCTAAACATTAAATGCAAAGTAAATTAAAAATTATTATTCATCCACATCAAACTATTCACAAAACAAATAAAGACTTTTCCGGGATCGGCTACATAAAATTCAGATCTATTATATCGTTGTAGTCTCTTTGGAATAATTGTTTCATTAAGTTCCATTAAATTTAGATCTATTTTGATTTTCACATGTCAATTAAAATTCTTTCTTTTACCTTGCTTTACATATACCCACATTATTTGTTCTCATTTTTTGTCGAATCACTTAAAGATATACATTGGTCACACTGAAACTATCTTAATCACGTCTCCCTCATTTTTTTTCTTAATCAGTGCGACACTCACTTTCGTCCTAATTTCTTCATTTCTAAATCTTTGTCTCCTAATCCACCAAAACATTCATCTAAATATTATAATCTCAGTTATCATTATTTGTCAATGAGTCAAAATTATATCCGCGGTAAAAAAAAAAACATAAAAGAGTAGAGATTATACTAAAATGTAGTTCATTTATGTGCAAATTTAAAGCTTGGCTCCCTTTAATTTACAATTTTTTTTTTATGATATAGCCCTCTAAGATTTGTTGGTTTTATATTATGACTACGGGCGAACCAAATTATTGATTTATTTTACTTTTCAAAACTAACAAAGACGTAAATTGTAATACGACATATAAATGTAATCATATTTTTTTCCAACTTTAATTATTTTCATGCAATGGCTGCTTAGAATTAATTATCTAGGGACCATAATTAGTGATAATTAATGATGTGGATTTAACTTAAAAATTGTCTTAAACAAAATGAATGATGCATAAAATCCAATGCCAATGGCCTAATTCTATCTTGTCTTGTGGCTCACAAACAAAGCTATATAGTCCCCCCACTATGTAGGTAACAAGCCACTGCCGTTTGTAAACTGCTTTCTTTATTTCAAATTTTATATAATTTTATGAGAATTTTTAAAATAAGATATCTATTAAATATCAATAAAGGATAAAAAAAATATGTCATATTTTTCATTAAAAATTAAAATTTATCTGGATTCGATGGCCCTAATGTTAGGTTAAGTTTAGGACTCGAACCGATCGTATGTATCGATTCTTTACATGGTCACCTATACTTTTATAGAGTAGTTAACCCATGAACCAACAAAAAATATAAACAAAAAACTTTATTATTATTATTTTTTTTCACATAAATAGTATTGAAACACAAAAATTATTGAACTTGAAACTTCTAATATTAATTGAATAAACACACTCGTACTCCATAAGTAGTAGGTCTTGAATTCAATTCATCACGTACTTATTGTGGCATCAGTGAGTAGAGAAATACTAACTTTCGAACATCGTTTTATTAACATACAAGCTTTGTCATCATAATTTTTGAACATGATTCTATTAACATTTGAGTCTCGTTCTCGTCTCTTTCGAGACCTAATTAATAGTGATCAATAAAATGAAAATTAATCTCTATAAATACAATAAAATTTTAAATTACATATTTTTAAGACCTAATCAATAATAAATCACTCAAGTTCTTTTTCAAATTCAATGTTTCTGGATTTCAAATTAGCCACATACTATATTTAGTCAAATTCTTGTGGCAAGCTGTGTCACGTGCAACCAACCAAGGGCTAATGCATCGCATGTGCGACGCTGCGTTGTCCTTACGGGGACAGGTGTCGAATGGTCAGTGAATGACACGTACAACACGTGTGTCTTCTGTTTTTACACGTGTCGTCACCACATGGATTGCCCCCACATGGTATTGCGCCTAATTCTCCATGTGCAATTTCACAAGAAGACAATCCTCGTTTGATAAAGACAACATAAATTTAAATTTAATTAAAAATATTTAATAATCACATCTATTCATACAAATTGTCATAACGAACACTTTATTTTTTATAATTTTAAAAATATAACATATACATTGTCATAACGGAACTTTAATTTTTATAAGTTTTAAAAATACAAGTTTTAGTCAATATTATTAAATATTTTCGGTTAATTTTGAGACATTTTTTATTTGATTATTGTTAAATGACTTAGATACATAAAAGTTATCAAAAAAATATTATAAATTTATTTCGAAAAGAGATGAAAAGTAATTTACTTAATAAAAAAAATAACAATATAGATTGAAGCTTGTAATTTTATATATTCTAAAACTGCAGAGATTAAAACTTGTATTTTTAAAATTATAGGACTAAAATATCATTATGACAATATGTAAAATAATTTAGTGTCATTTTGTCCTAAAAGTAATTAAATATAAAAATCTAACCAACCTACTAGGTATAAGCAAAATAGCGCTTAGCAAGATAAAGTATGAGTAGGGATAGTAAAAATCTTTGCGGTGATGAGGTCAGCGAGGGTCCGATATGTTAGGGATGGTAATGACATAATTTTTCATGTCCGTTGGTTGGACTTGTCAGATACAAATATTAAAATCTCCATTAAATTAAATAGAGGTAAAATCATGTATGAATGGAGACCAGCACGGAAGCCTGCTGACCGGCGTAAACACACACGTATAACGCAAGCGCACGTATCGTTCAAGTAGTATAAAAATATCGATCCCACGAGGACTTAATTCCTACTGTTGTTATTAATTGTTGAATCTATTTATTTACAAATATCTAATTATAGTGAGAAGAGAATGATTGTTTGATTGGTTGAAAGTGGTTTTACAAAATAAAAAGACAAAAGAAAATACAAAAAATACAAAGATCTAGGGTTGTGATTTCTTTTATTATCATTTAAAAGATGAAGTGGTTATCTTAAAGTTTGTAATAAATAGATTTATTAACCTGGAACACTAAATTATGTGTAAGCCTCTGTCGATGGTCAGACACAAATACCCAGTTTAACCCAATTGAACCATATGTCTATGTCAACCAAATTATCTCGATTCATTAAGTTTAAGTTCCAATTATGGCTCCCCCCGCCCGACAGGTATATTCCTATCCTGTAAGGAAATCTATTAAAGGGTTATCTATCCTCAAGGAAGATCGTGGGCTATTAAGTCTAAGGCTGAAACCTAAAATCTCTATGTCTAGTTCATTTTAGATTTACCATATCAATCTTATTGGTGATCAGACAACAAAAAGCATTAAGCTTAAGACTTAATAAATAAACCTTTAAATTACCCAACTATAAAATAATCCCTTATAAACCGGTGATATTAAAAGTCATCACAACCCCTAATTAACTAACACATAACTAGGACTAGTAAAAACATAAAAGTAAAAGACATAAAGTAAAAGCTAAAAAGTAAAATACAATAAAATAAAATGCTAAGGTAAAAGGAATTACTTTTACTACTACTAATTTAGATATCTCCCATAAAATAATATATAAACTTGTGATAATATTACCAACCGACCAGTCTGGCGGTATCCTGATTAAGTCAAATTAAGTCCAACCAGCCATTAAGGCGGAACCAAAAATAAATTACCAACCGACCAGTCTGGCGGTATCCTTGATTAGTCAAGTTTAAACCAGATTAAAATTAAATTACCAACCGACCAATATAGCGGTATTCCTTATTAAGTCAATATTTTAAATAGTTAATATATTATCTTTAAGGGAGATTAATCTAAATAGTAACAGTAAAAGAATTACCTTTCACCCTAGCTGGGGAAGTTACAACATCATGGTGAATAGTAAAAACTGTAAAAAGTAAAAAGTAAAAATTAAATTACTATTATTACAAAAAGTAATTAAAATTATTTACAAAACTAAAAATTAAAAAACTAAAAATAAAAATTCTAGAGAGAGAAACTCTCTCTAGAGAGAGAAATCAAGAGAGAGAGAGGTGTGTTGAAATCTGAAATTTCGGGCTGAATTTATAGGCAGAATTTTCACTGTTCGGGCGTCGCGACGCCAAGGAGCTCAGCGTCGCGACGCTGGATTTGTCGACGTGGCACGATGAGAAGGCGACACGTAGCAAGGCGGCTGACTGTTCACGCGACACGTGTCAAGGCGGCTAATTCTCAATTATTGTGATGACGTCATTGATGACGCGGCGTGGCGGCTGACTGTTCACTTGTCGGCACAATAGGATTGCGACACGTGGCGACACGTGTCAAGTTGTGATTGGCTGAGGCTGACGTGGCAAGTTGACTCGGTTGACCTGCTGACGTGGACGATGATGTGGCATGACACGTGGCAAGGTTGACTTGTTGACCGATGATGTGGCTGATGACGAGTCGACACGTGTCAAGCCTGAGTGTCGGCATCATATGATGATGACACATGGCACGGCGCATGTTAGCAGATGGGATGTGATGGTGACATGTGGCACGGCGCATTTTAGCAAAGTCAAAACTTCTCAAATTGTTGACCGTTGACCAGGCGCATCTTAGCAGATTCGGCTCACGCTGGGCGTCGCGGCGCGCAGTGTTCCAGCATCGCGACGCGCAAAAGACTAAAATATCTCTGTTGACGCATTTTTGTCCGGTTTTGCCCCAAATTGCCTCCAGTGCTGTCCAAACTTTATTTATCTGCAAAATAACAATAAAACACATCAAAACGTTCACAAAACTCAAGAAACTATACAAAATATTAAGTTAAATGAGTGGGAAATAGTGATATAAATACCACTCATCACACCCCCAAACCTAACATTTTGCTAGTCCTCGAGCAAAATACAAAATAAAATAACATAACAAAATTTAATTAAGCCATTTTCGTAGGGATCACGGTTGCATTTAGCATATGCAACAAGCCTTTAAACCCCTAGGTGTCCCTAGTGGACGAGTGTAGTCTCGTGAGGGCTTACAACAATGATACCCACAAACATTTTACAAAAGTAAAAAGGTATTAAAACTAATGCACACAAAAGCAAAAAGACAAGCGAAAAGAGAATAAAGAAGTTAGTGACTAATCAGGTGAAAATTCTACTCCAAGTTACTAGTTGTTTTGTTTCTTTCTAAATTACCGAATAAGTAAATTCTCCGATTATTTTTACCATTCTCCATATACACAATCAACAAAATATTAATCAACTCATTTTTGCCCACAACAGTCATAAGTGCAGTTGATAAGAGAGTAATATTTTTGTCCTAAAGTTCTATTAGATTTCACACCTTTTTGTAGCAATATAATAATTTTCTGATTTTTCTGATTTTTTTTTCTCAATTTTTTATTTATATACAATATCTTCCGTCTATATAGCGAGCTTTGGGTCGGTGGCTCCCAAACCAGTTGGCTTTAGGGCACCAGGTGTTAAGACACCCCTACGAACTTAATTACTCAGACTTCAGATATATATATTTTTGCAGCATCTTCGATCCATGTAACGAGCTTTGGGCCAATGGCTCCCAAACCAGTTGGTTTTAGGGCACTAGGTATTAAAACACCCTTACAGACTTAATAACTCGGATCTCAGACGTTGTTTTTTTTTTTTTTTTTTTTTTTTACTCCATCACTATTTAGAGATGTTTCCTCCAATTAAACTATAGCACGGAATATTACAAACTTTTCAATTTTAGCTCATGTCCGTATGTTTCCATGTAAGTTCATAATACCTGTCAACTGAACATATGAAGATCCATTTTAGTCAGTGTTAAGGAGAATTCACAAATTAAATAATTCAAAATGAAATAAACAAAAATTAACTTATTTCGAAATAGGTTTGAGATACGTCTCAGGAGCGGAAATTCCTTACTCGGCTATCTCTTACCAATTTCACCTTTTTAGTCAAAACAAAAACACAAAAATGCAAAATATTTTTGTAATTTTTGAAAATTTTTCAATTTTTTTGTATTTTTCGAAAAAATTTGTACTAAAAATAAAAACAACAAACAAACTAAAAATAAGGTATTAATCAACTAATTCCCTCCCCCAAACCTAAATGAGACATTGTCCCCAATGTCTTAAACAGTAAAAGGAGAGTTAGAAGGTTGTACCTGGTTAGCTGAAATTTACAAGAAATTAGAGGTTAAGATCCAGATTAACACGACGCCTCTTACCACGATCATCCTCGGACCAATTTATCTTTGAAATGATAGGGTCAACTTGTGGTTCATAGGCTATGAGTTGGTCTATCAGATCCGGAGCAAGTCTGGCAGTGAATATGAGTTCTTTCATAGGTTTTGAAACGAACCTATTTCTCCGAGCATCATCAAGAAACACACAAAGAAAATCATAAAATCCATCAACATTGAGTAGTCCAAGCGGTTTCTGGTGTATGTTCAGGTTCGCCCAAGATAGAACTATAAAAATTTCCTCCAATGTACCCAAGCCACCTGGCAAAGCAATAAAAGCATCAGCACGGTTAATCATTTCTACCAGTCGTTCAGACATACCTGACACGATCAGTTCCTCTCCGTTTGATGATCCAATAAGATTTGCCTCTGCCAAGGGTTTTGGATGATTCCCAAAACGTGACTGCCTCCTTCCTGTACAGCCTTTGAAACGATCCCCATAAGTCCGAGATTTCCTCCGCCATATATTAGGTGCATATTTCTTGCAGCTAATACTCGACCCAATTCCCGTGCTGCTTCTATGTATTGTGGTTTAGTACCAACAGTACTACCGCAAAACACACAAATATTTTCAACTCGTCTTCTTGAAGTGGCTTCCATTTTTTTTTTATGTATTTCTTTTTCAAATCAGGATGCCTTCAAAAGTGCAATGACGGGGTGAATTTATAGTACCTGAAAAAGGGTGAGTAATAATAGCACTAGTATCTTCCAGATGACGTTTGTTAGCTAAACAACAAAAGAAATCGTGAAATGTCAAAAAGTCTGGATCCTGTCTACGAAAATAAAGATAATTACAACAGAAAAGCGAATCAAAGCAATAATTAAGGTAACAGAATTGTGTACGCAATACGCCACTCGTTTGGTATATAAATTCATTAGAATGCGTCTCAAGATTTCATTCTTTATTCAGCCAT
Source organism: Zanthoxylum bungeanum (assembly GCA_019454045.1). Taxonomy (NCBI): domain Eukaryota; kingdom Viridiplantae; phylum Streptophyta; class Magnoliopsida; order Sapindales; family Rutaceae; genus Zanthoxylum; species Zanthoxylum bungeanum. The sequence continues at coordinate 20,604 of SKCR01030470.1, read as the reverse complement.
TGCTAATGAATTGTTTCTTATATTTGCTTGCCAAACACAATTCCTTCTGTCTTTAAATGCTTCCTTTATGCCTTTCCCTACAAAAATAGCACACAAAATTAAAAAGTTCACACAAAATATGAAAAAAAATCACAACAAATTGCATGTGTTGCCTCCCTGCTGGCGCTGAATTTTTCGTCTTCAGCCAGACATGACTAAAATCCATATGTTAAGGAGGTTTCAATGTCGTTTTGGATGTCCGATTAAAGACAATCCCGTGAGCGTTGCTTTTGAAGGGTCTCTTCCAACGGTAAAATGGCAAAAAATATTTTGTCTCATTCAGTGCTCGTGTCACCTTTTTAACTTTTGTTGCTCCAGTGGTTCCTGCAAAGAAAGAAAGAAAATCAGGAGGTCTCGTATGATGATTGACTTGGAATGGAAGTTCCATTCTGTCAAGCTTCTGGTTGATATCTTTGATTTGCACTCCCCAAAACAGCGATGTTTTTCCTGAATGCTCTGGATCTTTATTAAGGTCAGACATTTGCTCCCCCATTTGCTCTGTTTCTTGCTCCACCTGAGGATGAAAAGATGAGTCAGACATTAGGTCTTCATCCTCTGATTCGGGTGAATTGATTGGCTCAAGTTGATCTTCTTCAAACATTTGTGAAATGGAATCTCCAAGATCTTCGTTTTGAGGATTCAGAATTCCATCCTCAACTTTTGATGCAGTTGGTACAAATATTTCAGCTTCCTCCTCGTCAGAGTCAGAATAATAAAAATCAAATCGAGACTTTGCCGGTTCGGTTCCTGAACTGATACATCTGGTTGTTGATACTGCTCAGCCTCCTCTTCTGATGAAGTGTCATTGTAAAATGATTGATATTCGAAGGCTTCATCAGTGTCATCTGAAAATGGTTCTTGAGGTATATAGTTATGGTTTTCTGTTAATTGTCTGATTTGATCTGTCATTCTCTGCATGGATTCTGTTTGACTCTGAATTTGTGCGTCAAATTGAGCTGTTTGTTCTTTGAACATGTGAATCAATTGATCTTCCTCTGATGGTTCTGGTTGTTGATAAGGATCGAATGAAGATGGTGGATAAGATGAAAAATGTGGTTCTGTGAAATGTGATGGCTCGTCGTACCATGAAGGATCTTGATAGTTCTGCCACCCTGGATGGTAGTTGTATTCGCAATAATCGCTTGGGTGGTCACCATTACAAATGTCACATCTCCACATTGAATTCTGATGAGCAAATGTAGTATTACTTGGTTCTGGCATCCAGTGATAATCATTGGGCTGGACAACAGGCCTCAGAAAACCGGACTGTTGCTCCCAGATGTGGGGTGTATCTTCTTATAAAGCATTTAATCTTTCAATCTCCCAGTATTGTTCCATTTTTAAGTCACCTGAAATCAAAAGAAAGAAATAAAAATTACAGATAAAAATAAAGAAAATTAGATACAAGTAAATTAGATAGCTTCAAAATTAACAACTCAAGAAATATAAGTCCCCGGCAACGGCGCCAAAAACTTGACCGGCGTAAACACACACGTATAACGCAAGCGCACGTATCGTTCAAGTAGTATAAAAATATCGATCCCACGATGACTTAATTCCTACTGTTGTTATTAATTGTTGAATCTATTTATTTACAAATATCTAATTATAGTGAGAAGAGAATGATTGTTTGATTGGTTGAAAGTGGTTTTACAAAATAAAAAGACAAAAGAAAATACAAAAAATACAAAGATCTAGGGTTGTGATTTCTTTTATTATCATTTAAAAGATGAAGTGGTTATCTTAAAGTTTGTAATAAATAGATTTATTAACCTGGAACACTAAATTATGTGTAGGCCTCTGTCGATGGTCAGACACAATACCCAGTTTAACCCAATTGAACCATATGTCTATGTCAACCAAATTATCTCGATTCATTAAGTTTAAGTTCCAATTATGGCTACCCCCGCCCGACAGGTATATTCCTATCCTGTAAGGAAATCTATTAAAGGGTTATCTATCCTCAAGGAAGATCGTGGGCTATTAAGTCTAAGGCTGAAACCTAAAATCTCTATGTCTAGTTCATTTTAGATTTACCATATCAATCTTATTGGTGATCAGACAACAAAAAGCATTAAGCTTAAGATTTAATAAATAAACCTTTAAATTACCCAACTATAAAATAATCCCTTATAAACCGGTGATATTAAAAGTCATCACAACCCCTAATTAACTAACACATAACTAGGACTAGTAAAAACATAAAAGTAAAAGACATAAAGTAAAAGCTAAAAAGTAAAATACAATAAAATAAAATGCTAAGGTAAAAGGAATTACTTTTACTACTACTAATTTAGATATCTCCCATAAAATAATATATAAACTTGTGATAATATTACCAACCGACCAGTCTGGCGGTATCCTGATTAAGTCAAATTAAGTCCAACCAGCCATTAAGGCGGAACCAAAAATAAATTTACCAACCGACCAGTCTGGCGGTATCCTTGATTAGTCAAGTTTAAACCAGATTAAAATTAAATTACCAACCGACCAATATAACGGTATTCCTTATTAAGTCAATATTTTAAATAGTTAATATATTATCTTTAAGGGAGATTAATCTAAATAGTAACAGTAAAAGAATTACCTTTCACCCTAGCTGGGGAAGTTACAACATCATGGTGAATAGTAAAAACTGTAAAAAGTAAAAATTAAATTACTATTATTACAAAAAGTAATTAAAATTATTTACAAAACTAAAAATTAAAAAACTAAAAATAAAAATTCTAGAGAGAGAAACTCTCTCTAGAGAGAGAAATCAAGAGAGAGAGAGATGTGTTGAAATCTGAAATTTCGCGCTGAATTTATAGGCAGAATTTTCACTGTTCGGGCGTCGAGACGCCAAGGAGCTCAGCGTCGCGACGCTGGATTTGTCGACGTGGCACGATGAGAAGGCGACACGTAGCAAGGCGGCTGACTGTTCACGCGACACGTGTCAAGGCGGCTAATTCTCAATTATTGTGATGACGTCATTGATGACGTCATGCTGACGCGGCGATGACGTGGCGTGGCGGCTGACTGTTCACTTGTCGGCACAATAGGATTGCGACACGTGGCGACACGTGTCAAGTTGTGATTGGCTGAGGCTGACGTGGCAAGTTGACTCGGTTGACCTGCTGACGTGGACGATGATGTGGCATGACACGTGGCAAGGTTGACTTGTTGACCGATGATGTGGCTGATGATGAGGCGACACGTGTCAAGTCTGAGTGTCGGCAGCATATGATGATGACACGTGGCACGGCGCATGTTAGCAGATGGGATGTGATGGTGACACGTGGCACGGCGCATTTTAGCAAAGTCAAAACTTCTCAAATTGTTGACCGTTGACCAGGCGCATGTTAGCAGATTCGGCTCACGCTGGGCGTCGCGACGCGCAAAAGACTAAAATATCTCTGTTGACGCATTTTTGTCCGGTTTTGCCCCAAATTGCCTCCAGTGCTGTCCAAACTTTATTTATCTGCAAAATAACAATAAAACACATCAAAACGTTCACAAAACTCAAGAAACTATACAAAATATTAAGTTAAATGAGTGGGAAATAGTGATATAAATACCACTCATCACCTACGGGGCCCGATATATTAGGGGCGAGTAAGATGATAATTTTTTGTACCTGTTGATTGAACGAGACAAGTACGAGAATTGACATCCTAATACCATTCTCAGGCCATTAATATCTATAATCATGAGACTAGTGACACGTGGCACCATCTAATTACGCGGGAAGGTTTAGATTATTTTTATTTTTAATTTTGATTTCGGTGGAAATAATTTGGAGTAATTAATTATAATAATATTTTGTTTAGTATATGATTAGGTCCACAGGTAAAGTCGTTACCCGTTAGGAGGCGAAGGAGGTAAAAAAGGCAAATGGTCTCTACTTTTTTGGACAATATCTTGTTTGTTAATCAAGTGTAATTACTGCAATACCCCTATATTTCGGTTGCTTTGCTTGCTCTACAAGGGCAACCCTATGCATCTCTATATGGCGACTTTGGCTTGTAGGTTCAATTTTTCTTTATATTTTCACCTTCTCCCATGAAAATGCATTTAGATTTTTCATCCAATTTAATATGCTGATTTATTATTTATAAAGTTCAAATTTGAGTAACTTCCAAAAGTCTAAAAAAAAATTTCGTAAACAAAAAAAAATCGGATTTAATGTTGAGTTGAGTTTTTTTTTTTTAAAAAAAAAATTATAATCAATAGTTATGGGATAATAATTTAAATGAGATTATTTCTATAGGCATATCATTATTATGATGAAAAAAAATCATAGTTTTGATTGATCAAATTTAAAATGAAACAATATATATAAATATTTTAATTAGCAGTGTGTGAATTGAAAGATACATCTGTTTTTCACAATTCAATTTTTTTGGGGTGTCCGCTAAATTTATGATAACTCTTAAACAATTGAGAAGTTATAAATTTGATTTAATGGGTATACAATATGATTTTCATAAAAAATGATAGATACTCTTTATTTTTATTTGTGGGGAGGGGGAGGGGGAGGGAGGAATGGAGGACAAATCAAAATTATATCATTAATAAATCATATTTTTCATTACAAATAACAAAAATGATACACACATACATTTATCTCGAAAATAACTACACCTCTATCACTGTAGCTACAATGATCATTGTAGCGATCACTGTAGCTACAGTGAGAGGAGTGTAGTTATTTTTCGGGATAAGTGTATATATGTGTATCACTTCTCTATAAGTAATATTTTAATAAAATTTATAGTTAAACTGAGGCGAATGTCTCCACTTAGATATGTGTAGCTCCGATATTTTATATATGAAGCTAAGTAGCTTGCATTCACATATATTTGCCCTAATTTTTAATACTTTTTTTTTTAATTAAATAGCAAGAATAAACAAATGAGATGAACACACACACATGTGTGTGTTACTAAAATTATTTGTGGACTTTTAAATCCCATTAAACAATAACACCATGCACAAATACAAACTAAATAATTTTTCCTATTGGAAAACCAAAATGAACCTAGCTATCCTTTAAAAATATGACTATTTTCCATATAAAATAACTACATTCAAATCAAGTTAATTTTCAAATTTCTTAATAAATATTGCCATACAAATTCGAGACTTGGAAGAGATAAAATATTAATAATATATTTAGATTTATTCACCCTTTAAAAAAGTTTGGGAAATATGATAAGATAGAAAGAATAAGAATATTAGATAATAAGTCAACTATTATATGGTTGAGTTCAATTTCATTGGGCAGTTCACAAGGCAAGCTAGTATATCTCTAGGAAGATAATATAAGAAAATGGGTAACAATGTGAACACAAAGTTCATATAATAAGAGCATATTTGAATCTTGAGATTTTTTTTTTCTTTTTGGTCTCCTTATGATCTCTCTCTCACACACATATATATGCTTAAGTGGAATGAGTAAAACTTCCGTTTGTCCCGGGTTCTTACAAGAAACATACTCCCTGAATTCGAACCCATGATCTCAATGTGAGATTCTGAGTCATACACCACCAAACTATCCCCATTGGGATCTTATGATGATCATATATTTTAGGGTAAAAACATGAAATGTTCATTAATTGTTCTTATTGAGGCATATGATCACATGGTACTAATTCCAAATCACTTGGCAACATAAACATGGTGTTGTGAGATTAGGGACAATTGATCTGATCATCTGTTTATCAAAAGAAAAAAAATACAAAATAACCAAAAAAAAAAAAGGACAAAGAAATATGTTATATAGCAAGTAGTAGGATTATTAAAAGAAATGTACATATGGTAAGAATCCGATGGAATAATATTTATGGGAATTCACTAAACTTTCTCATGAATATGATCAAATAGAATTTTTTTTACTAGCATTGTAAACCAATAAAAAAAAGACACATCATGCATGTAAAATGATGGAAAATTTGAGTAATTAGGTTGTTTATGGTTCTCATTTTTATTGAGGTGAGAATCAGACGAGTCTGTTACCGAGTAGGAGCAAATAATATAAATTATCTTATTTGGTTCAAATTAGGGATGAATCATGAGTTTGAGTTTTATATAAAAATCTTACATGCAATTCTATTAATTATCCTGAGTAAAAATGTATTAGATTTATTATTGATATAAAATTCATGTCATGATTTAAAAATTATATGGTTTAATGGTTGAACTATGATATTGAAACTAGAAAATTGAACAAATAACACAAATAACATCACTTCTCCATGAGAATCAAACCTAAGTGCTAAGGTGGTCACAAAAAATATACGGTCCACATAATTTATACAATAGCAGTGCATATAACGGGGAATAAATAGTTTATGACTAATTATATAATTGATATTTATTTAATCTAATAATTATCCTTAATTTTCATTAAAGGTAAAATTTGACTTTACATATGTGGACATTATTTTCCACATATGAATTTGGTCATTCTCGTGTTTTAAAAGTGATTGAATTATGACAAATATATTGAGGGTGAATGAGAGGAGAATGATCATCATTATTCACCCAATAATATACAAACCAAGTGATGACTTAAACCTTCCTCTTTAGGAGGAAGAAGTTCTCATATATGAGAGTTGATTCTCAAGCTGTGTCTTGGTTGATTTAGAATTTGTAAGTCCCGAGCTACGTCTCGGTTGATTTATGGGCAGTGCTATAATTGTATGTATCTAGAATTCCAGTTGATAGCATATTGTAATATATGTAGTTTGTAATAATTCAAAAAAAAAGTAAGGGATTGACTTATTCCCTTACTCATTCTCCATGGAAATAGTAAACCAAACACACCATTAAATTTAGCGTTTAGCTGAATTGTGTTAAATTTTTTTTTATAATTTCTATCATATGTACTTTAATAATAATAAATAATTAAGATTTAATAATATTAAAATTATTATTTAATAAAAATCGATAATAATTTATAAAAAAAAAAAAGCTAAATACAAAATTCAACTTCAAACCGATCCAAGTCCCTTCCTCCCATTGACCAATATTCCTCAAAAGCGCCGGAGGGAAAATTAATTTGAAAAATGAAAAGGGCAAATATGGAAATTTACGTACCTTAATAAAACAAAAGAAAAAACCGCGTAAACACACACGGAAACCAGCAATTTTTACAGAGGCATATAATAAGAGTGGCCATCGGATAGGATCGGATCGGATCGGATCGAATCGGACATATCTAATCCGATAAAATTAGATCGGATCTATCTCTTGAATCTGATCGGATCGTATTAGGTTGGTTTGTTAGTTTATCCGATCCGTTCCGTTTTTTATATGGAAAATCTTACTGGATTTAACCATTGACACTCAATAAAACAAAATAAATATAACTCTATATAATAAAAATAATTAATATTTTTTATATCTATTTATTTTTTTTGAAGTAACAGACAAGTGTCCTGAAACAAAGAGAGGGCATTCATATCACAAAATTACAAAATCTTCAAAGCTTTTGTAATTTTGGAAGTTTCATTTTTCTTTTTCTAATCTTCTTTCCATGATAAGGACTTGTTTTCTTTTAAAAGATTTTAATGAGAAAGATATTTTATTTTTTTTGGTCTTAAGTGACTCTCATGGCTTTATAAATGAGTCTTTAGTCACCTTTCTTTAACTCCCTCTCCCTTGAGGAAAAAAAAATAAAAATTCAATTGTCATTTTTCTGCTCTCCTCGCTCTTTCTTCTCTCTCTTACAATGGAAGATTTTGGTTCTCTATGGAGTTATCAAGAGGTGGGTGTCTTTTGTTCTTCATTTCTTCTTCTGGGTTGTGCTTGTTTTGCATTCTAAACCCTTTTGTTTTTTACTTCATTGTGTGTTCCTTTTTACTCAAAATATCTTCTATGTTTCTTCTGCTTATAAGAACCTGTCATGTTAAGTTGTTTCTTTCTTGTTCTTGTTTCATTTCATATCTTTTATTCTAGAAAGGAGCAATTTCTTTTCCTTGGAAATGAACTATTTTGGATCCTTCAAATCCATACTCATTTAAAACTGTTGTTTAAGAAACACTTCTACATAACTCTATCTATTAACAGATTCCGAGAAGATCTTGATATACGCAGTTTTATCTTTTTTCACAAAGAGACTGTTTACACGATTCAAAACCGTTACCAAGCATGTTTTTAAATATTTGGCTTGACTGGCTTGCATTGGAAGGCATTGATTTACATAATATTAAAATACACTACATGTTTGTACATTGAAGTTCTGTATTTTAGGAATATGTACTTGTGTTTTTTTTGGGGGCAGAAAATGTACTTGTTCAAACTGGGAGTTGTAATATGTTTGGTCTTGATGGGTACTGTGGATATTTTCATGGCAAAGACCAATGGCTATTCTAGTACTGAATTTTGCTTTAATGGTATTTGGATCTTGTTCAATAGCTTTTTTAGGTTCAATTTCTAGTTCATATAATGAAAAATCAACAGTATCTTCATGGATCCAATTTGTGATTATATAGTTTCTCCTAATTTGGAATTGTTCAGCTTGGTGTCTATTTAGTATTGAGACATTGGTGATGATTGATTTTGTAGCTAACCAAATTGATTTTGAATTGACTGACAACAGAATGTTGATGATCTAAAACAGAAGCTTCTGTACACAACCCTTGAACTTGAGACATTGAAAATGGAAGCAAATGAAACATTGAAGAAGCACAAGGAAGAACACAATAGCTTGCTCAATCTTCTTAAGATTGCTTACCAAGCAAGGGGTGCTGCAAAAGATCAGTTGCAAAATCTGCTAAATAAGCACATCCCCAACATCCCTCGCCGCGGAATCCCCCGCGTAGTTTCAACAAAAGCAAACTCAAGCCTAACAGAATCTAATAGTCTTTCAGAGACATTCAATCCACAGTCACATATTTCATCTCCTGTGGATTCCTTTTTCGATTCTGTTTCGTCCCCTGAGTTTTCAAACATCAACATAGCAATAGCAGCAGCTGTTGATGGTTCAATGTCAACAGGTTTAGTCTCTCCTACTGCTGCTGCTGCTGTAATTGAGAGCATTGCTAAGGAAAAAGCTTTGCCTCAACAAGGGAAACTATTGGAAGCTGTGATGGAGGCAGGCCCTTTACTTCAAACACTTCTTGTTTCTGGACCTCTTCCTCATTGGAGGAATCCTCCACCCTTGAAAGCTTTCATCAACATGCCTCCTTTTTGCATTTATCCGAAACCAGCTGCGAATTCAAGCTGTGTTGCTCAAAAGACATTGAACTCATCAACTTATCTTCAGAAGTCTAGGTTGTCTTCTCAAATGTGTTCAACATCCATGTTGAATTTCTCAAGTTGTCCTGCTGGATCCTGTCAAAGCAACCAAATACCTTCTGGCAAGCGACAAAGGTTTCAGTGAGTTTGTCTTGTAAAAATTGAATTTTAGTGGTTGATTTGATGGTGTAAAATAGATAACATTATTGGGTTTTTGAAATGATATAGTTAGTCGCATGTAGTTTAATCGGAAATCGATAGTAAATTGTTCCAAATATGATTTGAGCGATTAATATGATATATCGACGTTGAAATGGTAAAGTTAATATTTTATATAATTGAGAATAAAAAAAAAAAAAAACTAAAAAATTCAGTTCCCAATATCCTAAAATCACTAAAAATAATTTATTTATCATGAAAAATATTAAACAATTATAAAGTTGAGAGAGATGACTAAAATCTCTATAATAAGAAGAAAAATGAGTAAAAAAAAAACGAATATGAGTCTAGAAAAAAAAAAGAAAATTCTCCGAAGTAGTTAAGTGCTTGGAAAGTTTCTCTCTTATGGCATATTGGTTATAAATCAACTACCCAAACAAAGCACAACTTGGAATAGTAATCTGATGAATTTGAATTGTTAGTTCTGTTCATGTTTGTTGGTTTAAACAGTAAGAGAAGACATTTTTGAACCTGTGGGTAAAGCTGATGCTGATGTTATCAGGATCTGGTCTCCATAAAATGGTTAGAGAGTTTGGTCATTAAGGACTGAGTATGTATTAGAAAAACTTATATGGGACAGACTCGATATATCCATCCGATAAACGTCCGTCGCACATAAGTCTTTCTCGTATGTATTTGGGGACTAGCTGTGTAGAGTAGGCATGTGTGGTGTTACTTGTGTGACAAGACAAACTCAGCTGATGTTACGTGTGATTTGGTCAATCTTCAGTTTGAATAAGCTAAGCCCATATATTAATATTTTTTCGATTTGCTTCAAAGATTTTGATACAGATGTATTTGTTTGTATGTTACGTGGGCGAGGAACTTAACCCAAGTTCACTATTCAATATAAAAGGAACCAGCCAATCCACATAATTATTCATTATAATAATTAATTTAACCAAAATAATTAAGTAACTTCACGAAGGTTTTTTTTTTTTTTTTTTGAAATCGTTGGAAATTTCATTATCAAATCACTTATTTCGGGCTTAAGCGAAGCAGATAAAACTTTCGGCTGTCTCAGACTCTTACAAGAAACGCACTCTCTGGATTCGAACACATGACCTTAAAATAAGATTCTGAACCCTACACCATCAAGTCACGTCCCTTGAAAACTTCACTTCAGGAAAGTTATTTGAACTGAAATCCATAATTGTCAATAGAAGCAACCCCTAATTTGTAATTGCAGCACAGGGATACAACATAAGTACATAACACATTCCAAAAATGAGTAAATCAATTTCAGTTAAAAACAGAAAAGTGGAAATATTAACCAGCAGTAAACCTGACATATGTCTTCTTTGTACCATCGGGCCTGCACAAGAATAATACTCAGGACTTGAACCTTCGACATTGAAGATAAGATCCCAAACTCAAATCGTTGGGCTGCGTCGCTCGAGAACTCAAGAGAGCAACACTAGCAACCGTACTATATCTTTATAAATCGGGAAATATAACTTGCGCAAAGCCATCAATTTCGAAAAATAACCATGTGCCAGATGGTAACCCTTCAATTTCATGCAAAATTGCCCTATTCCAAGCACTCATTTCTGGTCATTTAAAATTGCATTTATGGTTGCAAAAACACTGAACAATGTTGGACAAGTAAAAGAATATTTTTAGTTTTGACAAATAGAAAAATGATGATTACAGGGATTTCCAAAAAGTATTAGAATAAAGAAAATGTTTTACATGTAACCTTTATTTTATGTGAATTCCTCCAGAACTTGCAAGTTTCATAAGCTATTTACAAAAGGAAGTGAAAACTACTAGTCAGTAAAACCTCACATATCTTATAGTGAACTGTAAAAATCACTAACAACAAAGAGTTTATATAAGGAATGATAGTAACGAACTAAATATGAAAGGCCTGGATATCATACATCTTCTTTGTTGGAAAAATAAGCTTAAGGCTATTTTGAAGCTCATTTTAAGTGGGACCCATTTATGAAAATGATGAGATCTTGAGCATTTCGGATTCTGCTCAGTGAGTACTTCGGAATGGTATATTGATACGCTCAAAATAATGTTCGGCTGAATGAGAATTTGTCTCACAAAATACACCCATTGAGAAGGAAAAATAAAGTAAATTCAAGTAATCTCATATTTATTTTATAACAAAATCAAATAGTGCTTATATATAAATGCTAGTTTATGCGGCGGTAAGAACTCACGGATAGAGTTTCTCTCTACACGCTGGGCTACAGTAGGAGTACTTTAATTTTAATGTAAATACTTTATATTTTTGCCAAGTATTCTGATTCCCCTACATTCTTAACTGCATCTTTTATCTTCTTCTTATCAGAATCAAGTATTGTTGTCTTCAATTTTCTTCATTGCTGACTCACTCAGTGGTTAATTGAGGATCTGATAATTGTGAAGCATGAAGCTTGTTCCAGGGTGGAGCACTGATGCGAGGCTAATTTGGGTTCCTGTCCTTCTTCAATGTCTTCGATCGGGCTGTGAAATGTAACCGAAGTTGGGATCTTCTTGTTCTTGGCCCTGCTTTCAAGGCCTGTTGTGCCTTTGAATCAGCCTTTTTCGTGTCACCTGCAAAGCATAGACACCACTTTATAAAGTGAAACTGAGAAACTGGGTTACATTGAAATAATAATATAGTTTGATCTTAGATTCCCAAACAATAAACCTGCTATTGTTGGTTTACAATATGGAGGAGACCCAAAGTTGCTCCTCCATTCAAACCAAGGTGAAATTTGAATATTGATCATGTTTTTGGTTCTTAATTATATGGCAAAATTGATTTATTTTTGCTTCACTCGCCTTTGTTGTTTTGCAAAGGTTGGTGAGATGCAACCAATTCCCACGCACAGACACTACACCCGCTTTAATTATACAATAAGTGGAATAATTTCAAAAAAAAAAATTGGGTGTGGATTAAATGTTAATGGGGGTTAGGTATTTGTCCCTTTCTAATAAATCTCTCTTATTATATTTAACTTTTTATTTCTTTTCAAATAAAGTTTTTTTTTTAATGTCTATACATGGATCAAAACTAAATTCTAATAAATTAAGAAAATTTCGAAAATATTTATGTAAATTAATTTTGAAAATTAACAATAATAACATTCCTAATCAATTTTTTTTCCATTAGTATTCAAATGATTTCCCTTAAAATATTCTGATAGAAAAATATAAGAAACAATGACAAAATCCTGAGAATTATATAATTTTTTTTTATTGCAGTAACAGTTAGGTTCCGGAACCGGAACCGGAACCGGAACCGGAACCGGAACCGATATAGTAAGAAACAAAGCTCTTAGGAACCAATAGGAGCAAAACCAACCGGAAAATAGAAAAATATAAGAAACAATGATCGAAACTAATTTTTTACACAAAAAATAAGAACCGATTTTTTTCAGATAGGTTCCGATTCCACGTAGAATCAAAACCAAAATCAATTTTACTCACCCCTACAATAACTGACTATTTCCTAGGATACATGAGTAATTTGGCATAACTTTTCACAATATTGCTTTGTAATTTGTATGGTCTCATTTCACTGGAAAAAAAGGGGTTATATAATTTCACGGCAACCCAATTCCATCCCCACTCATATGAGTAGGATTCGAACCCTCATACCTCTTGTTTTCAACACAAAATTTTATCAACTCAACTAATTGACACCTGCATTACAATATTGCTGGTCTCATTTCACTAAAAAAACTGTAAAACTCTAAATGGGGACAATTAATGCAACAAAACTGAAACAAAAATTTGCTGAATTTAATAAAACATTAATGCTGCAAGATGACTTACATTCTAATGAATGAGTTCCATAACAGACACTTTACATTGTAAATTCAAAAACAAGAACTTGTTAATTAATGTTGAGGTAGAGCTGGTCTCTTTTCCAACATTTCATAATGGACAACAAAATTATCCTGCAATGAAAATTTATTACTTTTAACATCCAGAAGGCCAAATTTGAGTTATGATGAAAGAAACATGTGTGAAATAAGTAAATAACAATTGCTCAAACCTTTCGGATTGTTTCAAACGTGTTCGGATCAAAACAGTGATAAGATCCTCGCTCGTATGTGTTTGTTTTAACTAGTGGCTCCACGTTGGGGACTCTGATGAACCACAACCGATGTTCCTTGTGATAAAACCAACCTCTGTTGTAACTGCCAAGAACACATGTTGCGGATATCTAAGTAGAATTCCAACCTCAATAGTACAAATTGCAGAGGAAGAAAAAACTTCAAAACAAAGAACGTATATGCATATGTATTGACTAAGAGAGCATACAGTTCATTTGCAGCATTTACTTGGGCTTCGTCTTTAGGCATGCTGCAAAGAGAGGAAACCCCATTAATGCTACGAAAAAGGTTTGACCCCGTAGCTATAACAAAACCAAAATAAATAAAAGATGAGCACCTGTAGAATATATAAAATAATGTCTCCAGCGTGAACTTTGAAACGTAACCTTGCTGCAGCCGCCAAAAAATGATCAAAGTGAGAGAGAAAAATATGTAAAGCCCTCAAGTCAGAACCACTAAAAAAATAACGAAGAGCAGCTCACATGTAGAGCAGGTGGTTGTTTAGCGTAATAACATTGTGGCACTGTGAACTCTGGGTCACCCTTTGCTGGTTCATCAGACCATGGCGAACCGAAAGTTTTGTGCAGATTTTCTGTTGAGTTCAAGTTCAACCCAAGTGTTGTAAGATCAATCCCAAGAGCAAGTGATGTGAGATCAGGATCACTCATCTTTATTACACTTAACAAGCCAAGCAAGCCGAATGGGTCAGGAGTAGAAGAATGTGCTGCCTGTATAGATTTCATATCTTGATTTCTAAATGATTGATTGACAGTAGACATCTGTTGAAGGCGAAATTGGGATGGGTTCTGATGTTGATACTGGACATGCTGATCATACAAGCCCGTGCCCGAAACTGGATTTTGAGAATTTAAAGGTCTCAGACCAATTCCAGGTGGTCCGCTGGTCTGAACCAGAGATGAAATGGATTTAATAGACAACAAAAACAGAAAAAGTAAGGAAAAGAGAGAGAGAAGCACAAAACAATGTTTATGAGTAGTGAAACCATCGCTTAGATTATGAATTTACTCAGTTCCAATTCTCACAACAAATGCATGTTATTATGAGCATATTTATGCTTTTAAGTTCTGTTTCAGGAAAAAGAATAAAAAGAAAAGCTCTCTCATAACCCAACCATGTACCAAATAAATAGAATACAGCAACAGACTGCCATACCTGTGAGTGATAGGCAGAATGTGAAGATGGGAACATATCTGAGCCATGCAGATGGAGAAGATCCTGGTTGTTAACAGATGAGAAGGAGACACCACTACTACTAACTGATGGCGCATGTAGCTGTTGCTGTTGCTGTTGCTGCTGAGTGCGATGGGATGTATACGTTCCACCTAGATTAAACCCTGCAGATCTCCCCATCTGTGTGTTGCGGATGACAATGACGACGATGATGACAATAGTAATTAGAGAAAAGAAAATAAAGAGTTGCTCAATATGTTATTAAATAGTAAAACTTACAGCGAAATGCTGAGATTGCATCATTGACATAGTATTCTCATGAAGATGTTCTTTCTGGTGCAAATCCATACCATAATCAGCATTACCACCTGGATAAGATGTAACAGTATAGTCAACTAACAGTTCTAGTGATACTGATCAGTGTCATAACTTCCAGACATCAGTGCAGTGCTCAAAAAATAAATGCAACTATTAATTAAGGCATCGAGCATGCAAAATAATCAATCATCACCAAATCATCTGAAGATTGCTAACATGTAAAAAAGATGCTCGACATCAACACCTCACAAGTAGAAACTGAGCACAATATTAGAAATTTCTTTTGATTCCGGGCCACTGACCACATGAGAGCTGACTAATATGAAGATTGAAAAATGTCATATCCACACACATAAAAGATAAAAACCAAAAACCAAAAATGTAATTGACTATAGAGTGGCCAATTATTTCATTGGCCAGGTCAAAAGAACATCTATGCACCTTTATATCCGGGCAAAGCTGGAAAATCCTCACTTTGGATGCTGAACTCTTGGTTTTGTTGAACAATAGGGCTAACTCCAAGACCTTGTTTACGTAGAGAACCTGTAACATTCACTTCAAAATATATCCCCAGCAAAAGGAAAGAAAAAACAGTCTGAAATCAAAGTGCAAGATCTTTCTTTAACTACCAATTTGTCCTTGAGGCCCACCAGCTGAACTAGGACGACTAGACAACTGGGGGAAATCATTGTTTATGTCGAAAGGGGAACTGTCATTAGAGTTGACATCGCTCAACATTCCCATAGAACTGAGATTGTTCACATGACTTTGGGAAAGCGGACCACCAGCGGGGGGATAAGAGTTTCCTAACATAGAAATTACCTGTGGAGATCCTGGATAAAGAATACATCATTCACACAATCAAACATGGCTAAACTAGTAAATATGCATTAGAGATCTCAAACAACAAAATATTTAGAAGAAAAAAGTAGCAAGCAATAATAAATATGTAGTTACAACTAGCTAACAGGAAAAAATAATAATAATAAACTGAGCTCTACTGCACCCTGCCAAATCTTTCAAGTGGTGGGAATCTTCCATGAAAGCCAATGAAAGAATTATAAATCTTTTCAAAAGAGCAAAAACGAAATTTAGACAATATAGCAGGCTGTTTATTTCTTTTTCATTTCTTAATTATAAAACCAATTTTTAAAGTTAACACGAAGCTGATAGCCTGATACAGCTGTTCAGCACAAATTCACAAAGATCAGTCACTCACAACATGTTAAATAACACAAGCCGGTACTAGTACAGGACATCTACTCCTATCAAAGAATATGAATCAAATATTCAAGGTACTATACCTTGAGGAAGTACACCACTCAACATTCTATTTTGTCCTTGAACATTTATACTTCCAGATCCACTATTTGCATTTAGATTTAAACGAGATGCAAGACCACCAGGCACAGATAATCCTCCACCAGAGCTTATGCTCCTGCCAATGCTGCCTCCACCAACCATGTTTCCCATTGAACTTGTTATCCGAGGACCTGAATTTCCCATAATCGGGGACACTCCCCCCATTCCTTGAACAACATTACGGTTACCGATGGCTGCTGAGGTTGGAAGAATCCCGGGAATAGATCCACCAACTCCATTTGTGTTACTACTGAATCCGGGGTTTCCAACAACGCTTATACCTCCTCTATTTGTGACTCCTGAATGTCCATGGGAGCTTCCATGAGATAACTGCAAAAATGAAGTTGAAAGAAAATTAAGCGCGCGCACACAGAAAAAACATAAAAAAATTCATTGTTGCCAATCATAACAAGTTACATCTACCATTAGTGTGTAAACCACTAGTACCTGAGAGATAGCAAAAGGAAGGTTATTTGATGCAAATCTTCCACTCGAAAGACTTCCAGTAGGTTGTTGAATCCCACCAGTCAGACCGTTATTTATTGTCGAATTTCTTGATGCAAGGGTACCCTGCATAGGGGCAGCATTAAAGCTCCCAAGAATATTATGAAGCCCTTGAATATTTCCTACAAAAGAAATCTTCCAATTAAAATCTCAAAATAGCACAAGTTGGGGAAACGCCAACAAAAACCACCTCACCATTGTGATGGAAAGCTGCACCAGACTGTCCAGAGAAAGATGTAGCAAAAGAACGCGCAGTGCCTTCTGGAATATTTGAAGCAGACCCATTGAGGGAAGATTGCTGTTGAAAAAAATGTAACAATTTACTAAAGTAACAGATAAAATAAAACTAACAAAACATGACCATATGTGTATCACCAGAAAATCATATAATAAAATTTTAGACCACATGAATTGACCAAATGAAGAAAACTACAAGATATTCATAACAAATGATGCATCCATTACAAAGTAGCAGCAAAAATTTTCACACAGCAGCAGTATAATTGCAATTCATTCATAAATGAAACGTCGCAAAATTGATTAGATGTTCAACAGAATCAGAAATATCAGAATAACTAAGTTTCTATTATTCTTTAAGACAGTTCCTATGACAGAATCAAGCTATCCCCAGCATCAAATTGTTACTAAATCCCAAACTTCACAGTTTGTTACTATCATTTTTGACCTGCTTATGCCTAATAAAAACATAAGCATGAAACATCACCAATTAATTAAGCAAAGGTCACATTAAAAAACTAAAAACAAAAATGCACGATTGAATATCAGCTCTCATGCATTATAAAGAGGAACAAAACAACTCAACAATCAATATTACATATCATTTATCTAAAATTAGAGCACATTCCATGTTCTATATACAGGATTGAAAAACATGCAAATAGTTTAAAACCAAAAAAATGTAAATATCCCAAGTAATCAAAGTTCCACAACTAGACAGATACTTTGATAGTCCTACAGCTCACAAGTTAAGTGACAATACATTAAGTAACCCTGACATTGCACAAGTGTCAAAAGGTCATGCAAAAGATCATTCCTTGCTGAGAAGCGACCCTTCTGTGTCTTGAAATTCAATTAATAGAATGCTGATTTGAAAAGAATTCTCAAAGAAATTTCAACTTAGCCTGAAAAGGAAAACATTACAAGACTAAAAATGAGACAGTAGTAAATAAATACTGAACTGAACCCAAACAACAAACAACATACACAGAGATGCCAGATACAATTATGTCAACCACAATTTCTAAACTAAAAAGAAACACGCAAATACTTTAGTTCTTATATCAAGATATCCACCATTTCTTTTCAAGGAAACACAATTTATAAAATAACCAAAAATATTGTGAGTGAAAGAGAGAAAAGAAGGCCTCACCCAAATGAGAATTAAAGACCCTGTTATCTTCTAATGCCTCATTTCATCTTAATACAATATTAACCGATAGTCAGTAGTTGGTCAAAAACCCTAAAACAGTAACTTAGAAAACAAAAAAATCTTGGGAATGAGAAGAACCCACAAAATGAACCCTAAAACAGTAACTTAGAAAATAAAAAATAAAAAATAAAAAAAGTTCACCAAAATTTACTTTCCAAGGAAATGTATGCTATAACCACAAATAATAGTCTGCTTGGGAATGCTTAAAATCAATAGATCATATTAAAAATATTTTCTCAATGTTAAAATTAAATCTTTAAAAGCGCTAGTTAAGTCGCACTCCCAAACTGACCGTAACTACTATTCTAAACTACAGCCTCCTATCACAAATGTTCAATGCTTAAATAATAAGCCAAAAGAACTAATCCATAATAAAATTATACTAACTGATCATCTACTGGCTAACAGAAAACATAAATAAAAATAACACATTAACACTATCTCAACCAAAATCCTGAATTTTAACTTTATCATTTCCCGCACTTTAAAAAAAAAAAAGCGAACAAAATAATAAAAATAATAATAATAAGTAAAACGAAATGCCGATACTATTTAACTTCAAATAATAATCTCTTAACTCCTCATCCGTTAAACCCTAATTTCCTAACATCGCGATAAATTTACGAACAAAAAATTAGATTTTATATTGCGGAAAAAGTAACGCCACGCGAGGATCGTGAGTGAACTCGGATCGAACTCGGATTCAGCAATAGGGAAATTGTAAAAGAGTACCTGAGGCTCGTAGTGTGCCCTAAATCGAAAGGAAAAAGAAGACAGCGAAGCAGCAGAGTCGCAGAGCATAAAAAATTTTTTTTTTTTTTTTTTAAATTGTATCGTGGATGAGCTGGTAAAAGATCGTATGTGGCGACACGTGGTTAGCGCGTCGGGTTGTCTGTGGATGGGTATTATCCATGCGGGTTTTCGGATTCAAATAAAATCTACTTTTTTTTAAAAAAAATATTTAAAATAAAAATAACATTTATAGTTAAATAACATAAATGGTAATGGAATAAAATAATCTCTCTCTCAAAATAAAAACAATATCAATTTAATATTTAAAATAACTAGTATTTGACTCGCATGTGGATTAAATACATATCTGACTATGATTTCATATCATAACAAAAAATTTAATAAGATTTTAGGTATTAATATTGTAATTGATCCAGATCTAATTGGGTTTGTACGCTTAATATTATGAGAAGTTAGAGTTTGAGAATTGAACTATCAAAATCAATAATATCTGACTAATTGGACTGAACGGACACACTTGCACTCCTCCTTTAGTCATTAATTTGTTGTAGTTGATCCGGATCTAATTGGGTTTGTACGCTTAATATTATGAGAAGTTAGAGTTTGAGAATTGAACTATCGAAATCAATAAGATCTGACTAATTGGACCGAACGGACACACTTGCACTCCTCCTCTAGTCATTAATTTGTTGTAATTGATCCGGATCTAATTGGGTTTGTACGCTTAATATTATGAGAAGTTAGAGTTTGAGAATTAAACTATCAAAATCAATAATAGCTGACTAATTAGACCGAACGGACACACTTGCACTCCTCCTCTAGTCATTAATTTGTTGTAATTGATCCGGATCTAATTGGGATCGTAAGCTTAATATTATGAGAAGTTAGAGTTTGAGAATTAAACTATCGAAATCAATAAGATCTGACTAATTGGACCGAACAGACACACTTGCACTCCTCCTCTAGTCATTAATTTGTTGTAATTGATCCGGATCTAATTGGGTTTGTACGCTTAATATTATGAGAAGTTAGAGTTTGAGAATTAAACTATCAAAATCAATCATATATGATTAATTGGACCGAACTAACATACTTGCACTCCTCCTCTAGTCATTAATTTGTTGTAATTTTCTTCTTTATTCAACAAATCCCCTCGTTTATGCATTAATCAAGTTGTGCCCCAAGATTTTTGAAACATAGAATTCACCTATTACAAATTATGAATCATATTGACTGACTTTATAGTGATTTTTTAATCAATGAACTAAACATATATAAAATATTTATAAATGATGAGCATACTCATCATAACAATACTTTTAATTCTTCATTCATACTAAATTTGAACAATAAATTTTAAACATTAATTAAATCAAATTTTGGATTAAATAATTAAGCAAGTTGCTACAAATTAAATTTAATCAGCATGGAGGACAAGCTGCTGAAAGATAAACTAGAGATCGATCGATCAATGAATCAAGCGTT